>JAQQAC010006904.1:67132768-67152750 GCA_029783875.1 Phataginus tricuspis | reverse complement strand
GTTAGGTTTATTCCTAGGTATTTTATTCTTTTAGGTGCAATTGTGAATGGAATTGTTTTTCTGATTTCTCTTTCTGTTAGTTCATCATTAGTGTATAGGCAAGCAACAGATTTCTGTGTGTTAATTTTATATCCTGCAACTTTGCTGAATTCAGATATTAGTTCTAGTAGTTTTGGAGTGGAGTCTTTAGGGTTTTTTATGTACAGTATCATGTCATCTGCAAATAGTGACAATTTGACTTCTTCTTTACCAATCTGGATGCCTTGTATGTCTTTGTTTTGTCTGATTGCCGTGGCTAGGACCTCCAGTACTATGTTGAATAACAGTGGAGAGAGTGGGCACCCCTGTTTTGTTCCCGATCTTAGATGAAAAGCTTTCAGCTTCTCGTTATTAAGTATGATGTTAGCTGTGGGTTTGTCATATATAGCCTTTATGATGTTGAGGTACTTGCCATCTATACCCATTCTGTTGAGAGTTTTAATCAAAAATGAATGCTGAATTTTGTCAAATGCTTTTTCAGCATCTATGGAGATGATCATGTGGTTTTTGTTCTTCTTTTTATTGATGTGATGGATGATGTTGATGGATTTTCGAATGTTGTACCATCCTTGCATCCCTGGGATGAATCCCACTTGGTCATGGTGTATGATCCTCTTGATGTATTTTTGAATTCGGTTTGCAAATATTTTGTTGAGTATTTTTGCATCTACGTTCATCAGGGATATTGGTAATTTTCTTTTTTAGTGAGGTCTTTGCCCAGTTTTGGTATTAGAGTGATGCTGGCTTCATAGAAAGAGTTTGGAAGTATTCTCTCCTGTTCTATTTTTTGGAAAACTTTAAGGAGAATGGGTGTTATTTCTTCTCTATATGTCTGGTAGAATTCAGAGGTGAATCCATCAGGTCCAGGGCTTTTGTTCTTGGGGAATTTTTTGATTACCGATTCAATTTTGTTGCTGGTGATTGGTCTGTTTAGTTTTTCTGGTTCCTGCTTGGTGAGTCTTGGAAGGCTGTATTTTTCTAAGAAGTTGTCCATTTCTTCTAGGTTTTCCAGCTTGTTAGCATATAGATGCTTGTAATATTCTCTTATAATTCTTTGTATTTCTGTGGGGTCCGTCGTTATTTTTCCTTTCTCATTTGTGATTCTGTTTACATGTGTAGATTCTCTTTTTCTCTTAATGAGTCTGGCTAGGGGTTTATCTATTTTGTTTATTTTTTCAAAGAACCAGCTCTTGGTTTCACTGATTTTTTCTATTGTTTTATTCGTCTTAGTTTTATTTATTTCTTCTCTGATCTTTATTATGTCCCTCCTTCTGGTGACTTTGGCCCTCATTTGTTCTCTTTTTTCCAATTTCAATAATTGTGTCTTTAGACTGTTCATTTGGGAATGTTCTTCCTTCTTTAAATAGGCCTGGATTGTAATATACTTTCCTCTTAGAACTGCCTTTGCTGCGTCCCACAGAAGTTGTGGCTTTGTGTTGTTGTTGTCATTAGTCTCCATATATTCTTTGATTTCTGTTTTGATTTGGTCGTTAACCCATTGATTCATTAGGAGAATGTTGTTAAGTCTCCATGTATTTGTGAGCCTTTTTGATTTCTTTCTGAAATTTATTTCTAGTCTTATACCTTTGTGATCTGTGAAGTTGGTTGGTAGGATTTCAATAGTTTTGAATTTACTGAGGTTCTTTTTGTGGCCTAGAATGTGGTCTATTCTGGAAAATGTTCCATGTGCACTTGAGAAGAATGTGTATCCTGCTGCTTTTGTGTGCAGAGTTCTGTAGATATCTGTTAGGTCCATCTGTTCTAGTGTGTTGTTCCGTGCCTCTGTGTCTTTACTTATCCTCTGCCTGGTTGATCTATCCTTTGGAGTGAGTGGCGTGTTAAAGTCTCCTAGAATAATTGCATTGCTGTCTATTTCCTCCTTCACCTCTGTTAGTATTTGTTTCACATATGCTGATGCTCCTGTGTTGGGTGCATATATATTTATAATGGTTATATCTTCTTGTTGGACTGACCCCTTTATCATTATGTAATGTCCGTCTTTATCTCTTGCTACTTTCTTCGTTTTGAAGTCTATTTTGTCTGATACAAGTACTGTAACACCTGCTTTTTTCTCTTTGTTGTTTGCATGAAATATTTTTTTCCATCCCTTCACTTTTAGTCTGTGTATATCTTTGGGTTTGAGGTGAGTCTCTTGTAAGCAGCATATAGATGGGTCTTGCTTTTTTATCCACTCTGTTACACTGTGTCTTTTGATTGGTGCATTCAGTCCATTTACATTTACTGTGATTATTGATAGATATGTACGTATTGCCATTGCTGGCTTTAGATTCGTGGTTACCAAAGGTTCAAGGGTTGCTTCTTTACTATCTAAGAATCTAACTTAACTTTCTTGTTAAGTTATTGTGAACATCGTCTGATGTTTCTTTATCTCTCCCTTCCTATTCTTCCTCCTCCTTTTTTTATATATTAGGTGTTTTATTCTTTGCCTTTAGTTCGTATTTGGATGGTCTGCTTTCTTTGCTATGATTTTATTTTCTCTGATGACATATTTTTAGCCTTAGGGGTATTTCCCTCTAGAGCAGTCCGTTTAAGATATCCTGTAGTGGTGATTTATGAGAGGCAAACTCTCTCAACTTTCTTTTGTCTTGAAATTGTTTAATCCCTCCGTCATATTTAAATGATAATTGTGCTGGATACAATATTCTTGGTTCGAAGCCCTTCTGTTTCATTACGTTAAATATGTCATGCCATTCTCTTCTGGCCTGTAAGGTTTCTGTTGAGAAGTCTGATGACAGTCTGATGGGTTTTCCTTTGTAGGTGATCTTTTTTCTCTCTCTAGCTGCCTTTAATACTCTGTCCTTATCTTTGATCTTTGCCATCTTAATTATTATGTGTCTTGGTGTTGTCGTCCTTGGGTCCCTTGTGTTGGGAGATCTGTGGGCTTCTGTGGACTGTGAGACTATTTCCTTCCCCAGCGTGGGGAAGTTTTCAGCAATTATTTCTTCAAAGACACTTTCTATCCCTTTTTCTCTTTCTTCTTCTTCTGGTACTCCTATTATGCGAATATTGTTCCGTTTGAATTGGTCACATAGTTCTCTTAATATTCTTTCATTCTTAGAGATCCTTTTATCTCTCTCTGCCTCAGCTTCTTTGTATTCCTGTTCCCTGTCTTGCAATTCCTTGATGGTGTCTTGAACCTGATTCAATCTGCTGTTGAGCCCGTCAATGGCTTGTCTCATTTCTGCATTGTCTTTCCTCACTTCTCTCACTTCCTCCCTCAGCTCTTGCATATTTTTCTGTAGATCCACCAGCATAGGTATGACTTTTATTTTGAATTCTTTTTCTGGAAGACTATGCATGTCGATTCCTTCAGATTCTTTCTCTGGTGTGGTGTTTGTCTGAAGCTTTGTCTGTATCATATTCTTCTGTCTTCTCATGAGTATAGAATTAGTTGTTGGTAGTTGTCACGTATGTCCGCTGGGCTCTTTATGACTTTAAAAAGGAAAGAGAAGAGAGGAGAGAAAAGAAAAAAAGAAAAAGAGAAGAAAAAAATACTTCTACTAATAAAAAAAGTAAAAAGAGAGAGAAAAAGGAAAAGAAAAGAAAGAAAAAGAAAAAGCAGCAACACGTAAAAGAAAAAAAAACCAAAAAAAAAAATAAAACCAACAACAACAAAAGAAAAAACAAAAACAATAAAAAACACCAAAACGCCCACCGGGGGTGGTTTCTGTGTGAATGCTGTTGGTGGCGCTATTACTCCTCTATTCCAGAGCCGTGGCCACGTCGCTCCACATGGCCCTTTAAAGCTGTGGCCAGGGTGAGAGTGAATGGCAGGCTGTTGAAAGGGAGAGAAAGAAAAAAAAAAAGGAAAAGAAAGGGGAGAAAAAACAATAACGAAAAAAAAAAAAAAAAAAAGCCCCTGGGAGTGGGTTCTGTGTGAATGCTGTAGGTGGCGCTGTTGCTCCACTATTCCAGAGCCATGGCCACACTGCTCCACAAGACCCTTTATAGCTCTGGCTGGGTTGGGAACGAATGAGAAGCTGTTGATATCTGTGGGGGTCTTAATAGCAGCCACCCTTTCCCAGTTGCCAGCTGAGGGGTCCAAAGCTCCGCAGGACTCCCAGCGTGCTGGGCTCAGCTTGCGGGACTATCCGGCCCCTCTACTGGGCTCCTGCCTCTTTACGACCCCTGAGAAAGAGCGCGTGCTTTTCTTCCTTTTTTTTCCCTTCTTTTTCCTTCCCGGACCCTGCTGCGGGCAGCTTGCACGTTCAGGGCTGGGACCCTGTGCCCTCTGTCTCTCCAATCTCCACTATACCGCCGGCTGTGTGTCGGCACTCCCGGCGCAGACTTCCACTCCCTCCCGGCTCTGAATCCTCTCCTCCCACTGGAGCGCTGGGGGAGAGGAGCGCTTGGTCCCTCCGGGGTCGCGGCTCTGTACCTTACCCGCCTTGCCGGGACTCCCGCCAGAGTGCTGGGGTGGAGGAGCGCGCTGGTCTCGCTGGGTCGTGGCTCTGTCCCGCCTCGCTGGGTGCCGAGTCCTCTCTCCGGAGTGTCTGACCACCGGAGCTCCGTACGCTGTGCACTTTCCTGTGTATTCTGGTCTCTCTTTTAGGGATAGTTGTATTTGCTGTATTTTCGTGAATAAATATAATGTTGGGAGAAATTTTTCTGCCGGTCCGCTTACGTCGCCATCTTCCCGGAAGTCCCACAACACCATTTTTTAAAGAGGCTGTCTTTTTCCCATGGTATATTCATGGCTCCTTTATCATATATTAATTAACCATATATGGGTGGATTTATTTCTGGGCTCTCTATTCCATTGATCTGTTGATTTGTTCTTGTGACAGTCCCATACTGCTTTGATTAACATAGGTTTAGTCAGGGAGCGTAATACCCCCCACCCCACCCTCCCCTTTGTTCTTTCTCAGGTTTATTTTGGCTATTTGGGATCTTTTGTGGTTCCATATAATTTTATAATTATTTGTTCTAGTTCATTGAAAACTGCTGTTGGTATTTTGATAGGGTTTGCAATGAAGCTGTAAATTGCTTTGGGCAGAGTGGCCATTTTGACAATATTAATTCTTCCTATCCATGAGCACGGTATAGATTTCCATTTATTGGTGTCTCCTTTAATTTATCTCATGAGTGTCTTATAGTTTTTAGAGTACAGGTCTTTCACCTCCTTAGTTAGGTTTTTTCCTAGGTATTTTAAAGTTTTTGATGCAATTGTAAGTGGAATTGTTTTCCTGATTTCTCTTTCTGCTAGTTCGTTGTTAGAATATAGGAACACAATAGATTTCTGTGTATTAATTTTGTATTCTGCAAGTTTGCTGAATCCAGTTATTAGTTCTAATAGTTTTTTAGTGGAGTCTTTAGGGTTTTCTGTGTATAATATCATGTCATCTGCAAATAGTGACAGTTTTACTTCTTCCTTACCAGTTTAAGTGATTTTTATTTCTTTATCTTGTATGATTGCCATGGCTAGGACTTCCAGTATTATGTTGGATAAAAGTGATGAGAGTGGACATGATTGCCTTGTTTCTGATCTTAGAGGAAAAGATTTCAGCTTTTCACTGTTCAGTATGATGTTAGCTGTGGGTTTGTTGTATATGGCCTTTATTATATGTTCCCTGTATAACCATTTTGTTGAGAGGTTTTATTATGAATGGATGTTGAATTTTGTCAAATGCTTTTTCAGCATCTATTGAGATGATCATATGGTTTTTATCCTTCCTGTTGTAGGTTTAGTTTCACTGAAGAAAAATATTTAAGAACATATCCATCTACAGAAGTCCCTTTAACTTATCCTGCAAGGCAGTTTAGTGATGGTGACTTCTTTTAACTTTTGTTTATCTAGGAAGCTTTTAATCTGTCCTTCAATTCTGAATGATAACTTTGCTGGGTAGAGGATTCTTGGTTGTAGTTTCTTCCCTTTCAGTACATTAAATAGTTCATGCCACTCCCTTCTGGCCTGTGAAGTTTTTGCTGAGAAAGCTGCTGATAGCCTTATGGAGTTTCCCTTGTAAGTAACTGTCTGCTTCTGTCTTGCTGTTTTTAAGATTTCTCTTTATCTTTAATCTTAGCCATTTTAATTACTACATAACTTGGTGTTGTCCTCCTGGGGTTCCTTTTTGTAGGGGCTCTCTGTGCTTCCAGGACCTGGGTGTCTCTTTCTCCAGATCGGACAAGTTTTCAACTATTATTTCTTCAAAGAGATTTTCTACTCCCTTATCTCTCTCCTCTCCTTCTGAGGCTCCTAGTATGCAAATATTATTTTATTTGAAGTTGTCACACAGCTCTCTTAGCATCTTCCCAATCTGAGAAATTCTTTTTTCTGTCGGTTTCTCAGGTTGGTTGTTTTCTCTATTTTCCTTCTCATTGATTCTTTGATCTACTTCTATGAGTCTACTATTCATTCCCTCTGTTGTATTTTTCAATTTAGTTACTATATTCTCCAGCTCTGAGTGGCTCTTTTCCAAATCTCTGCTGCCAGAGTCCAGTTCCAGCGAGTCCAGGAGTTCCTGAAGGATGGATGGCATTGGCGGCTGAGTAAAATGAATGAGGACACAGACACTAGCAAAAGCTGAGCCTGGCCTGTTTTATTGAAGTTTAGCAAGGTTATATATGTTTTGAGTATGCAGTTTCACAAAGATTAGATCATTTGATTTTTTCAGATATAATGATTACATAAAGGTCAATCTTTAAAGATTAGATTATTGGCACTTTAGCAATCACTAATTTTTTGCACTTATGCTTGCTTGGCTTCCCTGGCGGTTTCGGAACAAACATGACTTAATTCTCAAAATGTTCTCTCATGCTTGGTTGGCCTGAGCCCTACATGCAGTTTCCTTATTATTGATTCTAAAATAGCCATGGTTACTCTTCATCTGATTAACAAATATAGCTAAGTCTATTTTTCTAGGTCTAGAGCATTACATGCAGATTTAAAGAAAAACATCAAAACAGCATATCATCTAAGAGGTGTAGCAAGACTTAAGCTGATTGTAACTGCGGGAACTGAAAACTCTGTACTCTTGGGTAGGTGCCCAGTTTCACAGAGATGAAAGTGTTGCACCTGGGGGGGATGAGGTAAGGGGATAATGACCACTGAATCAGAAGGCATAGGGACCCAGTCAGGCCACTTCTCTTCCTAGTGGGGGTTGGGGGGGGAAACAGGGGCATGTCTGCCTTAGAGTTTCCTTAAATCATTTACAATAATATCTATAATAGTAATCTTTTCTATTGGGAGAGTCTCTGCAATCACGCCAGGCCCTTTTGCATATAATCATTCATGCTGACTTTCCTTTATTGTTCTATTATTCCCCGAGACCCAACAGGTCCAGGAGTCATTTAGAAATTCCTCACGGGGCTGAGTTGGGTGGGGAGAGGGAACTGGGACTTACTCAAACAATTCTTATTTATTACAATTTTGATACTTGTTTCCAATATCTTCTCCACATCCCCCTCCTAATATTCTTTAATAAAATGTTGAAGTAGTAGGTAAAAGTAATAAAGATTACAGTTTCTAATAGAGAGCTGTTTAAATCTTGATGTAAAAATAAAGATGGGAAAAATAAATAAATAAAATAAAGATGGAAAGTAAAGTTTAAAGCAGTAAGAAAGCAAGTGTAAACTATCAGATCCATGCCTATAGGCTAAGTGTTGATTCAAACGAGACAAGGGCAACAACAGCCATGGGCGCAGGAGATTTCTCTCAAAACTGACCAGCCATCTTCCGGGGCCATACATGGAGATGTGCAGTTGGTAAGTGAGAGAGAAGCAATGTTCTTTGAGAAGGTCAGCTCTTCTTATTGCTTTGCAGATTTATGCCCCGTGGCTTTTATGCCCAGCAGTTGTCTTGAAGTATCTTTGCCACCTGGAAGAATTAGGGGGATCTTGCCTCTGGCATTTCTCCCAGGGTATATTAAATTTGGTTTTCCAATTTAGGTGAAAGTGACCAATAACAACATTTCCAAACACCATAATAGTAAGGAGAGAGAGTGGGGATGTTCCTTTCAGAGGGCCACATTGCGGTTCCTTCTTTCCGGGCATCTGGGCTGTGCCATCAGATGGGTGGATCAGACTGGCTCCCGACACTCTGCCTCTCTGGCACACTTCCCACTGCTGGTAAATCTTTCAAACTGCTGTTTCCATGTTGGGTCTCAGCAGGACCCATGGAGCATGCCTGTCCTCTGCAAGCAACAGGTGTCTCAGTCTCCCAGAGTGCTCCAACTCTCCCTGGAATCCAGCCCCATTAATCACCAAAGTCCAATGCAATGTGGACTCAAGTTCCCAGAGAAGACCTCCAGTGCCAGATGTGCAAGATTCCTGAGTGCTTCCTCTTCCTGCTCAATTCCTCTCCCTTGTGGGCTGGGATGGGGGAAGGGCTTGGGTCCCAACTGAACATGGCTCTCCGCCTTCATCCTTCTCAATGTGGTTTTCTTTTCTTTACCGGGTATAGATGGTTTGTTCCACAGTCTTCGGGGTTAGTTGTACATGCTGTAGTTACCTCCTTGTTGTGTACATGGGAGGAGGTTTCTTCCTTGCAGTCCTACTCTGCCATCTTTTCCCTACCTCTCAGTTCTAAAATTTTCATTTGATCCTTTTTTATATCTTCTATTTCTTTGCTGAGATTTATTTTTTCATTGGTTTCCAGAGTATTTATTGCTCATTGAAACATTTTTATAATAGTGCCTTCAAAATCCTTGTCTGGTAATTCCAAAATCTGTGTTACCTTAATGTTCACATCTACTGACTGTCTTTTCTCATTAGAGTTTTTACTGGTTCTTTGTGTAATGAGTAATTCTGGACTGCATCCTGGACATTTTGAGTATTATTAGAATCTGGATCCTATTTAAATCTTAGTTGGTAGTCAACCTGTTTAGGTTCAGAACACATCCTAGATTGTTTTTGTGGCCTGTGGTTCAAAAGTCAATTTAGTTTATAAAAATTCCACAGTGCTATTCTAGTCTGTACCTGCTCAGATGCCAGGACTCCATTCTACAGTCTCCATAGTGCTAGCTGGGAAGGAGGAAGGGCACCAACTTATTACTATGGGGCAAGTGTGGATGATATGATCTACCCACTGACTCAGTTGGAGAGGGGCATTACCTAGTTGATGTAGGGTGAGAGAGAGGAGTTAAAGCTCCATCAGTGGCTTCCACAGGGAAGGGGTATAATTTTTCTTCCTGTACTGCAGGCACAGGTAGAAGTCAGAGTTCTACCTATAGGCTCCATGGGAGATGGGCACCACTCACTACTGAGAGGGACAGGGGCAAAGACAGAAGTCACACTTTTATCTAAAGGCTCCATGGAGAAATAGTGGTAACTTATTACTGTAGAGCAGTGTATAAAATAGGTTTTCACCACATTGGCTCCACTGCCAACTGGGGCTGAGAAGGGGTACAGCTTTATGGTGTTTGTCTCCAGAGTAGGCAGGTATTGTCAAAAAGTTTCTCTATAGCAGAATTGTCTTTTCTCCCAATGCTTTGATTAGAGAGAGAAGACTTTTCTTGGAGATTTTCTTTTTGTCTGTTCCCATTAGTGCTTCCAATTTGCAGGGCCCCCAGGCCAAGATATACAGGAAGCAAGAAAAACCCCAGAGAACTCACTGCCATGCAGTTCCTCAAATCTCAAGGTCCCTGGTTAGTATGCCATGTTTTCTCCACTTTGGAGAGTCTTCTGGTGAATGACTTAAGTATTTTGTCCAGGAATTCTTGCTGTAATTAGTGGGAGCAGTAAAAATGAAATATATTTATTCTCCATCTTGTTTAGAACCAGAACAAAATGTTTTTAAATGCATCAAAAAATAAGAAGCATTGAGGAGTGAAAGGCTGGCAAGTTGACTATATAAATACAGTGAATTAAGTATAGTAAAATGTTAATGGTAGAATTGAGGTAGAGGTATATGGGTATAATCTGTAAAGTCCTTTCAACTTTGCTGGACTCTTTTGGCCCAATTAAAAATGTAGGTAATTAAAAAAAGTTCATACCATACAAAGGGAAAAAAAAGAATTCCTTTGTTTAGTGTAAGAGAAGTCCTGGAGATTTGCTCTGATCAATAAGTTACCAAATTAGCTAGAACAAGAGGCTATTAGATAATAATAGTTCTTTGTAAAAGCTCTAGCCAGCTGAATGCTACTTTTTGTTTTCAATAGCTTTTTTTACCCACAGACTAGTCCTCAGGCTTTGTCAGCTTTGTATCCCTAACAGTAATTCCATCAGAGTTAACAAGCATAGTGCAGTTGAGTAGCTGAAGTACTTAAAGAATAGTTAACTGGAGAGGGACTAAATTGTTTGAAATAAAAATAAAAAAGAGGGAGATGTCTCTCAAAATTAAATCTTTATTTTTTGAAAAACAACCTAAACAACACATAGAATAAATGTGGGTTCCAATTTGCTGGGTATTTGGGACAGAGTTAGGCCACTGATCACTTAACTGTCATCGAACTTTTTGTTTATTAATATACAAAATGACCATCTCCACAATATAAAAGGTCTTAGGAATGCTGTCTAGGACTCTGGTTCTCCTCCTTCTTCCAACAGGTACCAGTGTGACATAGCATATGGGCATAAAGTAGGGAAGAAGCACAGACACTGGAATAGAATGGACTTAAATTTGAATCCTGGCTCCATTTTCTACTAACTAAATGACATTGGGTCTAAATGACCCATCTCTTCACCTCAATATCCCATTTGTAAAACAGAAATAATGAACGCTGATATGAGAATTAAATGAAATGATGAATATCAAGTACTCTACTGCCTGTCTAGAAACCTATTTTGGCATACTTAATTCTGGGGAAGATTAAGTGAAAAGAACAAGAGCTATTCTTTTTATACTGATGAAAATTAATTAAAAGCCTTTGATGAGGGAAGCAAATAACTGCCCAGTGCTCTTACATTTCCTGTCAGGATGGTTTGTACCATATCTGCCTCCTGGATTATATCTTGGCTCTTCTGTTGGCTGGCTTATTCTGTAGCTAGGCTTTCCTGGGCCAAGGCAAGATTCCTAGTTAAAGATGAGCTCACTGAGTCAGCAGCAGTCCTGGAAAGTCCACTGGACTGCCCTAAGTTTTCTTCTAGAAGGGACTACTCTAAACCTGTCTGGCATAAGCTTGACCAGAATTTTGAACACAGTGCTATGAAATCTGATGAATAATAGCCTCTTTCCCTTGTGGTTGAAATACAAATTTGTAAATTTTTAAATGACTGCCTTAATTTTTTTAGAAATATATTTGAAATCCCTGAATGTTGTTTGACAAAATGCCTAAGACCCTTTTATTCCTATTACAAAATAATGATGAATATAGTAACTAACATTTGTACAGTGACTCGACATTTATCTTGTGTTTCATTCAGTTTTTTGATCCTCAGAATGCTGTAGCCCATATACCCTTCTTAATCCAAGTTATCCCCCCAATTTATGCAGTTGGCTCCATATAAAAACCAGCCTGAAGCACCTTCTCACTATTTACAACTTGTAATCTGTCATTTGCCCTCTTCTCTAGCTCCGATATCTGGCTTCCTTCCTTAACTGTGACTGGAATTTGCTCTGTTGACTCTACACCTTTAAGTCATGGTGGACAAATATATTGGCAGACTCAGTTGCTGGGTACAGGCCCTAGTAACTGATACTTCCATACTGGTTCACACACCAGGCTAAACTCTTACACACCAACTAAGCTTTAACACATGCATGTTTAGGAAACACAAGGGAGGATTCCCAGAGCTAACCAACATGCAGCCAGTTTTCTATCTCCCCTGCTACTAATCATTGTAGGCATTCTCTTTTACCTCTGCCTTTGGCTCAGCTGATTCATTAGAGGTATCAAGTTGTTCCTTGGCTTGGGCCATCTGAGTCATCAACCTATCCATGTGGGACTGGATATCTGCCAGTATCTCAGTCACATGAGCCGTGGCCATTGCTTCCTGGATGTCCACTAGATGAAGGGCCTTCTGTTCCTCATCAGCAATCACTTTCTGAACTTTCTTAAATTCCTGCTGTATAAATACCTTCATCTGGTCCCGGGTCACCTGTAGAAACGGACAAGTAAGAAAAAGTTGGAGAACAAAGAAATGGGAGGGTAGAACTTTTACTGTAACTGCTAGGTAGCCCTGGCCAAAAACCAAATAAACCACAGTTCTTGTCTGACCCTAAAGTTTATAAAGAATATTTTCTTAACATTTTGCCTTTTTCATTCTTTAGGAAGTAGTTCCTTATCTATTCTGTTTGCTTTTCCTTTTGTTCATTTTTATACCACTAATGCATGACTACTTTAAAAAAATGTAATAGATGAATGTATATTGTAAAAAAATGAAATTCCTCTTCTCTTTCAATCCCAATACTATTTTCCTCTTCAGACGGTAATTACTATTAACAGTTTGGTATGCATCCTTCCAGTCATTTTTTTTATCTAGTCATATACATATATTTATATAGATGATTCTTTTGTTTTTATATAAATGGATCAGAACATACGGTTCTGTGTCTTGCTTTTCTACCTAAAGTATGTTAGTACATATAGATCAACTTCATTCTTTGTACCATTTTTAATGTCCACAAGATATGGATATATATAGATATGCACATTTATATATAAATAAAAGGATACATATCCATTAAATATTTCCCTTCTTAATGGAAATACAGGATATTCCCAAATTTTTGCAATTACAAATGACACAGCAATGAACATTCTTGGACATACCTCTTAATATTTGCATGTGAGTTTCTTTAGAGACCTCTGGAGTCACTGAGTCAATTTATATATACTCTAAAAATGCTGACTGATAATGCCAAACTACCTCCCCAAAAAGATACATCAATCACATTCTCATAACAATGTGTGAAAGTAAGCATTTCTCTACACCCTCACTAATATTGGATAATATCAAGCCTTTACATTTTTACTCTCTGATGGGTGAAAATATTTTATTTTGCAACAACTGTGCAGAGAGAGAAAATGTCTGGAGGCTATATTTGGTGAGGGTATTAGACAAACAAAGTGGGAATCTACCAAAATAAGAACTTCCTATATTACCATAACTACTTATTGATGTTTCTTCATCACCATGTTTATTTTATGACTATTTTTAAATAGCTATGCATACTGAGTAGCTGAGGTAGAGAGCAGATAAAAAGTAGAACAGCAGATGAAAAGAGAAAGGCCAACAGAGAATTTAGAGCTGAAAGGGAAACCAGTTGTCATCTAAGTGAACCCCTTTCTTTTACAAATAAGGAAACAGACACAGCTGCAAACTTGAAGGGGATTCAGAGGACCTCAGTCTTCTTGTTCCCAGTCTGGAGCTCTGTTCTTTATTACAGTCTGTCACAAAAGAAGTCAAACCAGGAAAACCTAAAAAGGAGACTGAAGAAGAGAAAGATGAAGGGAGAGGAGAAGATGAGGCCATTTTTAGTTAATCTCTTAAAAACGAGAAGAGGCTCGATACTTCAAGCAGCTTTTCTAACACTACCATAAGAACGTCAATGCAAAATACTGTATGACATGTACCTATTCACACACATCAAGTGATATAAGCCCTCAGGAATTCATGTGCTTCCTGCAGGTACTCTCCTTGGTGCTAAATAAAAGGGAAGAGGAATGTTAAATGTTAATGTTTCTGCAAATTCGGTATCAGACTGAGAACTGTGATTTGTGTTTATGTAATTCCTTTTTATTTTCAATGTGTATATTAGTGTGTATATTGTAAACTTATTATGTGTTAATGGTGGTCATTTATCAATGTATCTCTACACTTGGTATAAATTAGGTCTTCTGAGACCTAGGACCTTCTCTTACAGACTGAATCTAGGAAACTTTAGCTAAGAGATGAATTTTTCTCAATGCCTAAGAAAATCTCTTACTAGTTCCAAGTGACTATAAATGCAGATCATAATCAAAACTGACTTGCAACCTATTTTACCCGACCTCACATATACATGTAGTTTGAAGTTAGGAAGCAACATCACAGTCAGGAAAGGATGGGCCAGAAGACCGTAGGTGACTAAATCATGGTTTTAAAAAATTAAATTCACTATTTCCTATTGCTTTACATAGATTTTTCAACCTTTATTTTATACAGATCAGGCCACAAATGAGAACTGAAAGCAGGATAATCTACTCTATAAATCTTTATGCCTCCTTCTCACTCCTGTTTTCTACTAATCAACAAATAAGTATTCTCCAACTTAGTTCAAAATAGAAAGAACAAACTTATGGGTCATAGCATCCATTCAAACATATGCTTTCACTTTTATATGGAATCTAATGAACAAAACAAACAAACAAACAAATGAATTGAAATAGACTCATATAAACAGAGAACAGACTAGTAGTTACAATAGGGTAGGGGGGTTGGGAGGATGTGTAAATAGGTGAAGAAAAAAAATTAGTGAGAATGTTTGATGTGTTGATCTTGGCAATGGTTACACAAATGAATACACGTGTCAAAACTCATCAAGCTCTACACTAAAATTTGGACATTTGATTCTATGTTCCACAATATAAAAATTTTTTTTAATTAAGAAAATAAATTCAGAGCCAAAAGGAGAGACACACGAGGGTACTGGGCATGTGGTAGGTTGAGCTTAACAGTTCTCCAAGAGCAGAAGGCCCTTCACATCTGCATGTGCTACCTGGAAGCCACTGATATCATTTCTGAGTGGGTTTCTTAGAACTTCTTCAACCTCTATCCTGCAGCTCCCCCAAGGTAACACTAATAGTCTTATACTCTTGACTATACTACATGCAATGTTACATGAGAAGAGAAAATCCCACATACACAGAGAAGAAAGAGCTGGATGTGCCAAAGAATGATGAAATTAGTGATATAAAAACGTTTCTTTTTAAAGAATCTACAGTAATTGTCAGACCTTTTTAAAGCCATAGAACTTCCCTCATCCCAAATAAAATCTTAATGTAGAACCCTAAAATATAATAGAACCAAAAGTAGAACTACTCTGGTTAAAAGAAAAATCTCCCCTTCCTCCTTGAAGTACTTCCTAGGGCACTGGTAATGGTCTCCAGGAATTCTCACCTGAGGGACCTATGTCCTCTACACAAAAGAATCCCTAAAAGGATTTTCTCTCTTTGGTCAACTGATTGGTCCCTAAGCTGTTGAAACCTTAGAGCCCTAGGATACAAGCAAGTTGATATATCTTTGTTATAGCTGAATGAGGGTGAAAAGTAATATTATCATTTAAACATAGCATTTTACTAAAAACGACTTAAACAGAGCATTGTAATTTTAAAAAAATTGGTGGCTTATTTGTTAGTGGTTAGAATTAACTTTATAGGTGAAAAATAGAAAGGCCCCAGAGAAATGAAGTAATAAAGTTAAGTTTAGAAACCAACTTTCCTCTGGTCCAGCCAAGTGTACTTTCTGCTACTACATACTGACTTGAATAATCCTTTCTACTTCAGGTCCTTCAAATTTATTTCTTCTTAATTGAAATGTTTCCTCACTTAACAGGTCACTTATATTTTTATCCTCATTGGGATGTTATTCCCCCCAAGTGAATCTTGGGATAAAGGATGTACATCTGAAGTTAAGTCTCACCCCATGGTACTTTCTATATGCTCCTGTAGTTAATACTTCCAAGCTAGGCTGAATCTAAGAAGCAGGCATACTGGCACTTTACACACATGTAATTAAACACAGAGAACCTTGAATTAAGAGCTTATACTTTAAAAACACCACCATTGAATGTGCTTGACATGGGCTTGAAGCCATTAACTTGTAGCTGTCTGGTCTGCAGGAAACCAAGTTTTGTTTACTTTTCTGTTACAGACAGTTTATAAAAAGAAGCACACTAGCTAGTAAGCATCATGGCTTAAGAAAGATTTGTTCCAGGAAAGTGTGCCTGAGATAATTGAGAATGATGGAACAGGGTCAAGTGCAGTAAGCTACACAAACGAAAGGCATATAGTCTACATTGATTGAAGATTTCAGAAATACTTGTTCTATTACCTAAGTGTTCTACAAGTAAATTTAAAGGAGCCTACTCCAAAAACTATTTTCAAAAACTGTATACTGCATGAACTAGAATGTGAGGACTCTAAATACCTCTCCAAAAGATCAAGAAATACATTTTTACTCCCCTTTCCTCTTTTGAATGGCTACTGTTCTAAAATTAAAAAATTAAAAAGAAATGGAATTTTTTCAGATGTTGCAAGCTGTCATCATTGCACAGCATGGTGCCTACTCAGCATGCCAGTGTCCATGGAAACTTTTATGTTGGAAATCTCAAAGTTGAAGTTTCTGTGTAGCCTTCAGTATTTAATGTGGCATTTTACTCTAAGAGAGCTTCTTCCAAACCTCTGCCAGGCTCCAGTGAAGGCATGTGAGAAAAGCTTTATTAACCAAGGGGAAAGAAACCTTCTTCAGTGGATGACTAGCTACATCTCCCATTTCCTGTGTCTTTTGTGTATGAGTGGAATAGCCACTGTTTATGAATAAAACAACTGGCTACTCCTAAGACTTGGAAAATGATTCAGCAGCCAAAAACACAGCAGACATGAACTATGAACTACATTCCATTACTAACATTCTGAGTGTTGTCAAACATTTTCCTGACCAACTGGTTAAACGCCTGAATTGCTCAGATTTTACATGGGGTATAGAGAAGGGTAGAAAGTAAAGTGGACACTTAATCTTTTCCTTTAACTATTTTTCTCATCTACATCACAAGCCTCTAGACAAAAGCAGTCATTTGTATCCTCTTTACCTCCTTTCTTCACCCTTATTTTGTTAATAGAGCACCATAGGATATCTTTATCAGTAATCACTTAGTTACTTCAAGTATTCACTCAATGAACTAACAATGTTATTCACTGCTGTTGCTGTTATTACTATTTCTATTATAAAAGACTATTGGAAATACACTAAAATATTGGAGAATGGTCATCTCTGAGTAACGCAATTAAGAGTGCTTTTCTTTTTTTTCAGTTTGAATTTTCTATAATAATGTGTAACACTTATTTTTTCTTGAACAATATTTTTAAAAAAGAAATGTGGCTCCAAGAAAAAGTTAAACCCTCAATAAGATAATAGCAAATTGAATCCAACAATGTATATAAATATACACCAGGACCAAGTGGTATTTACCCCACGTATGCAAAACTGGTTCAAAATTCAAAAATCAGTTCATATAATCTATTATATCAATAAGCTAATGAAGAAAAATTGCACGATCATATCAATAGATACAAAAAAAATCTAACAATCATTTATGGCAAGAATTCCCAGAAAGCTAGGAATGGAGGGAAACTTTCTCAAGTTCATAAAAAAATCTATAAGAAATCTACAGCTAACATGATACTTAATGATGAGAAACTAGAGTTTTCCTTCTAAGATCAGTACCAACACAAGGATGTCTCTCCTCACTACAACTTCTCAACATCATACTGGAAATATTAGCTAATCCAATAATATAAAAAAAAAGAAATAAAAGATTTACAGATTGGGAAGGTAGAAATAAAGCTCTTTTGTTCACAAATGACATTATAGAAAACACAAAAGACTCAACAAAAAAAAAAATCCCTCCTGGAACTAATAAGCAATTAAATAGCAAGGTTGCCAGCAACAAAATTAACACACAAAAGAAAATCACTTTACTATATACTAACAATGAACAAGTGGGATTTGAATTTAAAAACACAATATTATACACAGTAGCAGCCCCAAAATAAAAGACAAGTACATATATAATAAAATATGTAACAAATCTATAGATTGTTATGATGAAAACTATTAAACTCTGATGAAGGAAAGCAAATGAAAAGAAAATAAATGTAAAGAAGTCCTGTGTTCATGGATAGGAAGACTAAGTATTGTTAACATGTCTATTCTTCCCAACTTCATCTATAGATTCAGTGAAATTCCAATCTAAATCACAGCAAGTTAGTTTGTGGATATTAACAAACTGATTCTGAAGTTCATATGTTGAGGGAAAAGACTCAGAACAGCCAACCATATTGAAAGAAAAGAAAAAATTGGAGAAATGACACTACCCAACTTTAAGACCTATTATAAAGCTACAGTATTCAAGAGAGTGTAGTATTGGTTAAAGAACAAGGAAATATATCAATGGAAAAACAAATAGCCTAGAAAAATAAACACATAAAATATAGTCAACTGATCTTGAATAAAGGAACATAGGAAATACACTGGAACAAAGACAGTCTTTTTAACAAGTGGTGCTGAAAGAACTAAATATCCACATGCTAAAAAAATGAGTCTAATCAGAGACCTTACATGTTTCACAGATATTAACTCAAAAGAGCTCACAGACTTAAATGTAAAACGCAAAACTATAAAACTCCTGGAACATAACAGGAGAAAATCCAGATAACCACGAGTATGGTAATGACTTTTTAAAAAAAGTTTAAGTGTTGTAAATATACAATCTTTTGTTGGTTTCTATTGTAATGTGTCCTTTTATCCCCATTCCCCTCTCCACCTGCACCCATCCCAACCCCTCACACTTGGTAACCACTAGTCCTTTCTCAGTGTCTATGAGTCTACTGCCTTTTCTGTTCCTTCCATTTCGCTTTGTTTTTATTCTCCACAAATGAGTGAAATCGTTTGGTATTTGTCTTTCTTTGCCTGACTTACTTCACTGAGCATAATACCATCTAGATCCATCCATGCTGTTGCAAAGGACAGGATTTCTTGTCTTTTTATGGCTTAATAACATTACATTGTGTATATGTATCACATCTTCCTTATCCATTCATCTATTGATGGACGTTTAGGTTGCTTCCATATCTTGGGTACTGGAAATACTGTGACAGTAAATAAGGAAGTGCATGTATCTTTTTGAATCAGGAACTTTATTTTCTTCAGGTAAATTCCTAGGAGTGGATTGCTGTGTCACATGGTATTTCTATTTTTAGCTTTTTGAGGAACCTCCATAATGCTTTCAGAGCAGCTGCACCAATTCACATTCCCACCAACAGTGTAGGAGAGTTCCTATTTCTCCTCATCCTCACCAGCATTTGTTGTTTCTTATCTTTTGGATAGTGGTCATTCTAACTTGTGTGAGCTGGTATCTCATTGTGGTTTTAATGTGCATTTCCTGATGATTAGCGATGTGGAGCATCTTTTCATGTGCCTGTTGGCCATCCGTCTTTCTGCTTTGGAGAAGTGGCAGTTCAGGTCCTCCACCCATTTCTTAATTGGGTTATTTGTTTTTTGGGTGTTGAGCCATATGAGTTCTTTATGTATTTTGGATGTTAACCCCTTATTGGATAAATCATTGACAAGTATATTCTCCCATACTGTAGGGTGCCCTTTTGTTCTACCGATGGTGTCCTTTGCTGTACAGAAGCTTTTTAGTTTGATGTAGTCCCACTTGTTCATTTTTTATTTTGCTTCCCTTGCCTGAGAAGGTATGTCCAGCAAAAAGTTGCTCATACTTATTATATTCAAGAGATTTCTGCCTGTGTTTTCTTCTATGAGTTTTATGGTTTCATGACTTACATTCAGAAGGTCTTTGATCCATTTTGAGTTTACTTTTGTGTATGGAGTTAGACTAAAATCCAGTTTTGTTCTGATACATGTAGCTGTACAGTTCTCACAACACCAGTTGTTGAAGAGGTTGTCTTTTCCCCATTGTGTATTCATGGCTCCTTTATCATATATTAATTGACCATATATGTGTGGGTTTATATCTGGGCTCTCTATTCTGTTCCATTGATCTATGGGTCTGTTCTTATGCCAGTACCAAGTTGTCTTGATTACTGTGGCTTTGTAGTAGAGCTTTAAGCCAAGGAGCATAATTCCCCTGCATTGTTCCTCGTCCTCAGAATTGCTTTGGCTATTCGGAGTCTTTTGTGGTTCCATGGGAATTTTAGAACTATTTTTTAGTTCACTGAAGAATGCTGTTGGTATTTTGATAGGGATTGCATTGAATCTGTAGATTGCTTTAGGGAGGATGGCCATTTTGACAATATTAATTCTTCCTATCCATGAGCATC
>JAQQAC010006904.1:67105546-67119325 GCA_029783875.1 Phataginus tricuspis | reverse complement strand
TTTTTCTTTCTTCTTTATATTTGTTTGTATTTTCCACTCTTTCTATGGAGAACATGTATTACTATTGTAAATGCAGGAGGTGGTAAGGGGAAAGTTGTTTTGTTTTGATAAACACAGAAGGACAATGAAGGAAGGCAAACAGCCTCCTTCTCTTTCTGCTGTCCAAGTGTCTTAAGTGTCTACAGAGGATGAGAAAGGGCCACATTTGCATGCCTGAGAGACCAGATCAGACCTGAGAAAGAACAAGTCCTGGTCCCATAACTTCTAGCAAAAGCTATTTAACCCTTCTAAATTTTGGAATGCCAATTTACAAAACAATGCAAATAATATTTCTTTTCATAAGGTTATTGAAATAGATGATGCATATCCATTACTATGAGCCAGGTACCATACGTAATAGGGAGGGCTTCAGGGTAGAGAGATAAGATAAACACAATTCATGCCCTCCAAGATTACTACTTACACATTCTTTCCTTATGAAAAGTGCAGAAATAAGTCAATAATTTTAATAACCATCCAACCAAAGGAACACTTCTGAGTGAATCTACTTGATAACAGGCATCTCAGTCCTCTGCCCCTGTTGTTGAATAAACACTGCCCCAGTTGATGCTTCTGTCTTGGTACAGGGCAAGGACCAGCACCCATCCTGGCTTGCCCCCAGTGAATAACAGCATGCTAACATCAAGAATTCAAGTTAGGTTTGCTTATATCCAGTACTATTTGTACATGCAGAACCTATCATTTTAACAAAAGCCTGAATAACACAGGAGAGAAAAAGACTCGGCTGTGCTCCATGTCAATGATACCAGCTAGTAAAAAGGACTTTAAGTTTTCTTGCAATTATAAAATGCTATGTAAATGCTAAATAAAAATAAGAAAACAATTTCAGATCTATTTAACCAGTTTTATGTTGCTGGGCAATTCTTTAGTTTCACACTTCAGTAAGAACACCTTTAGAGATTAGAGAAAATAAGGAAGAAAAACCTGATATGTTTTAGGCAGTCTTAATATGACTAGATCCCATGTTTAATTCTACTGTAGTCAGACAGAATAATGTGAGCCACTTGGTTCAAGTTTAGATGACTTTTCTTTTTTGAGAATAATTTCTTATAAGATTAGAATCAATTTGACATACCTGTGTTTTCAACACTCTCAATCACACCACTATAGGAAACAATGAACAGTGCATCTTAGAAAGAAAAGCAATCAATACGTAATAAAGAGGCTGTTATTAACTGCATAAGGTTTGTCTGATTGGGCTTGGCATGACTCACTTTCGGTTCAATGCTTTTGAGAGACAGGCAGGGTTAGGAAGAGAAGAGAATCAATGTTTTTCTAAGACTCAGTTTTCTCTGGGTAAACTATGCAACTAACTGCATACTCACTACAAAGGAAAGCTCTAAAGAACTCAGAATGCTTCAAATTTCCTAATTAATTGCATCTTCTCATTTCTCAATAGCCTAGCCTAGCATAAATATAAGAAAAAAATCCATAAACAAAAATTTTGCTTGTGTAATAGATGTTTCTGAACAATTTGGCTGAAAAAAATGTTTGTAAACTGAATCATGTCAAACACATGAGGATGTCTTATTATTTAAAAACTACTTCCAATTAAATGAACTAAAGATTGTTATTAAAAATAATCTCTTTCCATTATATACAAAGTTCTAGATCCCTAGAGGTATGCAGCCTTTTAAAACAGGGCTCGCCATAGCAGCATTCATGCACACAACTTTTTGTCCTGTGCCTTATTTACTAACCATCACTAGCTCTAGTTCCTGTCCTCAGGCTCACCCCTAGTGGCTGGGATTTGATGTCTCCTGCTGTTCCTCTGGTTTTAGAATTCAGTGCATGCCTGGACCATGGTACAGGCCTTGATCATCCTGCTAAATCCTGACTAGGATTACTTTCCCTCTTTTTGGCTTTGCCATTTTCTCTGTTGGACATGATTGTTTCAAGGAATCCTGTCCTCTCAGGCATGCTGAACTGACTCCTCAATCCACCTCCCTTTCCCCTCCCCTACATCCTTTGCTACTTGGCTCAATTTATCTGTTTTAGTTCTAAGCCTGGATTTTTATATATATATACTTTTTCAAAGTTGAAATCACTTGGATTTGTTTACAATGGCTTTTCTGGCTTTTTAATGAAAGGAGTGAAAAATCAAAACAAAAGGGAAAAAATAGCCAAGGTCCACCACAGTCTGTAGTCACCCCAGACCCACAAAATTTGAAACTCTAGGTGTGGGCCCAGCATCTGTATTTTAATAAGTCCTCCAGGTGATTTAATGCATACCAAAGTTGAAGAACCACTGGAAGAAAAGAGGATGTTGGATAAAATGAGGCATCTCATTAGGAAGTATTAAGCCTATATTATTGACACATAAGATGTCTAATATATTGTGTTAATGAAACCATAGGTATAGTATAATTTTTATTAAAAAATCTTAGAAGCACATTTCCACATAGAAAAATGTCTAGAAAGTTATGCACCAAACTGTTAATGGTGGTTAACTTGAGGAAAATTCATTTTACTTTTCTGACTATTTTTATTTTTAAATATATAAGCATATATTATTTTATGATTTAAAAAATGGTTAATCTAAGCATCTTCCACTCCTCTCTGGCAAAACTCAGAGGTAAAAATTAACTCAGTTCCCAAAAGACTTCAGTGTCTGGACTAATCAAGCTCTGTATGCTTTAGAGAATTCTAGAGGAAGTGAGGCAGAGATAATGCTCAGTGCTCCATGACTCAAATCAGTGCTTCTATGTAAAGCTGCTGTGCCAGAAAATGACAGGTCAAAAAGCCTGAGAGATTCTGCCCTCCTTATATAGGTCAACTTACAAAAGGGATGATGGGGTTCTGAAGGAAAATAACAGACTAAAATCCTAAGGGTCTTTTGGAAGACACCAGTTTATTTCTGGAAATTTTCCTTTATTGCAGAAATTGTGCATTTAAGTGTCCCGTTTTTCATCCCCACTTTGTGATCTGGCAGTCATTCTGTAATTATGTTGGTCCTCCTTCAAGCTGGCTTCAGGTATATACAGCATATGCATATGACAAACTAGAAAGGAGCTTGAAAATAAAGTAGATTGGTTGGAAATAATCCAGGGCAAGATAAAGAGAAGATAAAAGAGAGGTGAGTATTTATATACACATATCCAAGATCAGGTCAGGTCCTAACAAATTGGGTCTCTACTGCTGAAACCCTAACTGTACCAGAAGACAAAAGACATACCAATGTCCCAATACTTTCATTGCTGTATGAGGAGAAAATAATTTTGTAAACTGGTGTCTGCAGTCACCTTTTGAAGAGCCTGTCATTGTGGCTCTGCCTCATATACTGTTTCAGATTAGAAAACAGAGGCACAATGTGATTATATGGCAGAAAGGAGATGAAACCCAGCTGGTCTGCAGCATGATATAAAAGGGCACAAGCACTCAAGTCCGAGTCTGAATCCCAAGTCTGAATTACATTAGACTTGGGGCAAATGGCCTTACTTCTCTGAACCTCAGTGTCCTTATCAATAAAAAAGGAACAATAAGCTAACTTACAGGATTGTTGCACTAATCACAAGTATGTAAGAAAAGAGAAGGAATACAGAGTTACTGTTTAACAGGTACAGAATTTCAGTTTGGGATGATGAAAAAGTTCTGCAGATGGATGGGGGTTATGGTTGCACAACAATGTAAATGTACTTAATGCTACTGACCTGAACTATTACAAATGGCTAAAATGGTAAATTTCATTATATATATATTTCACCGCAATTTTTTAAAAGGTGCGTAAGGCTCCTAGCACAGTACCTGGCTCTCAGTAGGTGCTCAAGAAATGCTAGTCTTATTTCCCTTATGAAGAACTTCAAATCAAAAAAAAAAAGGAGATACAAAAAGTCAAACAAAATCATGGTCCTTTTCCTATTTGTGAAAGGCTTGGCTCTTAGGCAGAGCCAGGTCGCACCAGTATCAGGTGGTGCCACAGTAAGTAACTGAATAGAAGGGAGGCTGTATGTGTAGTTCATATTCCTCCAGCATTTTCAGTCCCCAGGCCACCTCCAACCTGGTATGGCATCTCCAAGACTATCAATCCTACAGCCCCCATCATCTTACAAAGAAAGCTGGGAAGCTTAAACCATTTCCCAGACTAGAACTCAGGTCATGAGGACAAGAGCATTCGCAGTGGCAGCTGGCTCCTGTAAGTGGAGGAGAGACAAGACATTACTGCTGAGCACCAACTGGATGTGTCTGGAGCCTATTCCAGCTGCCAGCAATAAGCTGATCAGTACTGCAGATACCTTTAGTGGGATTTAATGGACACTGAGGAGAGTAGTCTCAAAGGCCTGTTAAAGGAAGATTAAAAATGCACTTGTCTGCAGTTCAGGAAAACAACTAACAATTATGTGTTGTAAATCATAAAATAGAAAAGGAGAAAAATAGATGACTTATCTCTAGGCATATCAGAACATTGCTTCTGATGGGCAGGCTTAATTAGACCTTGATACAATGTTCAGACAGATTATCATTAATATCCGTTGAACTTAGCTCAAGGAAAAAGGAATACTTGGGGTACCAATGCCCAATTATTCCAAAATAATACTTACTTTAGGGTCTGAGCTCTTGAACTTTAATCTTTCCACCAACTCTATCATAGCTGCCTTCAGTCCACCTGAGTCTTCGCTCTAGAAGAAAGAAAAATCAGGGGTCATTAGCATTTTGTTGATCTCCTGAACACAAACAGTATTTCATAGGACAATGAAATGGAGAACAAAATTTTCTTCTTACCAGTCAAGAGAACTAAACAACTAAGGAAAGCTGCATTACCCCTCTTCTCTGTGAACAAAGAGGGTAGGGATATAAATTGCCCAGTGATCTGGCAGAACTATTGGAATGAAAATTAAATGAATTTTGTACTGTCTGACTCACTACTTCATCTCAGGGCTCAGGTGTGCAGGCACTGAGGGCTAAAACTCTGCAACAGGGATTTCCATTGGGATGTCTATTTTATGACATAGTAATTTTTATTTTGAACTTCTACATACTAAATACTTAAGTGTCCAGTATTAAATATTCTTAAATAAAGAAAAAGTCCCAAGACGTAATTGGAAATGGTACTACAATGTGTTGGTTGAGTATAGGTTTTTGAGTCACACATGTAAGATTTCAGATTTGGGTCATTGATTAGCTTACTAACCTCAGGCAAATTACTGACTTTCTTAAAACCTTTTCCTACTTCTATAAAATGGGGATAATAAACAAGGTTATTTTGAGGCTTAAATGAAGTAGGGTTTGTAAAGGTATGTGTTTGCACAGTATGTGGCACACAGTAAGTACTCAGTAAATGTCACCTATTATTATTATTATTGCATTGTAATGATTTACAGTAGTATAGTCTAACAGAAATATAATGGAAGCCACAAATAACAGCCACACATGTAATTTTAAGTTTTCTGGTAGTCACAAAAATAAAGTGAAATTAATTTTAATATTTTACTTAATTCAGCATATCCAAAATATCACTACTGCTACATGTAATTTCAACATGAGATAATTTATATATATTTTTTACACTAGAACTTTGAAATGTAGTATTTCACACTTACATCCCAATTCACTTGGACAAGCCACATTTCAAGTGTCAAAAGCCATATAAGGACCTAGTGACTACTGTATTTGTCAGCACTGATTTAGAAAATAGACACCAGAGCCACACTGCCAGAATTCTAGCCCCAATTCAACCACTAGCTGTGTGATCTTAGGCAAATTTCTTGGCTTTTCTGTACCTGGATTTCTTTATCTGTAATGTGAAGCTAATAACAGTACCTATTTCATAGGTGGTAAGAATAAATATGTCAAGGTACTTAGAACAGGGCCAGGCACATGCTGAACATAACAGATGAAACATTTTTATTATCACTGCCTGTCCCCCTTGAAATGTTTTAAATTCTTTAAGGGTAAGAACTACAACGTTTACTACATCTTTTATCTTTTTACCTGTGCCCATGCCCAGCATCGAGGGTTTGAGAAAGTTTACTGAGCAAATGAATGAACACACACACAATCTTTAGACATGAATACCCTAATGATAATAATAATACATGTGTACAGCCCAATCTAAAAATCACATGAATAAGTTTATTTTATTTCAACTCTTCTATAGAATAGGGTAGGATCATTCCCCCTAATTTTACCAGTGATGAAAAGGAAGCAGGAAGAAATAAAATGACTATGATTATTATATTTTCTTATTTTTTATTTTTTAAATTTTGGTATCATTAATGTACAATCTCTTAAACAACATTATGGTTACTGGGCCCCCGATTATCAAGTCCGCCCCACATACCCCATTACAGTCACTGTCCATCAGCATAGCAAGATGCTATAGAATCATTACTTCTCTTCTCTATAAATACTGCCTTTCCCGTGTCCCTCACCCCAGTACATTATGTGTGCTAATCATAATACCCCTTTCCCACCTTATCTTGACCCTCTCACACATCCTCCGCAGTCCCTTTCCCTTTGGTAACTGTTGGTCCATTCTTGGGTTCTGTGAGTCTGCTGTTGTTTTGTTCCTTCAGTTTTTTCTTTGTTCTTATACTCCTCAGATGAGTGAAATCATTTGATACTTGTCTTTCTCCGCCTGGCTTATTTCACTGAGCATAATACCCTCTAGGTCCATCCGTGTTGTTGCAAATGGTAAGATTTGTTTTCTTCTTATGGCTGAATAATATTTCGTTGTGTACATGTACCACTTCTTCTTTACCCATTCATCTACTGATGGACACTCAGGTTGCTTCCATTTCTTGGCTATTGTAAATGGTGCTGTGATAAACATAGGGGTGCATATGTCTTTTTCAAACTGCGCTGCAGCATTCTTAGGGTAAATTCCTAGAAGTGGAATTCCTGGGTCAAATATATTTCCATTTTGAGTTTTTTGAGGAACCTTCATACTGCTTTCCACATGGTTGAACTAATTTACATTCCCACCAGCAGTGTAGGAGGGTTCCCTTTTCTCCACATCCTCGTCAGCATTTGTTGTTGTTTGTCTTTTGGATGTTGGCCATCTTAACTGCTGTGAGGTGATATCTCATTGTGGTTTAATTTGCATTTCTCTGATGTTTAGGGATGTGGAGCATGTTTTCATGTGCCTGTTTGCCATCTGAATTTCTTCTTTGGAGAAGTGTCTGTTCAGCTCCTCTGCCCATTTTTTAATCGGCTTATTTGCTTTTTGTTTGTTGAGGTGCATGAGCTCTTTATATATTTTGGAGGTCAACGCCTTATTGGATATGTCATTTATGAATATATTCTCCCATATTGTAGGAGGTCTTTTTGTTCTACTGATGGTGTCCTTTTCTTTTCAGAAGCTTTTTAGTTTGATATAGTCCCACTTGTTCATTTTTGCTTTTGCTTCCGTTGCCCGGGGACATATGTTCATGAAGAGGTTGCTAATGTTTATGTCTAAGAGATTTTTGCCTATGTTCTTTTCTAAGAGTTTTATGGTTTAATGAGTTACATTCAGGTCTTTGACCCATTTTGAGTTTACTTTTGTGTAGGGTTTAGACAGTAATCCAGTTTCATTCTCTTACATGTAGCTGTCCAGTTTTGCCAACACCAGCTGTTGAAGAGGCTGTCATTTCCCCATTGTATATCCATGGCTCCAATACCGTATATTAATTGACCATATATGCTTGGGATTATATCGGGGCTCTCTATTCTGTTCCACTGGTCTATGTGTCTGTTCTTGTGCCAGTGCAAAATTGTCTTGATTACTGTGGCTTTGTAGTAGAGCTTGAAGTCAGGGAGCGTAATTCCCCTTGCTTTATTCTTCCTTCTCAGGATAGCTTTAGCTATTCAGGGTCTTTTATCATCTGCAAACAAGGACAGTTTGACTTCTTCCTTGCCAATGTGTATGCCTTTTATTTCTTTGTATTGTCTGATTGCCGTGGCTAGGACCTCCCGAACTATGTTGAGTAAAAGAGGGGAGAGTGGGCATCCTTTTCTTGTTCCTAAACTTAAAGGAAAATCTTTCAGCTTCTCGCTGTTAAGTATAATGTTGGCTGTGGGTTTTTCATATATGGCCTTTATTATGTTGAAGTACTTGCCATCTATAATCATTTTGTTGAGAGTTATTATCATGAATGGATGTTGAATTTTGTCGAATGCTTTTTCAGCACCTATGGAGATGATCATGTGGTTTTTGTCCTTCTTTTTGTTGATGTAGTGGATGATGTTGATGGATTTTCGAATGTTGTACCATCCCTGCATCCCTGGGATGAATCCCACTTGATCATGATGGATGATCTTTTTGATGTATTTTTGAATTCAATTTGCTAATCTTTTGTTGAGTATTTTTGCATCTATGTTCATCAGGGATATTGGTCTGTAATTTTCTTTTTTTGTGGTGTCTTTGCCTGGTTTTGGTATTAGGGTGATGTTGGTCTCTTAGAATGAGTTTGGGAGTATGCCCTCCTCTTCTACTTTTTGGAAAACTATAAGGAGGATGGGTATTAGGTCTTCACTAAATGTTTGATAAAATTCAGCAGTGAAACCATCTGGACCAGGAGTTTTGTTCTTAGGTAGTGTTTTGATTACCAATTCATTTTCTTTGCTGATAATTGGTCTATTCAGATTTTCTATTTCTTCCTGGGTCAGCCTTGGAAGGTTGTATTTTTCTAGAAAGTTGTCCATTTCTTCTAGGTTATCCAGTTTGTTACCATATAATTTTTCATAGTATTTTCTCATAATTCTTTGTATTTCTGTTGTGTTCATAGTGATTTTTCCTTTCTCATTTCTCATTCTGTTTATGTGGGAAGACTCTCTTTTTTTCTTGATAAGCCTGGCTAGGGGTTTATCTATCTTTTTTTTTCTCGAAGAACCAGCTCCTGCGTTCATTGATTCTTTCTATTGTTTTATTCTTCTCAATTTTATTTATTTATGCTTTAATCTTTATTATGTCCCTCCTCCTACTGACTTTGGGCCTCATTTGTTCTTCCTTTTCTAGTTTCATTAATTTTGAGTTTAGACTTTTCATTTGGGATTGTTCTTCTTTCCTGAGGTAGGTCTGTATTGCAATATATTTCCCTCTGAGCACGGCCTTTACTGCGTCCCACTGATTTTGTGGTGTTGAATTATTGTTGTCATTTGTCTCCATATATTGCTTGATCTCTGTTTTTATTTGGTCATTGATCCATTGATTATTTAGGAGCATGTTATTAAGCCTCCATGTGTTTGTGAGCTTTATGGGGTTCTTTGTGTAATTTATTTCTAGTTTCATTCCTTTGTGATCTGAGAAGCTGGTTGGTACAATTTCAACCTTTTTGAATTTACTGAGGGTCTTTTTGTGGCCTAGTATATGATCTATTCTTGAAATTTTTCCATGTACACTTGAGAGCAATGTATATCCTGTTGCTTTTAGATGGAGTATTCTGTAGATGTCTGTTAGGTTCATCTGTCCTAATATGTTGTTCAGTGCCTCTGTCTGGTTATTTATTTGATCTGTCCTTTGGAATGAGTGGTGTGTTGAAGTCTCCTTAAATGAATGCATTGCATTCTATTTCCCCCTTTAATTCTGTTAGTATTTGTTTCACATATGTAGGCGATCCTGTATTGGGTGTATAGATATTTATAATAGTTATATCCTCTTGTTGGACTGACCCTTTTATCATTATATAATGTCCTTCTTTGTCTCTTGTGACTTTATTTGTTTTGAAGTCTATTTTTTCTGATTCAAGTACTGCAACTCCTGCTTTTTTCTATTAGTTGCATGAAACATCTTTTTCCACCCCTTTACTTCCAGTCTGTGTATGTCTTTGGGTTTAAAGTGAATCTCCTGTAGGCAGCATATAGATGGGTCTTGTTTTTTTTATCCATTCAGTAACTCTTTTGATTGGTGCATTCAGACCATTTACATTTAGGGTGATTATCGATAGGTATGTACTTATTGCCATTGTAGGTTTTAGATTCGTGGTTACCAAAGGTTTAAGGGTAATTCCCTTACTATCTAAGAGTCTAATTTAACTCACTTTGTATGCTATTACAAACACAACGTAAAGGTTCTTTTTTTTTCCTCCTCCATTCTTTGTATGTTATGAATCATACTCTGTACTCTTTGTCTATCCCTTGTGTGACATCTATTTAGCCTTAGGAATACTTCCATCTTTAGGAGTCCCCCCCAAATGCACTGTAGAGGTGGTTTGTGGGAAGTAAATTCTCTCAGCTTTTGCTTATCTGAAAATTGTTTAATCCTTCCTTCAAATTTAAATGATAACCTTGTCGGGTAGAGTATTCTTGGTTCAAGGCCCTTCTGTTTCATTGCATTAAATATATCATGCCACTTCCTTCTGGCCTGTAAGGTTTCTGTTGAAAATTCTGATGATAGCCAGGTGGGTTTTCCTTTGTATGTAATGGTTTTTCTCTCTCCAGCTGCTTTTAAAAGTGTGTCTTTATCCTTGATCTTTGCCATTTTAATTATTATATGACTTCATGTTGTTTTTCTTGGGTCCCTTGTGTTCGGAGATCTGTGCACCTCTATGGCTTGAGAGACTGCCTCTTTCCCCAGATTGGGGAAGTTTTCAGCAATTACCTCCTCAACGACACTTTCTATCCCTTTTTCTCTCTCTTCTCCTTCTGGTACCCCTATAATGCGAATATTGTTCTGTTTGGATTGGTCACACAGTTCTTTCAATATTCTTTCATTCTTAGAGATTCTTTTTTCTCTCTGTGCCTCAGTTTCTTTTCTTTGTATTCCTCTTCTTTAATTTCTATTCCATTTACCATCTCTTGTACTATGTCTAATCTGGTTGTAAATCCCTCCATTGTATGTTTCATTTCAGATATGGAACTTCTTAATGATTGAATCTCTGACTTAAATTAATTCCTGAGTTCTTGAATATTTTTCTGTACCTCCAGAAGCATGTTTATGATTTTTATTTTGAACTCTCTTTCAGGAAGATTGGTGAGTTCACTTTCATTTGGCCCTTTTTCTGGGGTTTGTGAGATTTTGGTCTGAACCATGTTCTTTTGACGTTTCATATTTCTGTGTGGTGCCCATTAGTGCACAGAAACTCCAGTCTCTGGAGCTGCTCAGTCCCTAGACGGAGGTTAGGGGTCATAGGGGAGCAGAGCTGGTGCCTGGGGGTGAGGAAAGATCTATTTCCTGATTCCCGTCTGCAGTGCCTATCTCCAGTGTCAGAGCCAGTGGACCAAGCACACACGTGTAAGCCTCTGTGCTTTGCGTCTCTAGCTGTTGTAGGCGGGGCCACCCTCTGGCTGGCCTGATGCCGGCACAGTGACTGCCAGTTTGTGAACCTGTGCCAGCAAGCTAGGAGGAAGGTGCAGCAGGCTGTTTGTCACAGTGGGGGGCCTTGGAGATGAGTAGGCAGCCACGGGGTGGAGCACCTGAAGCTCCTGAAAGTTCCCAACCAGCTGGACAGAGCACACCCAGATAACCTTGTCCAGCTCTCCCTTCTCCCGTGCAGCAAGTTCTGTGCCAACCCCGCGCGTACAGCAGCCCTGTCACTGCTAGGAAGCCTCTCAGACCGGCCACCCCTCGTCTGACACAGAGCCGCCGGCAGTGGATCTCCACCTCCACAAATGGCTGGAATGTTAGTCTCCCAAGCACTTAGCCATCTGAGCACCCCAACGTCCAGAGCACCGCACAATATAGGCTTCTGCTCATAAAGGAGATCTCCAGGGCTAGGCACTCAGCAGTCCCAAGCTTTCCACCTCCTTCCCGCTGTTTCTCTTTCTCCTGCCAGTGAGCTGGGGTGGGGGAAGGGTCTGCATCTTGCCAGATTAAGGCTTTCCTACGTTACCCTGCTTCGTGAGGTCTGCTCTGTTTGTGAGGTCTGTATGCAGTCTGGTTCAGCCTTCTTTCTTGTTGTTGTTTTTGGGTTAGTTGTATTAATTAACTATATTTTTGTAGTATTTGTGGTTTTGGGAGGAGTTCTCCCAAATCCCAATCTCTCTCTCATGCTGCCATCTTGAATCCTCCATGACTATTATTTTTTCAAGGGGAAGGGAAAATACGGAACATATAAATGAACAGTACAAATATCTACTAATCAAAATTGGCCTCAGTAAAGAATTATAAGAGAATACTACGAGCATCTATATGCTAACAAGCTCCAAAACCTAGAAGAAATGGACAACTTCTTAGAAAAATACAGCCTTCCAAGACTCACCAAGCAGGAACCAGAAAAACTAAACAGACCAATCACCAGCAATGAAATTGAATCGGTAATCAAAAAACTACCCAAGAACAAAACCCCCGGACCTGATGGATTCACCTCTGAATTCGACCAGACATATAGAGAAGAAATAACACCCATTCTCCTTAAAGTTTTCCAAAAAATAGAAGAGGAGGGAATACTTCCAAACTCTTTCTATGAAGCCAGCATCACTCTAATATCAAAACCGGGCAAAGACCTCACTAAAAAAGAAAATTACAGACCAATATCCTGATGAATGTAGATGCAAAAATACTCAACAAAATATTAGCAAACTGAATTAAAAAATACATCAAGAGGATCATACACCATGATCAAGTGGGATTTATCCCAGGGATGCAAGGATGGTACAACATTTGAAAATCCATTAACATCATCCATCACATCAATAAAAAGAAGAACAAAAACCACATGATCATCTCCATAGATGCTGAAAAAGCATTTGACAAAATTCAGCATCCATTCATGATTAAAACTCTCAACAGAATGGGTATAGACGGCAAGTACCTCAACATCATAAAGGCTATATATGACAAACCCACAGCTAACATCATACTTAATAGCGAGAAGCTGAAAGCTTTTCATCTAAGATCGGGAACAAGATAGGGGTGCCCACTCTCTCCACTGTTATTCAACATAGTACTGGAGGTCCTAGCCAGGGCAATCAGACAAAGCAAAGATACACAAGGCATCCAGATTGGTAAAGAAGAAGTCAAATTGTCACTATTTGCAGATGATATGATACTGTACATAAAAAACCCTAAACACTCCACTCCAAAACTACTAGAACTAATATCTGAATTCAGCAAAGTTGCAGGATATAAAATTAACACACAGAAATCTGTTGCTTGCCTATACACTAATGATGAACTAACAGAAAGAGAAATCAGAAAAACAATTCCATTCACAATTGTATCAAAAAGAATAAAATACCGAGGAATAAACCTAACCAAGGAAGTGAAAGACCTGTACTCTGAAAACTACAAGACACTCCTAGGAGAAATTAAGGAAGACACTAACAAATGGAAATGCATCCCATGCTCTTGGCTAGGAAGAATAAATATTGTCAAAATGGCTATACTACCTAATGCAATCTGCAGATTCAATGCAATCCCTATCAAACTACCAACAGCTTTCTTCAATGAACTGGAACAAATAATTCTAAAATTCATATGGAACCACAAAGACCCTGAGTAGCCAAAGCAATCCTGACAAGGAGGAATAAAACAGTGGGAATTACGCTCCCTGACTTCAAGCTCTAATACAAAGCCACAGAAATCAAGACAATTTGGTATTGGCACAAAAACAGACCCACAGACCAGTGGAACAGAATAGAAAATCCAAACATTAACCCAAACACATACAGTCAATTAATATTTGATAAAAGAGCCTTGGATATACAATGGGGAGATGACAGCCTCTTCAGCAGCTGGTGTTGGAAAAACTGGACAGCTACATGCAAGAGAATGAAACTGGACTACTGTCGAACCCCATACACAAAGGTAAACTCAAGGTGGATCAAAGACCTGAATGTAAGTCATGAAACCATAAAACTCTT
>JAQQAC010006904.1:67067109-67095546 GCA_029783875.1 Phataginus tricuspis | reverse complement strand
TCTTCCTAGCCAAGAGCATGGGATGCATTTCCATTTGTTAGTGTCCTCTTTGATTTCTCCTAGGAGTGTCTTGTAGTTTTCAGAGTACAGGTCTTTCACTTCCTTTGTTAGGTTTCTTCCTAGGTATTTTATTCCTTTAGATGCAATTGTGAATGGAATTGTTTCTCTGATTTCTCTTTCTGTTAGTTCATCATTAGTGTATAGGAAAGCAACACATTTCTGTGTGTTAATTTTGTATCCTGCAACTGTGCTGTATTCAGATATTAGTTCTAGTAGTTTTGGAGTGGAGTCTTTAGGGTTTTTTATGTACAGTATCATGTCATCTGCAAATAGTGACAATTTGACTTCTTCTTTACCAATCTGGATGCCTTGTATGGTCTTTGTTTTGTCTGATTGCCGTGGCTAGGACCTCCAGTACTATGTTGAATAACAGTGGAGAGAGTGGGCATCCCTGTCTTGTTCCCAATCTTAGATGAAAAGCTTTCAGCTTCTTGTTTCTAAGTATGATGTTGGCTGTGGGTTTATCATATACGGACTTTATTATGGTGAGGTACTTGCCATCTATACCCATTTTATTTAGAGTTTTTATCATGAATGGATGCTGAATTTTGTCAAAGCTTTTTCAGCATCTATGGAAATGATCATGTGGTTTTTGTTCTTCTTTTTGTTGATGTGGTGGATGATGTTGATGGATTTTCGAATGTTGTACCATTCTTGCATCCCTGGGATGAATCCCAGTTGATCATGGTGTATGATCCTCTTGATGTATTTTTGAATTCGGTTTGCTAATATTTTGTTGAGTATTTTTGCATCTACATTCATCAGGGATATTGGTCTGTAATTTTCTTTTTTGGTGAGGTCTTTGCCCGGTTTTGATATTAGAGTGATGCTGGCTTCATAGAAAGAGTTTGGAAGTATTCCCTCCTCTTCTATTTTTTGGAAAACTTTAAGGAGAATGGGTGTTATTTCTTCTCTATATGTCTGGTAGAATTCAGAGGTGAATCCATCCGGTCCAGGGCTTTTGTTCTTGGGTAGTTTTTTGATTACCGATTCAATTTCGTTGCTGGTGATTGGTCTGTTTAGTTTTTCTGTTTCCTGCTTGATCAGTCTTGGAAGGTTGTATTTTTCTAAGAAGTTGTCCATTTCTTCTAGGTTTTGCAGCTTGTTAGCATCTAGATGCTCATAATATTCTCTTATAATTCTTTGTATTTCTGTGGGGTCCGTCATTATTTTTCCTTTCTCATTTCTAATTCTGTTTATGTGTGTAGATTCTCTTTTTCTCTTAATGAGTCTGGCTAGGGGTTTATCTAATTTGTTTATTTTTTCAAAGAACCAGCTCTTGGTTTCATTGATTTTTTCTATTGTTTTATTCTTCTCAATTTTATTTATTTCTTCTCTGATCTTTATTATGTCCCTCCTTGTGGTGACTCTGGCCCTCATTTCTTTTTCTTTTTCCAATTTCAGTAATTGTGTCTTTAGACTGTTCATCTGGGAATGTTCTTCCTTCTTTAAATATAATGTTCTTCCTTCTTTAAATATGTTCTTCCTTCTTTAAATATATTGCCTGGACTGCAACATACTTTCTCTTAGAACTGCCTTTGCTGCGTTCCACAGATGTTGTGGCTTTGTGTTGTTGTTGTCATTAGTCTCCATATATTCTTTGATTTCTGTTTTGATTTGGTCGTAAACCCATTGCTTCATTAGGAGAATGTTGTTAAGTCTCCATGTATTTGTGAGTCTTTTTGATTTCTTTTTGAAATTTATTTCTAGTTTTATACCGTTGTGATCTGAGAAGTTGGTTGGTAGTACTTCAATATTTTTGAATTTACTGAGGTTCTTTTTGTGGCCTAGTATGTGGTCTATTCTGGAAAATGTTCCATGTGCACTTGAGAAGAATGTGTATCCTGCTGCTTTTGGGTGCAGAGTTCTGTAGATATCTGTTAGGTCCATCTGTTCTAGTGTGTTGTTCAGTGCCTCTATGTCTTTACTTATTCTCTGTCTGGTTGATCTGTCCTTTGGAGTGAGTGGTGTGTTGAAGTCCCCTAAAATGAATGCATTGCTGTCTATTTCCTCCTTCGATTCTGTTAGTATTTGTTTCACATATGCTGGCGCTCCTGTGTTGGGTGCATATATATTTATAATGGTTATATCTTCTTGTTGAACTGACCCCTTTATCATTATGTAATGTCCGTCTTTATCTCTTGCTACTTTCTTCGTTTTGAAGTCTATTTTGTCTGATACAAGTACTGCAACACCTGCTTTTTTCTCTTTGTTGTTTGCATGAAATATCTTTTTCCATCCCTTCACTTTTAGTCTGTGTATATCTTTGGGTTTGAGGTGAGTCTCTTGTAAGCAGCATATAGATGGGTCTTGCTTTTTTATCCACTCTGTCACTCTGTGTCTTTTGATTGGTGCATTCAGTCCATTTATATTTAGGGTGATTATTGATAGATATGTACGTATTGCCATTGCTGGCTTTAGATTCGTGGTTACCAAAGGTTCAAGGGTTGCTTCTTTACTATCTAAGAATCTAACTTAACTTTCTTGTTAAGTTATTGTAATGCCGTCTGATGTTTCTTTATTTCTCCCTTCCTATTCTTCCTCCTCCATTCTTTATATATTAGGTGTTTTATTCTTTGCCTTTAGTTAGTATTTGGATGGTCTGCTTTCTTTGCTATGATTTTATTTTCTCTGGTGACATCTTTTTAGCCTTAGGGGTGCTTCCCTCTAGAGCAGTCCATTTAAGATATCCTGTAGTGGTGGTTTATGAGAGGCAAACTCTCTCAACTTTCGTTTGTCTGGAAATTGTTTAATCCCTCCATCATATTTAAATGATAATCGTGCTGGATACAGTATTCTTGGTTGGAGTCCCTTCTGTTTCATTACGTTAAATATATCATGCCATTCTCTTCTGGCCTGTAAGGTTTCTGTTGAGAAGTCTGATGGGTTTTCCTTTGTAGGTGATCTTTTTTCTCTCTCTAGCTGCCTTTAATACTCTGTCTTTATCTTTAACCTTTGCCACCTTAATTATGATGTGTCTTGGTGTTGTCTTCCTTGGATCCCTTGTGTTGGGAGATCTGTGGGCTTCCGTGGACTGCGAGACTATTTCCTTCCCCAGCGTGGGAAAGTTTTCAGCAATTATTTCTTCAAAGACACTTTCTATCCCTTTTTCTCTCTCTTCTTCCTCTGGTAGTCCTATAATGCGAATACTGTTCCGTTTGGATTGGTCACACAGTTCTCTTAATATTCTTTCATTCCTAGAGATCCTTTTATCTCTCTCTGCCTCAGCTTCTCTGTATTCCTGTTCTCTATTTTCTATTCCATTAACAGTCTCTTGCACCTCATCCAGTCTGCTGTTAAGCCCATGAATGGCTTGTCTGATTTCTGCATAGTGTTTCCTCACTTCCTTCACTTCCTCCCTCAGCTCTTGCACATTTCTCTGTAGAGCCATCAGCATGGCTATGACTTTTATTCTGAATTCTTTTTCAGGAAGACTTTGCATGTCCATCACTTCAGGTTCCCTCTCTGGGGTTGTCTGGGTCTGAAGCTTTGTCTGTACCATATTCCTCTGTCTTTTCATGGCTATAGAATTGGTTGCTGGTAGTTGTCACGTATGTCAGCTGGGTTCTTTATGACCGCCTCGTGGGGTGATGAATCCTCTCAAGTGTAGCTGCACGCTGTGCACTTTCCTGTGTATTCTGGTCTCTCTTGTAGGAATAGTTGTATTTGCTGTGTTTTCGTGGATAAATATAATGTTGGGAGGAGATTTCTGCCACTCTGCTCATGCCACCATCTTCCCGGAAGTCTGCTTCTCTTATTTACATTATTTCTCTAGTTGCTCTAGACATGTGAAGTTGGTACCCATGGAAAGAACTCTCTCTGATAGTTTCCACACTCTGAGGGTCCTTGTACTTGAACTAAGAATGTTGTCACCTCTTTCTTCAAAGGGGTTCAGGATACCTGATAAACAAAAGTCCATGTATTCACGCCAAGATACAGAAATAATAGAGTTCATCTAATGTAAACATCCTTTGAAAATGTGCATGGGGAGGGAAGTGAGGCAGAAATTTCCTCCCAAAACCACATATGACACGAAAATACAGCAAATATACCTAATCCCAAAGGAGAGACTGGAAAGAAAACAGCAACAGATGGCCTGCAACTGGGGAAAAGAAAAGACCTCACGGAAAAGGGTAAAATAGCAAAGTCGCTATCCAGCAGGACCCAAGCCCTCCCCCAACCCCAACTCACCAACAGAAGGAAGTGAAACAGAGCCAAAGGGAGTAGAAGCCCAGGACTGATAAATACACACACTGGAGATCTGCTGCAGGAGCACGAACCCACATTACATGTTGCTCTGGAGATTAGTGGGGTTGGAACGGAAACACAGACAGAATACGCAGAGAGACTGAGATTCTAGCTGCTTGTGTAGAACAGGTACCCATAACCGGCTGGTCTGGAAAAAAAGCAAGGTGGGCACTTTGAAAGACTTCCCAACAGCCAGAGGGATGCCAAAGGGGCAAGGATTACACAGAGCTTGCTGCTGAGGAGAAAAGACAGGTGGACAAAATTGCCCAGGCAAGCTCAGCCCAGTAGGGCTTTCAGGAGCTTCAGGGGTTCCATGCCCTTGGTTGACAACAGAGCCCCAAGGACCCCCACTGTGATACACAGCCTGCTACACCTTCCTCCCAGCCAGCACCAGGTTGCAAACCTGCTGTCCCCGCCACTGCTCCAGGACAGTTGGAGGACAGGCCTGCCTACAGCAGACACAAAGGAATAACACAGAGGCTCCGCCCTGTGTGCTCGGCCCACTAGCCATGGCAGTGGATGCAAGCACTGTGTCCGGGAAGCAGGATGGGACTCTTTCCTCCCAGCAGGCAGCAGCGCCACATGCCGGTGATCCCCACCATTAATCCAGGTACTGGGCAGCTCCAGAGAGTAGAGCTTCTGGGCACTACAAGGTGCCACCTACACAAAGTTATTATTCCATAATAATCATTAGAAATATGAAATGGCAAAAGAATTTTGTACAAACCAAAATGCCTCAAACACCAGAAAGAGGACTAAGTGAAACTGAAATTACCAATCTTCTTAATACAGACCTCAAAATAAAAATCATAAGCAGGCTCACAGACCTACAAAAAACATTCAAGATCTCAGGGAAGACTTCAATGAAGAGATAGAAACTTAAAAAAAATACAGTATCTGAAATTAAACATACAGTGGAGGGATTTAAAAGTAGACTGGATGAGATAGGGAAGATGGTAAATGAAATAGAATTTAGAGAACAGGACTACAAAGGACCAGAGGCAAAGAGAGAAAAAAGGAACTTTAGGAAGGAAAGATTAGTAAGAGAACTGTGTGATCAATCCAAAGAGAATATTTGCATTATAGGGTTACCAGAAGAAGAGAGGGGAAAAGGGATAGAAAGTTTCTTTTAGGAAATAATTGTTGGAAACTTCCCCAGTCTGGAGAAGGAGACAGTCTCTCAAGCCATGGAAGTGCACATATCTCCCACCACAAGGGACCCAAGGAAGATAACACCAAGATATAAAATAATTAAAATGGCAAAGACCAAGGACAAGGACAGAGTATTAAAAGCAGCCAGAGAGAGAAAAAAGATCACATACAAAGAAAAACCCATCAGGTTATCATCAGACTTCTCAGTAGAAACCTTACAAGCCAGAAGGGAATAGCATGATATGTTTAATGCAATGAAACACAAGGGCCTCGAACTAAGAACACTTTATCTGACAAGATTAACATTTACATTTGAAGCAGGGATTAAACAATTTCTTGATAAGCAAAAGTTTAAGGAATTTACCTCCCACAAGCTGTCTCTATGGTGTATTTTGGAGGGACTGCTATTGATGGAAGTGTTCCTAAGGCTAAATTGCTGTCACCAGAGAAAATAAAACCAGAGTAAATAAAGTAGAACAATTAATTACAAAGCAATTGCAAAATTAAATCACCTACCCACAAAGTGAGTCAACAGATACACAGGGAGTGCAGAATATGATACCAAATATATAAAGAGTGGAGAAGGAAGAAAAAGAAGGGAGAAAATTAAACCCTTTAGATTGTGTTTGAAATAGCATAATAAGAGAGTTAAGTTAGCCTTTCAGATAGTAAGGAAGCTGCCCTTGAACCTTTGGTAACCACAAATCTAAAACCCACAATGGCAAAAAGTACGTATCTTCTGAAAATCACCCTAAATGTAAATGGTCTGAATGCACCAATCAAAAGGCATATGGATAAAAAAAACAAGACCCGTCTATATGCTGCCTACAAGAGACTCACTTCAAACCCAGACATGTGAAGGATGGAAAAAGATATATCATGCAATTAATAGGGAGAAAAAGGCAGGAGTAGAAGTACCTGTATCAGACAAAATAGACTTCAAAATAAAGAAAGTAACTAGAGACAAAAAAGGACATTACATAATGATAAAGGGGCCAGTCAAAAAAGAGGATATAACCATTATAAATAAAGATGCACCCAGTATAGGAGCACCTAAATATGTGAAACGAATACTAACAAAACTAAAGGGGTGAAATAGAATGCAATACATTCATTTTAGGAGACTTCAACATGCTACTAACTCTAAAGGACAGACCAACCAGACAGAAAATAAATAAGGAGACAGAAGCATTGAACAATGCATTAGAACATATGGACCTAACAGACATCTACAGAACACTCAACCCAAAAGAAACAGGATACACATTCTTCTCAAGTGCACATGGAACATTTTTCAGACTAGACCACATATTAGGCCACAAAAAGAGCCACAGCAAATTCAGAAGCATTTAAATTGTACCAACCAGTTTGTCAGACCAGAAAGGTATAAAACTAGAAATTAATTATGTAAAGAATGCAAAAAAGCTCACAAACACATGGAGGCTTAACAACATGCTCCCCAAATATCAAAGATCAATGAATAAATAAAAACAGACAACAAGCAATATAGGGAGACAAATGAAAACAACTCAAATCACTCTAATCTGTGGGACACAGCAAAGGCAGTATAAGAGGGAAATTTATTGCAATACAGGCTTACATCAGGAAAGAAGAACAATCGCAAATGAACCATCTAAACTCAAAATTAACAAAACTAGAAGAAGAACAGATGAGGCCTAAAGTAAGTAGGAGAGACATAATAAAGATCAGAGCAAAAACATAAAATTGAGAATAGAACAATAAAAAGAATCAGTGAAACCAAGAGCTGGTGATTTGAGAAAATAAAAAAATAGATAAACCCTTAGCCAGACTTATCAAGAAAAAAGAGTCTACACACATAAACAGAATCAGAAATGGGAAAGGAAAAATCATGACAGACATCACAGAAATACAAAGAATTATTAGAGAATACTATGAAAAATTATATGCTAACAATACGGATAACCTAGAAGAAATGGACAATGTTCTAGAAAAATACAACCTTCGTTGACTGACCCAGGAAGAAACAGAAAATCTGAACACACAAATTACCAACAATGAAATTGAACTGGTAATCAGACAATTACCTAAGAAAAAAACACCTGGACCAGATGGCGTCAATGCTGACTTTTATCAAACATTTAAAAAAGACCTAATACCCATCCTCCTTTAAGTTTTCTAAAAAGTAGAAGAGGAGAGAATACTTCCAAACTCATTCTATGAAGCCAGCATCACTTTAATACCAAAACTAGGCAAAGACATCACAAAAATTAAAATTAGAGACAACTTCCCTGATGAACATAGAAGCAAAAAACTCAACAAAATATAAGCAAACCAATTCAAAAATACATCACGAGGGTCATACATCATGATCGAGTGGAACTCAACCCAGGGATGGAAGGATGGTACAACATTCAAAAATCGATCAACATCATCCACTACATCAATAAAAAGGACAAGAATCACAAAATCATCTCCATGGATGCTGAAAAAACATGTGACAAAATTCAACACCCATTCATGACAAAAACTCTTAACAAAATGGGTATAGAGGGCAAATACCTCAACATAATAAAGGCCATATATGACAAACCCACAACCAACATCATACTTAACAGTGAAAAGTTGAAAGGTATTCCTCTGAGATCTGGAACAAGACAAGGATGCCCACTCTCACCCCTTTTACTCAACATAGTTCTGGAAACCCTAGCCATGGCAATCAGACAACACAAAAAAATAAAAGGCATCCACATTGGTAAGGAAGAAGTTAAACTGTCACTGTTTGCAGATGACATGACATTGTACATAAAAAACCCTAAAGAATCCACTCCAAAACTACAAGAACTAATAACTGAATTCGGCAAAGTTGCAGATTACAGAATCAATACACAGAAATCTGTTGTATTCCTATATACTTATGATAAACTACCAGAAAGAGAAATCAGTAAAACAATTCCATTTACAATTACACCAAAAAGAATAAAATACCTGGGAATAAACTTAACCAAGGAGTTGAAAGACCTATACCCTGAAACCTACAAGACATTCTTAAGAGAAATTAAAGAGGAAACTAATAAATGGAAATTCATACAGTGCTCTTGGGTAGGAAGAAATAATATTGAAAAATGGCCATCCTGCCTAAAGCAGTCTACAGATTCAATGCAATCCCCATCACAGTACTGACAGCATTCTTCAAAAAACTGGAACAAATAGTTCTAAAATTCATATGGAACCACAAAATACCCCGAATAGCCAAATCAATTCTGAGAAGGAAGAGTAAAGCAGGGGGTGTGGGCGAGGATTACACTCCCCAGCTTTGAGCTCTAGTACAAAGCCACAGTAATCAAGACAATTTGGTACTGGCACAAGAAAAGACCATAGATCAATGGAACAGAATAGAGAGCCCATATATATACCCACACATATATGGCCAATTAATATATGATAAAGGAGCCATGGATATACAATGGGGGAAATGAAAACCTCTTCAACAGCTGGTGTTGGCAAAACTGGACAGCTACATGTAAGAGAAAGAAACTGGATTACTGTCTGACTCCATACACAAAAGTAAACTTTAAATGGATCAGACCTGAATGTAAACCATGAAACCATAAACTCTTAGGAGAAAACACAGGCAAAACTTTCTTGAATGTAAACATGACCAACTTTTTCATGAACATATCTCCTCGCGTAAGGGAAAAAAAAGCAAAAATAAACAAGTGGGACTACATCAAACTAAAAACCTTCTGTACAGCAAAGGACACCATTAGTAGAACAAAAAGGCATCCTACAGTATGGGAGAATATATTCATAAATGACATATCCAATAAGGGGTTGACATCCAAAATATATAAACAGCACACATGCCTCAACAACCAAAAAGCAAATAACTGGATTAAAAAATGGACAGAGGAGCTGAACAGACACCTCTCCAAAGAAGAAATTCAGATGGCCAACAGGCACATGACAATCATGCTCCACATCACTAATCATTGGAGAAATGCAAATTAAAACCACAATAAGATATCACCTCACACGAATTAGGATGGCCAACATCCAAAAGACAAACAACAACAAATGCTGGCGAGGAGGTGGAGAAAGGGGAACCCTCCTACACTGCTGGTGGAAATGTTAATTAGTTCAATCATTGTGGAACGCAATATGGAGGTTTCTCAAAAAACTAAAAACAGAATTACCATTTGACCCAGGAATTCCACTACTAGGGATTTACCCAGAGAAAATAAGATCACAGAGTCAAAAAGATATATGCACCCCTATGTTTATCGCAGCACTACTTACTATAGCTAAGACATGGAATCAACTAAGTGTCCATCAGTAAGTAGATGAATGGATAGAGAAGATGTGGTACATATACACAATGGATTATTCAGCCTTAACAAAAACAAATCCTACCATTTGCAACAAAATGGATGGAGCAGGGGGGTATTGTGTTCACTGAAATAAGCCTGGTGGAGAAAGACAAGTGCCAAATGATTTCACTCATTTGTGGAGTACAACAACAACGCAAAACTGAAGGAAAAAAACAGCAGCAGACTCACAAACTCCAAGAAGGGACTATCATTTACCAAAGGGAAGGGATAGGGGACAGTGGGTGGGGAGGGAGAAAGAAGGGGATTATAGGGCATTATGATTAACACACATCATGTTAGGGCGTTCACAAGGAAGACAGTATAACACAGAGAAGACAAGTAGTGACTCTATGGCATATCACTATGCTGATGGACAGTGACTGCAATGCGGTGGGGGGAAACGTGATCATATGGGTGAATGTAGTAACCACGATATTTCTCATGTGAAACCTTTTTAAGATTGTATATCAATGATACTTTAATAAACAAAATTATAAAAAAGAAAATGTACAAGGGGCCAAAACAAAGGAAGAATATAGTGTGTCAAAGTGGCATCAGAACAAGAAGTATCTCTTGACAACTAGTCTTTGTACTTTTATGAGAGTTAGTTTAGTCTAATGCCAATAACCAGCTGGGTACCAAAAGGAAAGAAATGTGTCAGTAGAAATGTAAATGTAAATCACTTAAATATCCTAAACTGGCTCCTAAATATTGAGTTCTATATTATAAAATATCAGAAGATGCTGAATTCAGAAAGAATATTGGCTGTTTTGGTTTTTCCTATTCTTCAGGCCTTGTGCTTAAAAGAAGAAAAGTCAATCCAACTTTCTGTCACTTTTAGAAAAGGTTTTGTTTTGGAGAAAGAGTGGAAAGGATTGGAAGATTGAAGATATAAGAAGTCCTTCTAAGGAATCAAGTCAGAAAGCAAAGCCTTGTTAAAAGGAAATAAAACTAATTTTTAGTATCAACATGCTATGTACAAAAACCCTTCACCATCTTCACATTACTTGATTTTCTATTTCCAAATCCATCCCTGGGTTAGGCAACTTCCTTTATATAGTTACTCAGATCCAAAATCATCACCTAATCTTTTTATGCGAAACTCTAAAACATAAGCCAACTACAAACTTATCCAACTACTCTTCACCATCTCCACACTCCCAGTCCAGCAGCAATACTGCTCCCATTCCTGCTACTCCACAGTCCCTTGTCCACACAGAAACCAGAGTGAAATTTTAAGACCATAAATCAGATCACTCATTCCCTTGTTTAATCAGCCAATGGCTACTCAGAATAAAATCCAAAACCCTTATCATGGCCTGCTTGGTAATCTGACCTCATCTACTGCTCTATTCCACCCACCCCCGAACCCTTATTCACTATACTCTGGCTGTCCTTTTATCCCTCAGGAAGCTTTTTCCACCTCAGAGCCTCTACACTCACTATGCCCTCCATGTAGACAACTATGCTCCCAAATCTTCCCATCACTGATACTACCTCAAAAAAGTCTTCCTCAGATCCTTAAATAGCCTCTCTCTCATTTCCCCATTCTAGTCAATCCTATCTTCTTCCCGGAGTTTGTTATTCATAGTACATATCATTATTTGGCATACTATTTACTATTTAAGCTGCTTTTGTCTATTTTGCTCATACAATATAAGCTTAACTGATACCTGGGATTTAAAATTCTTCATTCCTAAACTCCCTACTAACCAAAATATTTCACCTGATTGAATGAACGGATCGAACGAAAAAGGCTTCATGCCACAAACCTCAAACAATATATAAAAATATCTCAATACTTTATCTCAAAGAATTATAGTAAAAAATTAAATGAGATAATATGTAAGAAGTTTATAGGACAGGACCTGGCACATACTAAGTTCTCAATAAATTTTAGATATTGTTATTATTATTCATTGAATAACAAATACACTGAATGACTACTAAATATCAAGTACTATACCAGCAAAGTGCTGAGTGGAAAAACATGAAAAAAATCTGTTATAATCAAAATACATAATATAATATCAGGGAAGAAAACTCCAGAGAGAAGGGAAAGAATAGTTTTAGAATATTCAGAAAGTATTTACCTATTAAGTACCTTCATACAGAGGGTAATCATCAGAAGAATGTGTCAGTACAACTTTAAAGGTTAAATGTGAGTGGGAATAATAAATGGAGAGTACAGACAAAATTGGATGCTGGAAAGAACATGTACTTTGGGTCAGACTTGGATTCAAATCGTACTCCTTCTACTTGTTAGGTAGGTGGCCTTCCAAAAGCTCTACCTCTTTGGACATCAGTTTTCTCACCTGTAAAATAAGACTCATAAAAACACAGCTTATTGTGGGAGTTGTATTGAGATCAACTGAAGTAATATATGAAAAGCACCTGACCTAAAGCCACTATTATTTTATTATTATTCTCATCTCTGGAAAGAGCCTCAAAATTCAACAGCAGGTAAGAGTTTCTAGACCCTCTTGCTTTTATAACCTCAGCTGAGGTCAGTGTACCAGTGTGACACAAGTTACACCCTGGCAGCGTTCATGAAGACCCAAAGCACAGGAGTGCCTGTATCATCGCTCCCCATGACTGCCCCCTGGAAGAAAATAGAGGCTATTTTCTAGCCAGAAAGTAGAGGGTGCATTGTCCCTGTCTCACTTCTGCTCCTATAAAAATTTTCCCCAGTTGAGAATGTAAAACAGACTTTAAAGAGGACAACCAGCAAGACTTGTGAACCTAAAATTACACCTAGCAGCTGTGGTTAGCTAGTGCGTAAGGCACCAACAGGACACTGAAATACACAGAAGCCTCTTCTCTGAAGACAAGTTTTTCACCAGCTACCCTCCAGAATACAGCAGGCAAGAGGACAGGGGTCTGAACAGTTTCCACCCAAAGAAAAACTTGATGTCTAGAACTTCTGCTGTCAGACTGGAACTGAACTCAATTTCCATGGCTCTATAATGGTAATAAGAAAAAGAGCCACAAATTGCTGAGGGTTTATTATATATTCCAGGTACTGTGCTAGACTCTTTACATGTATGATCTTGTTTCTTCCTCACTATAATCCAATAAGGAGAAAGTTATTATGCCCATGTTACAGACACACACACACACACACACACACACACACACCAGAAACAAAAGCAAAACAAAGGATTTGTTATAAAGAATTAAATTTTCCAAGGCAAGAGTTCTGTGTTTCTCATCCCATTCTCTTCTCTACCCCTCGTATCAGTACTAAAGTTTTTGTTCCACCCATTCTTTGTCCATACTTTGTCCCCTGTTCTGAGAGGTCCACAAGCATCTGTGCTTCTTTCTGCCACATAAGTTTAATTCCTAGCTCTGGATATTATAACAACCAATAGAACAGGAACATGAAACTGAGCTAGTTATCCCAGACTGAACTGTCAAGGAAAAGACACTCTGAGGACTAACACAGATTAATCTCTGACTTCTCAGTCTTGGGTCAGATGAAAGGGAAAAGAAAAGCTGGTGTACGAACAAACAGGCAGGGCAACTTCCATGTTGTAGGCTAAGGTCACGAAAGGCTAGTGCCATAAGCACATAGTCCTGAGGGGCTTAAGAATAATAAACCTACTGCATCAGCAACCTTACCCTGAAAAACAATCATCTACTGGTATAAAATAACTATTTACCCATTCTATTTTGATTGTAAGGTCAGGGAAGAGAAAAAGGCACTGGATTTTTGGAAGAGAGCAGGGAAAGCTTGGACTTTTTCTCTCAAGTCAATTGTTAAGACCCGTGGCAAGCTCTGCCACTTTCTAATCGTATGAACCCTAGGCAAGCTCTATGACTGTTGCCTTCTTTTGTAAAACAGGTAATAATAAAATGTACCTCTAGGGTTGTTAGGAGGATCAAATGAATTAATATATACAAAGAGCTTAAAGCAGTGCCTGGCACATGATAGGTATTATATAAGTGCTGGCTATTAATATTATTAATTTTTCAAGAATCAGGAATGTTGACCAGTTGACTAGTGAGTAAGGAAGGGCAAGGAGACATTTTCCAGGCTAGTGCATGGGCTATCACATGATCCTTGCTCATGGGATAATATAGAAAAGAGGGCCAGAGAACTTTCTGTTCTCCCAAATCCCATATCTCCAAGACATCAACATTAGTAAGTCATCTTGATATCCTTAACTCTGGGGTCTTCCTCCCCAAAATCAGTAGCTTCATGAGATAAACACAAGACAAATTCCAATAGGAAGACATCCTACAAAATACCTGACCATCCCCAGAGATTCCGATATACTTGGCTGGAGTGGAGCCAATCACAAGGTATTTTGTAAAAAACAAATCTCCCTCCATAGGCGATTTAAAAATGTGGCGCTAAGGTGAAAAACACCCTTTGTACTTCACTGACCTCATTTCCTACTCCTTTTTCATGCCACTCTAATCCATAATGACCTTTTCACTCTCCCAACAGCCCAAGTTCACCTCTACATTAGAGCCTCTGCATGCACCATTCTTTCTACCTTAACCACTCTTCTCCCAGACTTTTTCTTAATTCTTACAAAGTATAATTTTCATAATGAGGGTTTTGGGAAGAGTCCATGCCCTTAACTAGACACAGTTAGATGGCTTTCCCCTCCACTTAATCCTGCAGAAGCCACCTAGGCACTCTTTAATGGAGTTCCATCACCACGAAGGTAGAATCCTCTGGAAAACTGAACTGCTGTAAAAGGGATCCTTCACGTTCCCTCCATAGGGTATTATTTTCACCTGCGCTAACAGCACATTACAATTGCTAGAACTACATTATTCTCACTTTAAGAGCCAAATAATCCTTTTATGAAGAGTTGTATGTACCAAACCAATCATCTCTGCTATGAATCACTGGACTTTGCACAGCAGTGCTGAATGGTAACACAATAGGCGGGTTTCCCTAGACCTTAAAAGATTTCATAATTCAGGTCTCTGCCCAAATTTAATATGCTCAGAGATGCCTTCCATGAGTGCCTTATCAAAAAGTAATCCTCTCTTGCCATGCCACTCACTCTTTCATTACTATGACACTGCTTTCATTGCACACACTACCATCCAAAATTACTCTACCTATCTCTCCCCACAGAGAAAAGGCAAATTCAACCGAGGGCCCTGTCTTTCCTCTTCACTGCATACTTCCAAGATTTATTGCAGGTTAAGAAAATACATTTTGAAGGGTAGACTCAAATGGGATATCCCAGAACTGCAGGTCTCACATAATTGCTGAATTATGGGATTCAGCAATGGCATACCTCCATTTTCAGATCCTCTAGAGTCACATATTTGACAACATAAGAATTGTCAAATATGAATGAATTCATAGGCCAAATCAAGCTCTTTTGTCACACCCAATGACCCATTTTGAATATATGCCTATATCCTTACAACTCTGCTACTAATGCCCTCTCACTGCCTCCTGCCTGCAGGTGTTCCCAGTGTCACTTAATCGAACATTCTTCACAAATACCAATCTTAACAGCACAATGAAAGGCAAGAGGTATGGCTTCAAAACCTTTGGGTCTGTCCATAACAAAGCCATGTTAAAAACTCTACAGATACTCGTAAGTACTTGCTTAACTAAAACCATCACTTCTTGCTTTGCCATTTTAAAAGACTCCATCTTTTATTCAGGTGACCTTAGAATGAATTAGACAAGTGCTTTCAAACCACAGGACATGAATGAACTATTGGTGTGCAATGAAGTTAATTTAGTGGGAGAACCCAGAAATATCTTTGAACAGGATAGAATAAAAACAGAACACAACCGTATGCAGTAAACAGTGTTCCCTTTGAGTTATTTAAAGTTATGTCTGTGTGCATGCGTAACAGTTCCCCTACTATAGGTTATGTTTAAAATAATTTTTTAAACTACTGGTCTAGAGTTCTAAGTATATCTAATTGCATTTTTATTGTTCAACAAAAATGATTCACTACATGTACCTATGAATGCTAATTCCCTAGACAACATAAGAATTGCCAAATATGAATAAATTCATAGGGCAAATCAAGCTCTTTTGTCACACCCAATGATCCATTTTCATAGCCAGAAATTATGGTCACTGTGTGTCTGCGATGAGAGGTTATGACCCAAATGAGATATCCTAACTTGGGCTTTAACTTTATTTCTATGTTAAATCTGCAGCACAGGCTCAATTCAATTTTGGACACAAAAATCTTTTGTGAGATTTTAGTCTCCCAAATCCTTTGGAGACCAAAATCCTCTGGAGACCAAAATCCTCTGGAGCATGGGAGAAAAGGCAGAACTTCAAAAGTCTCTTCACTGACTTGTCTTAACTTTATCCTTTAAGGTATTCACCTTAGTCCTTTTGGCCTTACCTTCAGGTTGCCTCTGATCTGATCCCCTCTTGCTGTACAGTCACTCCAGTTTCTGCCCATTCTGGGCTTAATTTGATGTTTGTTTTATTCTAAGTGTCAGCAGCCCTTGGCAACAATTTGGCCTTCTACCACCAATACCAGCCATTCACAGCCTGGTTTGGCACTGAGGTAACAAAATATATATTGTACAACTCCTCTCAACTCTAAACTTGTATGTTCAACTAGACTCCTCAAATTAATAATAAAAACAACAGCTAACATTTCTTAATCAATGACAAGATGTTAAGCATTATTAAAGTGTCTTATCGCAAACCAAGTCATTTTATTCACACAAAAACTGTATTTTATTTCGTAACTATACACCCATTTTAGAACTATGGAAACAAGGCCAAAATATTATATAACTTGCCCAAGGTCAAACAGGAAGTGTCAGGGCTAGGATCTTCCTGTCCCTCTCTAATCCTATATCATGTTTTACTTTTATTACATGTTTATTTGAATATTTATTCTTTCCTATTTCCTTTACAATATAAGCTCCAGTAGAAGTAAGGACTTTTTCCATTGTGCTCACAGCTATATCCCCAATGCTTAGAAAGAGCCTGCGTTGGAAGATGCTTGCTAAGTGCTACCTGAATGAATGAATGAATGAATACAGGATAACAAACAACCTCTTCTCTCACCATCATCCTGTCAAGCCACTTTTGATATTCCAAGAGATTTATGCTCCTGTCAACAAGCAAATGTACACTGCCCTCAAAATATCTGAAACCAGAGGTGAACTGAAACTAATTAAAGATGCAACCAAGCTCTGCCCAAGCTCAAATCCTTACTGGATCAAAATGATCAGCCCCTCATCCTGGCTAACAGAGCAAATGGCATGCCCTTACTGAGGAAGAAAAAAGAAAACATTACTCTAGTATGTACAGGTCTTTGAAACACAATGTCTAGTATTGGATGAAAGATTATGAGACAGGAGGAAAATCGTGAAAATGTGACATATAAGCAACAGTTAGACCCCAAAAGATTCAGAGAAATGGATCTTTAAAAAATAACCAAAAACAAATTCTACAATTGAAAAACTATATCAAAATTAAGAATTTAATAAATGACACACAATGGAATATTTGCAACTGTAATAAATAAATAAATAGGCAGATTTATGGAGTGATTTCTGAAACATATTGCTAAGTGAAAAAAGCAAAACATAATTTGTATTACCCCAAAACCCATAATATCAGTTTGAACATGAGAAAAAGAAATCCAAACTGAGAGACATTCTGCCAAACCCCTGACTAGCACTCCCCAAAACAGTAGATTTGACAATCTACATCGTCAAAAACAAGAAAATGTAATGTGGCCATAGGACCCTAATACCAAAGTCTTAGAGGAAAAACCAGTGAAATTCAAATAAGGTCCATGGGTTAGTTAACACTGTTCCAATGTTAACATAAGCAGAGTATAAGGAAGCAGCTGATGAACAAGAAACTGGAATGTGCCTTTGATTAGGGGCAGAAGTCTGTGCAGGGGCAGGGGTGGAGGGTGGTGGTGGGGAATAGTAACAGAAAGCCAAACCTAAGGAGTGCTCAGAGTGGAACATTTAAACGACACCGTTTCTGTATAGACTTGGGACTCTCTCACCCCTGCCAAAGAGCAAAATCCTAGAGTAAAGACAAACCAAATTTCCACTATGTCACCCTCCAAAGGGGACGGTGGGAAGCATTGTCTTGGAGCTTAACAGAAGTGGAGGTGTAGTAGGGTGGGATGAAAGAAAAATCTAAGAGGTTGTAAATTTGGGCAGGCACCTCCTTAAAATGTGGTTCAAGAAATCTCAAACAATTAATCTAATTTTAGGAGGTTCTAAACGTGTTGCACTCAGGCCTTAGCAGAAGCAAACTCAAATTCTTTTTCAAAGCATAATGTCATTCCAAGGCTTGGCAAATGCCCACAGATAATTTTTTTAAAGACAATGGTAAGCTACACAGTCAAACATAACAAAGCACAAAAGGAAATATACATGAAAAACAATACTAGAGAAAAATCCACAAAGTCTTCACATACTGGAATTATCAGAGACAGTATAAATCAACCTGTTTATTGTTCTTAAAGAAATAAAGAGGATAGCTATAGTATGGAAAAAGACAATAACAGGATAAGATTCACAAACTTATACTAGTACATTTGAAAAGGTTAGAGAAAAGTGCCAAACTTCCAGGAAAGTATAATTTATCAAAACTGACTTAAGAACAAATAAACAACCTGGACAGACCTATAACTATTAAAGAAACTGAACCCATAGTCAAAAATACTGTACAAAACGAAATAACAAAAAATACTCTCTTTTCAGGTCCAGATGGTTTCCATGGTCAGTTCTACCATTCTAGGATGATTCCAGTCTCTTACAAACACTTCCAGAAATAGAGAAAGTATGTGGGAAGCAGTACACCTTGACTCATACTGTGAAGCCAACATAACCTTAATAGCAAAATCTTAAGAGGACAGTACAAGAAAGAAACTTACAAGCTACTTTCCTCCATAAATATGTCTTGAAAATCCTACATAAATTACTAATAAGCCAAATATAAATACATATGGATACTTCATCATGACCAAATTGGGCTTATCTCAACTTGCTTTAATTGTAAAAAAAAATAATAATGATGATGTAAAGGGATACAAACAAGACCATATATGTGCACATGCACGTATTTGCAAAAAGAAGCATTTGAAGAATAAGCAAAAAACTCATAAAAGCAGTTACCAATAGTTGTTAGGGAAACCAGGTGAAAGGGGCAAAAGTGAAAGAGAGGCCTTTGAGATACAGGAACATATTACTGATTTTTAAATTAAATTTAAAAGTAAATAAATTAATGTAATTCACATTAAAATAACAAGAGTAAAATCATATGAATATCACAATAGATGCAGAAAAGACATTTGATAAAATTCAGTATCCATTCAATATTAATAAAAACTCCTAAACTAGGACTAGAAGGTAACTTTCTTAATCTGATGAACTATAGCTGTGAAAAAAAAAAAAAACTATCACACTTACTTGTAAAATGTAAAGCATCCCTCAATTATAAGCCAGGCCAAAATACACACTATCACTTCCATTCAACATTATACCTGAGATCCTATTTGAAACAGAAAGGAAAAAAACCAAACACAACAGGCATAAGGATTGGAAAGAAACAAAAACTATCACTCTGTGCAGATAATACAATTATGTATACAGAACGAATCTACAGATTATTAGAATATGTAAGAGAATTTAGCATATAACTTAATACAAAAATCAATACATTAAAGTTAATCATATTCCTATATACAATCAGAAAACAAAATTTAATTTTTTTACAATCTTATAAAATTTTAAGTGTCCAGGAATAAATTTCACAACGATGAAGTCTTTCAGAAGAAAATCATAAAATTTTGTGAGGCAGAAAAGACTAAACAAATGAATCAGAAGACTTCATGTTGTAATTGTATTGATTCTCCATATATTGGCTTACATAAATACAAAAAAAAGTCTTCTGACTCTAACATAAAAGGTGAAGACTGGTCAAGACACTCTTCCAGAAGAACGAAATAGAAGGACTTGATCTACCAGATGTTAAGACATGGTACAAAGCTATGGAAACTGAGAAAACATGTTGTTCACACAGGGATATATTAACAGATCGGTGGTACAGAATAGACGAGTCAAGAAACACATTCACACACATATGGATATGTGATACATGACAGGTGGCATAGCATATTAGAGCAGAAAAGACAAGCTTTTCAATAAATGCTGCTACAGTAACTGGTTATCTGTGGAAAAAAAATAAATGAAGTCCCTACCTGAACTACACAAAAATCAATACTAAGTGGAACAAGACACAAAAGCACTAACAATAAAGAAAATCATTGATAAATTCTACTACCTTAAAATGCAGACCTTCTATTCAAGACATAGTTTTTTAAAAAGAAAAGGCAGAGTAGAAGAACAAAGTTGCAAACCATGCAAACAACAAAGAAGTCAGAAATAAATATGTAAAAACTCCTATAAATTAATGAGAAAAAGACAAACCACTAGAAAAATGAGCAGAAGACCTGAATGGGCACTTCACAAAAGAGGAAATACAAAAGATACTCAAAGTCATCAGTAACCAGAGGAACACAAATTCAAACTGCAAGAAGATGCAATTACATATTCATGAGATCAACAAAAATTAAAAATTCTGTAATAGCAAGTGGTGAAGAAACAGAGCCACAGGAACTCATATACTTTTCATGGCAATGCATAGTGGTACAAGGCATAGGAAAACAGTTGACAACATCTAGTACCACTGACGGTACACACAGTCTATAGGACCCAACAATTGCCCACCTAGGTTTATATTCCATTTGAATGTATATAAAGTGCACCAGAAGATATGAACGAGAATGTTTATACCAACATCGTTTATAATAGCCAGAAGCTCTAGAATCTGGAAATCCAATGTTCATCACTGACAGGACACCTTGTGGCATAGTCATAAAACTAGAATTCTATACAATAATGAACATGAACAAACCGCCACTGAGGGCACACCTTCTTGGACTCATTTGGCTAAACCATGGCTTACCATGTTTTCAAACAGGCAAAGACACTTCTTTATCAAGAGCCCTAAGTCAAGGCACTAGTCTCAACAATGGTGATGATTTGGGAATTGGCTTAAGTGGGGTCGTAACCCCCAAGGAATGCTTTATTTCGGATCCAGACACAACAGACTTGAAATTTTTCAAAAACTGTATTCTAGATTTTTGAGTGCACACATTTTTCTGTCAGAGTCCAGAACGTTCATCTGATTTTCACATGCATTCAACCACAAAGGGTGAATAAGCACTGCTGCCAAGTTGAACAGACTAGCTTTTAGAGACAAGGTCAAAGTGAATGTGGCCACAAGTAGGCCACCGGAGTTGAAACCCAGGTGTCCTGACCTCTAGCCCTAGGCTCTGAATGCACAATACTTACTCTTAGTTCCTCAAAGGCTTCGTCTAGGGTACAGAGTTGGTGGCCCTGGTGAGCCCCAATGACTGGGCACAGGACACAGACGAGCCGCTTATCTTCCTGGCAATAAGTGCTCAAATCCAGCCCGTGCTCCAGACACTTCCTTTTGGCCACTCTCTCTGCTTCCATTTCTATTTCCGGGTCAAATTCGCTTTCTGCCTCAGTTTGTCCCTCAGCCTCCGATTCTCCTTCCTGGTTGTCTTCGTCTGCTTCACTCTCTTGCTCTTCCTCACTGTCTTCTTCACTCTCTTCATCGCTGTCCTCCTCACTCTCTCCCTCCGTCTCGCTCGCTTCTTCCGACTCACTGTCTTCCTCGGACTCGCTGTCTTCCCCCAGCTCACTTTCTACGTCCCTCGCCTTCTCTACCTTGGCCTCCACGCCTTCCGGACCCTCCCCGGGCCCATGGGCCGCGCCGTGGACATAGCCGGCCAGGTGGTGACTGGGGAACCTCCGCCTGTGCGCCTCTGCGTGGCCGCGGCAGTAGCAGAAGCCGCATTCTCGGCACACGTCCTCGGCTCCCGGAGCCTCGTCGGGTTCGCACTCGTCACACGTGCCGTCGTGCGGCAGCTCCGCGAAGGCCTCGCCCGCTCCGGAGGCCATGTGAACGCGGGGCAGCGGCCAAGGCCAAGGCCTCAGAACCCGAGCTGGCCGCCTGGCCTTCGCGCGGCCTCCACAAGTCCTCCTCCCGACCGTCGGCACCCGCGTGGGCCGCGCCGTGTTCAGAAGCAGGCCCGGGGCCCGGCAGCCCCCGCCCGGCCACGGAGGGAAGGGCCCTCCACCGCTCCGCCGCTCGGCGCCCGCGGCGCTTCCTCTGGCGGCGCGGCACTTCCGGCGCGGCGGCCCGCGCCCCCGGCGGCCCCCGCGCCGCGCTGCCGGCCCTGACTCCCGCTCCCCGCGGCGAGATCGCGCCGCTGCCGGCCGCGTCGCCCCGGTCCCACTCTCCCTTTGCCTGGCAGGCGGCCGCCTTTCACTTCCTGAGCCATTTAAAGCGGCGTTTCCCGCGGGGGCTCGGCATCCCCGGAAGGAGTGGGAGGATGGAGGAGGTCGCCCGCCGGCTCCAGAGGCGGGAACTGCGCCCCGCCCCCAACACTCCCTCCCTGGAGATCCCACCCAGACTCCCCGGCTGCCAGGCCGCGGTGCGTGTGCGCCTCAGTCTCTCCTTCCAGTCTGTCGCCGCCGGCCCCAGCCCCTGCTGCTGCGTGTTCCGCAAGGGCTCAGCGCGGAGGGTTTCTCAGACTGAACCTGACCGCTTGGGATTTCCAGAGGGCCCCCGAAAGGGTTGTGTGTGTTGTCCCAGCTCAGGGAATCTCAGAGTCAGGCTGAGCAAACAGACATTTTCGATCCAAAGCAATACTATACTTTGCCTATTTGGAAAGTCTGTTTGCAGTCCTTCCTCGTCGGGGCTCAGAACCTCTAAAGTGGCAACCTCTATGCCTTTTCCTGAAAGGTTGTCTTGGGTTTGGCTGAAATGTCAGGTGAAGTAAATGGGAAAAGACAGTATTTGTCGAGGGAGAGTTCCAGTGTGCATTCTCCTTTATGTGAGGAGACCACCTAGTTTCAGACTGGAACCCAAGAAAAAGGACGGGGGCTGTTATTTATTAAACAATACTAAAGGGTCAAGAATCAGGCTAGATCTTTTTGTGGTTCTTTAAAAACCAGTTTTGGTGGAAGATCCACTGACGAAGGGCCTCCAAATCCTCGTCCTACAATTTAGGCTTTGGAGAAGTTAATCATTCTGATTGCCACTTTAAAAATATATATTTGTAAAGTGAAAATAATGGTAATACCTACCTCATGAGGCTGATTTGGGATGAGATGTAAAGGTGTGGGCCTTGTAGAAGTACTCACTACATTTTAACTATTCTTTGTGGCACATAGTATATTTAGTGCTCATAATAATCCTTTGAAGAAGGTTTTAACACATGGGACATTTTTTGGCTAGCTGCTGGTAGTGGAAGCAACCTCCTACCTCTACTCCTTATCTATGACTCTCTATTCATAGAACTTTTGCTTTGGGGGAAGGAAAAGGGCATTTGATCTGGTCCAGGGAAAGGCTGAGGTGTGATTGAGAAGAATGGAGAAGAGATGGAATGGTGTCTGTTTTCCATTGATTTCCTTAGATAATTTTGAGCTAGAATTTCTAGATGATCTTCAAATGCCATGAGATGGGGGTTATTAATAATCTTAAATAGTTTTTAATGTCTCTACATAGAATGTATGATTACTTTCCGTGCTGCTTTTGACAAGGTTATTTTTTATCTTTGGTATTTTAACCTCAGAACAGTTCTATAGAATGCTAGGGCATGGGGGTGATCAAAAGGTTTGTTTTGTTCCAATTCCATACACACTTCTATTTTGCTCCAGTTCATTTCTTTGGAAATTATTTCTGTATCTGCATTTAAAACAAAATCGATGGACTATTCTGAAAAAAGAAAAGCAAATGTCAACTCAACATTTGTATACCTAGTGAATAGTGTTTCTTATTTGGCTATTTCCACTTCCCCAGGCTTAAAAGGAAATAACTTAGCCTTTACAAACATAACGTTATCACACTTAGAAAATATTTTTCCAAAGAAAACAATTTTTAAAACCTTATAAAAACATTTTGAGTCCAGGGTCTTTGGTGGGGAGGGGGTATGTGTATTTTCCTGTTGTCATTATTATTGTTATTGTTTGTTCCTTATTTTATCTGACAGAAAGTTAAAATATCATGCTGTGTAGTTCCATATCTGATACTCCACAGTCCTTCTTGAGCCCTCTGTGGTGAAAAGGTGTTAGAGACAGAGGTTGAAGGAACTGTTAAAAAGGGATTTCATAAAGTTCTGGTGATAAGGTATTGCACTCAATGAGACAGACTTTCTGTACGCCCTGCACAGAAATCAGAATGGGCTGAATTATGAATCCCTGGGAATTGGAATCTTTGGGAGCATCAAGTGATAGAAACCTTGTTATTTTAACCTATTATTGCATGAAAATTACCACAAAACGTAGCAGCTTTAAGCAATAAACATCCATTATTTCACACAGGATCTGAAAGCCAGGAATCTGGAAGTGGCTTGGGTGAGTGGTCTAACTCAAGATCTTTCAAGAGATTTCAGTGAAGTTGTTGGCTGAGGCTATAGTCACTTGAAGGCTTAGCAAGAAATGTAAGATTTGCTTCCACAATAGCTCACTCACTGTCAGCAGGAAGCCTCATCACTTTCTATTGGGCTGCTTGGGTCCTCGTGGCATGGCAGTTGAATTCTCCCAAAGCAAGTGATCCTAGAGAGGGCCAGGTGGAACATGCAATGTCTTTCATGCCTTCAGCTCAGAAAGCACACATCATCATTTCCAACCTAGCCTATTAGAGATCAGTCCTATCCATTTTGGAAGGAGACTGCACAAGGGTGTGAACACCAAGAGGTGGAAATCTGAGGCTGGTTACCATATTCTGCCTCTTGGCCCCCGGTGATTCATCTCTCTCTCAAATGCAAAATACATTCACTTCCTCCCATGGCCCCCAAAAGTCTCAATCCATTCCATCATCAGTTCAAAGTCCAGAATCTTATCACTTAAATCAGGTGCAGGTGTGGATGAGGCTCCTAGGTATAGTGTCTTAAAAACAGCTCCTCAAGTTGTAGTTCCTCTCCACCTGAATGCCCATGTGCCCCTCACACTCCCAATATACAATGTTGGAGGGCTTGGGATAAGTCATACAGACACTCCTGTTCAAAAAGAAGAAAACACTGGAAGCACAGAAGAGTCACTGGTCCATAGCAATCCTGAAATCCAGTTGGATACATTTATTGAAAGTTCCTCAATTAGGGCTCAATTCTACTTCTGCCTGGGAATGACCTCCCATGGCTTTTGACTTCAACCTTTGGGCTCTTGATTCCATTGTCTCAGTCATCCTTCCTTTATATGGAAAGTAACCCATGTTTGCAGCTATGTAATTTGTCAGTCTGCTTCCTGACAGTAGAATTTAGGGGATCTAAAGGCCCCTTCTCATTTTGTACTGTCTCTGTCCCATTTAGTCCATGCTAGTAATGTTCCTACCAATATAATTCTCATAAAAATTTTGTAAGTCTCCTATGAATCTAACTGGGACACCACTCCATTGGACAAAAATCATACCCACAAATCTCTTTGAGATAAGTCCCTCTGTACTCAGGAGAGAAATTGCTGAGGTATAACACTCATAAGCTTCTTTGAAAAAAGCCTACTGTTTGAATGATTCTCTGAATCATTGCTACAGATCTTTCTAAGGTCTGAACAAAGGGTTTTACAGCCCTATGCTCAGCTTCATCATTTGATGATGTTTTCCTTGCAGTGGCCTAGAGTTTATTTTTGACTGGGAGCCATTTCTTCATTTTATCATTATTGGCCATCTAGAGAAGATGGCAATTTTCAAATCTAGCATGTTCTGGATTCTTTTTGTAAAAAGTCCTTTAGATTATCTCTGACTTCTTACATTTTACTATAATCAGTAAGAAGACATCACTTAGCACCCTACCTGGAAATGTACTTAGCTAGGACACTCAAATAATTAGGCACATTTTCTACTTTCCACATTACTACAGCTGACAGTATTGCTAAACTTCCTGTTGCTACATAATAAAGACCCTTCCGGTTTCCAGTAACATTTTCTTCACTTCCCTTTAAGCCTTCATCGACAGTCTTCTTAAAAACCATCAGGATTCTACCAACAGTTTCATTCACACTCCTCAGGCTTTCACTAACACTCTCCCTCATGTCCCTCCAGAGTCTCCGACTGCCCAGTTCCAAAGCCACTCCAACATCTGAGGTTTTTGTTATGGAAGCACCTCACTCTTCATAATGAAATATATGTTTCATTATTATGCATAATAAATTACCACAAAACTTTGAATCATCTTATGGACTGACTACCACACTTGGCAACGCTATTGTCTTCTCATTGTGGTTAGCTGCAGGTGTAAAGCATCTCCAAGGTGCCCAGTAGGCAGTCAATGTGGAGACAAGGCAGTTTACATGTGAGAATGTTCTGTGAGTGCATGTGGGACTTTGAGAAATAAATGGTATGTTCCTGAAATAAATGTGTGCTAGTTATGTGCGTGATCGCTCTTAAATCATTGGACACTTGAACTCTATACACCTGAGGAAACCTAGATTCAATCTCAGATCTGACCCCATCTTACCATATTCACCTGTAGTATAAATAGGTAATACCCCAAAATTGCCAAAGGGCTTCCCAGTAACCTTACCTGTCTTTTCCTTCCAGCTGTGAAATTAATTTCTATCCCCTTTACCTCTTCGAAAAAGATGAACTAAGTTTAGCAAGATTCATAACATAGTACATTAGTTTCAGAAAAATCTCTAGAGGTTGGAAAAATAACAAGGTAGAATTTCAAGGAAGATATTTGTGTTCTCTCAGCTCATCTCCTTCTTATACATTTAGACTGTCACTTTAGTGACTGATTTGATTTCCCACCTCCTAACTCCCAAACCCTACCTCACCTAAATCTCATCTCATGCTGTTATCATATTAGCCAGCAACTTATCCTATTAAAGTCAGTTTGTGAGATACGATATCCCCTAGCCAATCCCAATCTTGCCAAAATATAAAGAATGAAGCCTTTCTGGCTGGGCCTCTTTCTGGTTTTCAGAAGCCTATTGAAGATGGATACCAAAATGACTCCTTGGCCCAACACCCTTGTGAAAAATTTCATTTCATCCCATCATTACAAGTGAATGGTTCACTGCTTGTTAATATTATAATGCTCTGACACACCTACCCTGTAAAAAATAAGTATATGTGAAGATAACCCCAGATAAACTCTGATTAAGATATTTTAATTACATTCACTTAGTATGTTATTTGCTAAATAGTGTTAAATACTTTCTGCAACCACAACAAATAATGAAAATACCTTATTTTCATAACCACTATTTCACTCACCCCAGGAATTCAAAAGATTCCTTTCATATTTGTTTCAGTTTTCTTCAGATATTTTCTAAAAATGTTCCTGACAGTGGATACCTCTGTTTTAAAAGTATGGAAACTAAATGCCAAGAGAATTATTTAAAAGAATATCCATTCAAATGTGAGTTAGTCTCTGACCTCCTCCCTGGTCCTCCAAGTGATGTTAATTGTTTTTGGCAAAAATGGTGGTTTTCAAACTTCTCTCACTGGAATTGCGTTTTTAGAGGTAGTCTTGGCATTTATCTGAGTGCCTGCGCTGCAAGTAATAAGGGCAGATACTTGATCATCTGTAAGAGCAGTACTCTTTGGGAGTGAGAAATTCCTAAATTTGCATTCCATTTCTCCGGTTGGAAAAGCAGTCACCCATGGACAGGAGCTAATGAAAGACTTTGTGTCTCAGGAGCTAGTGCATCGCCCTTGTAAATCAGGGGTTGTGAGGGAGAATCTCCCTGAGCCTTGTTCTCTCCACTTATTCATTTTTTTATAACTCAGATGCAGATAGCCTAGTTAATCTGCACAGTAGTTATTCAGACTGTAATACTCAGATTGTAACCTGTTTTAATCCATACACGGCAGCTTTCTTGTTTCATTTCATTTTGCTTTATTTTTCCTTTATCTCCAAACCCCACTCCCATTTCCCCCAAATTTCTGCAGAAACTCCCTCTTTGTTTCATAAATGTCCTTGAATATATATGTATCTTTAAGAAGTTTTCTATTGTTTTATATGTATGTTGAACTTTATAGGAATATGACACTCAAGAATGTTTTCTGTTTCTTTCATTTTCTTTTACCTGATGGTATGATTGTTAAAATCTTGGATATCCACGCCTTGAAATTTGGTATTATCTGAGTTTCTTGTTTTTGTCGATCTAATAGGTGTTAAGTGATAACTCACTGTGGTATTACATTTGCATTTCTTGGGTTTCTAATAAAGATGAATAGCTCTTCATACTCTTGTTGTGTGATGTGAAATGACAACTAAAACAATTTAGTAATGAGTCTAGTGTCCTTTATTCAATGGAAAACAGTCTATGAATGGAGGAGCACAGTGCTCCTCAAACTGGAATTTGAGGCAAGAGTGAGTTTTAAAAAGCGTTAGAAGCAGCAACTCATAAACAGGGCATGATTTGGCTGGGGTTGCATACCTGACCTTATTGGGAGAGATCAAGGAACAAGGAAATACGTAGAGATCCCAGAGTCAGCTTGGCATTTGGGGATTGGCTGATTGGATTTACTCTTTTTTCTGGTCAAGTATGGTATGCATAGGAACATGAAAGTTTGGTTTGCTGAAACGGCACCCCAGG
>JAQQAC010006904.1:66995954-67066609 GCA_029783875.1 Phataginus tricuspis | reverse complement strand
CCTGAAAGACTGGTACATTTATTTTCTTTGCGTTTATTAATATTCAATTACATGAGGAACATTTTGGTTACTAGACTCCCCCTATTATCAAGTCCCCACCACACACCCCATTGCACTCACTGTCATCAGCGTAGTAGGATGTTATAGAATCACTACTTGTCTTCTCTGTGGTATACTGCCTTCCCTGTATCCCCCACCCCACCCCCACCCCCTCTACATTATGTGTGCTAATTGTAATAGCCCTTTTTCCCCCTTATCCTCCCTTCCCACCCATCTTCCCCAGTCCCTTTCCCTTTGGTAACTGTTAGTCCATTCTTGGGTTCTGTTAGTCTTCTCCTGTTTTCTTCCTTCAGTTTTTTCTTTGTTCTTATACTACGCAGATGAGTGAAATCATTTGGTACTTGTCTTTCACTGCCTGGCTTATTTCACTGAGCATAATACCCTCTAGCTCCATCCATGTTGTTGCAAATGGTAGGATTTGTTTTCTCCTTATGGCTGAATAATATTCCATTGTGTATATGTACCACATCTGCTTTATCCATTCATCTACTGATGGGCACTGAGGTTGCTTCCATTTCTGGGCTATTGTAAATAGTGCTGCGATAAACATAGGGGTGCATATTTCTTTTTCAAACTGGGCTGCTGCATTCTTAGCTGGAAGGAAAGCTTGCCTCTGTTGTAGCCCAATGGTTATGTCGGCGTTTGTTGCACACATTGCAAGAGACAATGTGGGCTGTAGCCCGTCGGTGGGGCTTGCCATTGACCTTTGAAGACGTCAGCAGAACCTGGAAGGAGTGTCTGTGGGATTATGATGGGGACCATGTTGAATCTACAGCCGATATAGGAAGAACTGTCGTCTAACTGAATCTTCGAATACGTGAACATGTCAAATCTCTTCATTTATTCAGGTCCTGTTCAATTTTTCTTAGTAATGTTTTTAATGATTGTTTATTAAGGTATGATTGATATACAATGTTATGAAGGATTCCCATGAACACCATTGTGGCTACTCCATTCACCCATATTACCATGTCCCCCTCGTCGCCATTGCAGTCTCTGTCCATCCGTGTAGTGAGATGCTATAGAGTTCTACTTGTCTTCTCTGTGCCATACTGCCCTCCCGTGCCCCCGCTACATGATGTGTGCTCATCATAACGCCGTTTCATCCCATTCCCCCTCACTCCCCACCCACCCTTTCTCAGTAGTATTTCAGTGTTCTCATTGAAGTCTCCCCGCGGTGCCCTCCCCATCCCACTCCAGGTGAGGGAAAGGTTTCCCTCGCGGCTCCCTAGCAACAAGGTTCCCGCCGTCGAGCGAGCAGCTCCTGGTCTGAGGAAGGTGAGGTCGTGAAGCGCGAGCGACGTAAAGCAGGTGCGGCGCGGAAAGGCGCAGCACGTGGCTCGAACCTTCGGAGCGCCGCAGGAGGAGCCAACCGATGGCCGCAGGTGTCCGCGCGGAAAGCCGACGAGCCGGCGGTGCAGCAACGGTGAGTGGCGGAGGGGACCGCGGAGCGGCGGAGTCCGGGGGAGCCGGGCAGCCGGGGCGGCCGGAGCAGCGACGGCCAAGTGGGGCGGAGCGCCCTCTGCCCCGCTCCGCGTCCCCCGCTGCCGGCCCCGCGCCGCGGCCGCTCCGCCCTCCCTGACCCGCTGAGTCTTTCACCCGGTCTCCCTCCGGCTGGCCGCTCCTGCCGCCGCTGCCGCCCCCCGGGACGGGGCGCCGCCACCGCGTCCCCGGCGCTGGGCGGGCGGCGTCGGGACACGGCCGGCCAGTGTTCTGGTCTGCGTGAGCGGGTTTTCCCCACTCTACCACTCGCCGGGCCGGGCCGGGCCTGGCTGCGGGCTGCATGTCTGCGGGCGCGGGTCCCGGAGGAACGCGCCGCGGGCGGACCGGGCTGGGCCGGCGGCGTTGAAGTTGGGATCGGCGGGTGAGGCGCGCCCGCCCGCGGAATGGGGGGCGGCGAGACGGGGGCGCGGGGCCCTCAGCGGCCCTGCTCCTCGGGTCCCGGCTGGCCACGGCGAGGCGAGCGCCGGGAGTGCCGTCCACGTTCCGTTGGGAGCTCGCGGGGCGGCCGGGGACTCCGGGCACGAGAGGACACCTACTTGCCACTGTGGGACACCTGGAGCTGGCGTTGAGCTGGGCGGTAGGTACCTTTGTGGAGTTGTTACCTGGTCTCAGAGACGGGGAAACAGCACAGACAGATGAGTGAAATCATTTGATACTTGTCTTTCTCCGCCTGGCTTAATTTGACTGAGCATAATACCCTCTAGCTCCATCCATGTTGTTGCAAATGGTAGGATTTGTTTTCTTCTTATGGCTGAATAATATTCCATTGTGTATATGTACCACTTCTTCTTTATCCATTCATCTACTGATGGACAGTTAGGTTGCTTCCATTTCTGGGCCATTGTAAATACTGCTGTGATAAACATAGGGGTGCATATGTCTTTTTCAAACTGGGCTGCTGCATTCTTAGGGTAAATTCCTAGAAGTGGAATTCCTGGGTCAAATGGTATTTCTATTTTGAGTTTTTTGAGGAACCTCCATACTGCTTTCCACAATGGTTGAACTAATTTGCATTCCCACCAGCAGTGTAGGAGGGTTCCCTTTGCTCCACATCCTCGCCAACATTTGTTATTGTCTGTCTTTTGGATGGCGGCCATCCTAACTGGTGTGAGGTGATATCTCATTGTGGTTTTAATGTGTATTTCTCTGATGATTAGCGATGTGGAGCATCTTCTCATGTGCCTGTTGGCCATCTGAATTTCTTCGTTAGAGAAGTGTCTGTTCAGATCCTCTGCCTATTTGTTAATCAGGTTATTTGCTTTTTGGTTGTTGAGGTGCGTGGGCTCTTTATATTTTGGAAGTCAAACCCTTATGGGATATGTAATTTTTGAATACATTCTCCCATTCTGTAGAGATGCCTTTTTCTTCTAGGTGTCCTTGGCTGTACAGAAGCTTTTTAGTTTGATAGAGTCCCACTTGTTCGTCTTTGCTTTTGTTTCCCTTGCCCGAGAAGGCATGTTCATGAAAACGCTGCTCATGTTTATATTCAAGAGAGATTTTCCTATGATTTACTTGTAAGAGTTTTATGGTTTCATGACTTACATTCAGGTCTTTGATCAATTTCTAGTTTACTTTTGTGTATGGAGTTAAACAGTAATCCCATTTCTTTCTGTCTATCACATGTAGCTGTCCAGTTTTGCCAACACCAGCTGTTGAAGAGGCTGTCATTTCCCCATTGTATGTCCATGGCTCCTTTATCATATATTAATTGGCTATGTATGTGTGGTTTATATCTGCGCCATCTATTCTGTTCCATTGATCTATGGGTCTGTTCTTGTGCCAGTACCAAAGCGTCTTGATTAGTGTGGCTTTGTAGTAGAGCCTGACATTGGGGAGCATAATCCCCCCCTGCTTTATCCTTCCTTCTCAGGATTGCTTTGGTTATTCAGTAACTTTTGTGGTTCCATATGAATTTCAGAACTATTTGTTCCAGTTCGTTGAAGAATGCTGTCGGTATTTTGATAGGGATGGCTCAGGGCCTTGGTTTGTCTGTCAACTTCTTGGGGGTTGTCCAGTCGTGTAAAACTAAAGGGATCCCAGACGTTGTCATAGACAAGGTCCAGGCTTTCCCTACCCCTACCACTGTGGCAGTCAGTCATACAAGAGTTTTTGGGTGTTTTGGGCTACTGGAGGGTGTTTACTCCACACTTGGCACAAGTTCTCAAGGCCTTACACCAGTTGGTACAAAAGGGAATCAGGTGAGACCGTGATGAGACCTGTGCAGCTGTGGTTACTGCTACTAACCAAGCAGCCAAGGCCGTTATGGACCTTGAGTGTAATGGATTCATCAAGGCCCTGTGATGTAGATGTTCATGTAAATGGAGATGGTTATGGATGAGGCCTTTGGCAGCGGCTTGAATGGACCTGCTAACCTATTGGATTCTGGTCACAATTATGGAAAGGAGCAGAGGTCTGGTAGCCCTTAATAGAGGAGCAACTGGCTTCTGTGTATCATGCTTTGCTGGCTATGGAGCCCATCACCGGAACAGCTCAGGCCAAGATAATAATGACCTATCCCATTGTGGGGTGGGTGCGAGACTGGACCCAAAGGCCTGGGAGTGGCATGGCACAGACACCTATGCTGGCCAAACGTGGGCGCATACTTGCAACAGCATAGCATTGTCTCCGATAGTCCCTAGAGTCGAGACCTCCAATGCTTATTTGGGCAGGTGACGTATACAAGTAGAAAGGAAGAAGAACTTGCACTTGAGTCATTGGTAGCCGAGAGTCCTTGTGAGCAGGGAAAAGCCGCTATACCTGAAGATTCTTGGTACACAGATGGCTCCAGTTGTGGGCAGCCCCTAAAGTGGAGGGCTGTGACTTTCCATCCTAAGACCAAGACGATATGGATGTTAGAGAACGGGGAGGGAAAGAGCAGTCAATGGACTGAGTCATGGGCAGTATGGCTCACCATCACCCAGCATGATCACGCCCTCCCCTGTAGTTGTGTGCACTGACAGCTGGGCTGTCTACCGGGCTTGACCCTGTGGCTACTGACATGGTGCCATGCTAAGTGTGTGGTTGGTCACTGGCCCCTTTGGGGGCAAGAGCTGTGGGAAGCCCTATGGGCCTTTAGTCAGACTAAGACAGTTACTGTATATCATGTGTCTGGCCATTTGCCTTTGGCATCCCCAGTGAATGATGAAGCAGACACATTATTGTCCCACATGCGTTGGCTGAAAGGAAAGCCTCCCTCTGCTGTAGACCAGTGGTTATGTCAGCGTTTGTTGCACACATTGCAAAAGACAATGTGGGCTGTAGCCCATTGGTGCGGCTTGCCATTGACCTTTGAAGAAGTCAGCAGAGCCCAGAGGGAGTGCCTTGTGTACTCTAAGAAGGGTTCTTATATCAAGCCCTGCAGCAACATGGGAAATGCTAAAGGGGCTGATATCCCTTGTCTCAGGTTGCAGATAGACTATATTGGGCCTCTGCCTGTATCAGAAGGATATTGGTATGCCATGACTTGTGTGGACACAGCTACTGGCCTGTTGTTTGCCTTTCCTACACGTCATGCAGATCAGGAAACCACCAAGACGGGCCTAGAACATCTCTTTGCAGCCTATGCCTGGCCGCAGGTGATTGAGAGCCATGATGGCACCCACTTGACTGGACGTTCGTTACAAGGATGGGTGCAGCAATTAGGAATACAGAGGAAATTTCATGTGCCATATAACTTACCAGGGCAGGCATGATAGAGACGTACAATGCTTTGTTGAAATCTGGCCTGAAGTAGGACATCACTAGTCTACTGGGCTAGTCAGTTCGCTTATGGACAGTGCTATAGCGTTTGAATGAGAAGGCTGGAAATGGAGCCTTGAGCCCTGTTGACAGGCTAACACGCATATTGCTGCCTCCTCTATACAAGTGTGTGTGCAAACCAAAGAGGAGTTATTGAAGCCAGGTTATGGCCAGCAGACCAACCTCCTGCTGCCAGCCCCAACTGTGTCATACCCTGAGACACTGTTGAGTGGACGTGGTCCTGAACATTTCAACACATGGAACAATGATGACTGGCTCACCTGGCACCGTGGGGAAAAGTCTTGTAAGCTGGCATCCTGTGTGTTCCTGGAGTAATAGCAGAGTTGGTCTCCAAAGGTCATGGTAATGTACCTGGAATGGGCGGGAGGTAAGTGAATCTTACAGGGAAGTTTAGTTTTATCTTTATGGCCAGTGCATGTATCTCCTGTAGCCCTATCCCCTGACCCATCTGTAACTCCCCCAGGGAGGGGGGTGAAATTCTGGTGTACTGGACCAGGAGGAGATACCAGTCCTGCCATATCCTGTCACAGGACCACTCTCTTGCATGCATTCTCCTGAGGGATAAGATTTGCCTAGCTGCTGTCATTAAGGCAGGTATCTTACCACCCTTCAAGTTATTTTCTTATGCACCCCCCTTGCTGCAGCTTCCCGGTAATGACTTCTCTGTACTCCCTACCTGTTCAGCTGTTGACTGCCTGTGTAACAGGCCAGCTTTGGAGTTAATCTACATGGGAGTGAATCCTTGGCTTGAGGACTATCATGATTTTATGTTAATTGTCTGGTTAAGGTGCTCCAGTTTTCTCCCACGGGAGCCGTTGTGGAAATGGGGCATGAGTAGATTGTGAGTCAACATTTCTGGAGGATTGGGCTGTTGGTAAAATTGCAATATTTCCAGGATCTCTCACATGGCCTTAGTGCATCTCCATATCAATAGGTGTTCCCAAGGGGTGGAGAGTAGAAGTAGGCCATCTCTGAATCAATAGGTAATTATTTATTTATTTGTTTTTTATTTTATTATCATTACTCTACAGTTACATCAGCTGCATTATGGTTACTAGTCTCCCCCCATCATCAAGTCCCCACCACCTACCACATTACTGTCACTGTCCATCAGCACAGTAAGATGCTATAGAATCACTAGTGGTCTTCTCTCTGTTGTACAGCCCTCCCCATGCTCCCTGCTACATTATATCTGCTAATCGTAATGCCCCTTGTTCCCCCTTGTCCCTCCCTTCCCACCCATCCTTCCCAGTCCCTTCCCTTTGGTAACTCTTAGTCCATTCTTGAGTTCTGTGAGTCTGCTGTTGTTTTGTTCCTTGAGTTTTTTTCTTTGTTCTTACACTCCACATATGAGTGACATCATTTGAAACTTGTCTTCTTCCGCCTGGCTTATTTCACTGAGCCTAATACCCTCTAGCTCCATGCACGTTGTTGCAAATGGTGGGATTTGTTTTCTTTTTATAGCTGAATAATATTCCATTGTGTATATGTACCACATCTGCTTTATCCATTCATCTACTGATGGACACTGAGGTTGCTTCCATTTCTTGGCTATTGTAAGTAGTGCTGCGATAAACATAGGGGTGCATCTGTCTTTTTCAAACCGGCTGCTGCATTCTTAGGGTAAATTCCCAGGAGTGGAATTCCTGGGTCAAATGGTATTTCTATTTTGAGTTTTTGAGGAACTTCCATACTGCTTTCCACAATGGTTGAACTAATTTACATTCCCCCTTTCTCCACATCCTCACCAGCATGTGTTGTTGTTCGCCATTTGGATGTTGGCCATCCCAACTGGTGTGAGGTGATATCTCATTGTGGTTTTAATTTGCATTTTACTGACGATTGGCGATGTGGAGCATCTTTTCATGTCCTGTTGGCCATCTGAATCTCTTCTTTGGAGAAGTGTCTGTTCAGATCCTCTGCATAATTGGGTTATTGCTTTTTGGTTGTTGAGGTGCGTGGGTTCTTTATATTTTAGATGTCAACCCCTTATTGGCTATGTCGTTTATGAATATATTCTCCCATACTGTAGAGATGCCTTTTTCTTCTACTGCTGGTGTCCTTTGCTGTACAGAAGCCTTGTAGTTTGATAGAGTCCCACTTGTTCAAGTTTGCATTTGTATCCCTTGCCTGAGAAGGCATGTTCATTAAAAAGCTGCTCGTGTTTATATTCAAGAGAGGTTTGCATATGATTTACTTGTAAGAGTTTTATGGTTTCATAGCTTACATTCAGGTCTTTGATCCATTTCAAATTTACTTTTGTGTATGGAGTTAGACAGTAATCCCATTTCATTCTCTCTCTCACATGTAGCTGTCCAGTTTTGCCAGCAAAAGCTGTTGAAGAGGCTTTCATTTCCCCATTGTATGTCCATGGCTCCTTTATCATATATTAATTGGCTATGTATGTGTGGTTTATATCTGCACCCTCTATTCTGTTCCATTGATCTATGGGTCTGTTCTTGTGTCAGTACCAAATCATCTTGATTAGTGTGGCTTTGTAGTAGAGCCTGACGGTGGGGAGTGTAATCCCCCTCTGTTTTATTCTTCCTTCTCAGGATTGCTTGGCTATTCAGGGTCTTCTGTGGTTCTATATGAAATTTAGACTCTTTTTTCCAGTTCATTGTAGAATGCTGTTAGTATTTTGATAGGTATGGTTCAGGGACCTGGCTTGTCTGTCAGTTTCTTGGGGGTTGTCTGTTTGGGTAATATTAAAGTTATCCCAGATGTAGTCATGGACTACCTCCATGCTTTCCCTACCCCTACCACTGTGGTAGTCAGTCGTACAAGAGTTTTTGGGTGTTTTGGGCTATGGGAGAGTGTTTACTCCACACCTGGCACAAATTCTCAAGGCCTTACACCAGTTGGTACAAAAGTGCATCAGGTGGGACTATGATGAGACCTGTGCAGCTGTGTTTACTGTTACTAAGCAAACAGTCAAGGTCATTATAGTCCTTGAGTGTAATGGATTCATCAAGGCCCTATGAGCTAGATGTTCATGTAAACGGAGATATTTATGGATAAGGCCTTTGGAAGCGGTTTGAACGGACCTGCCGACCTATTGGATTCTGGTCACAATTATGGAAAGAAGCAGAGATCTGGTAGCCCTTAATAGAGGAGCAACTGGCTTCTGTATATCATGCTTTGCTGGCTATGGAGCCCATCACCGGAACAGCTCTGGCCAAGGTAATAACCACCTATCCCTTTGCGGCGTGGGTGCGAGACTGGACCCATAGGCCTGGGAGTGGCATGGCACAGACGCTTACACTGGCCAAACATGGGCGCACACTTGCAACAGCATAGCACCCTCTCCTATAGCCCCCTGAGTCGAGATCTCCTATGCTTATTTGGGCAAGTGATGTATACCAGTGGAAAGGAAGAACTTGCACTTGATCCACTGGTAGCAGAGACTCCTTGTGAGCAGGGAAAAGACCCTATACCTGAAGATGCTTGGTATACGCATGACTCTAGTCATGGGCAGCCCCTGAAGTGGAGGGCTGTGACTTTCCATCCTAAGACTAAGATGATACAGATGTTAGAGGACGGAGAGGGGAAGAGCAGTCAATGGACTGAGTCACGGGCAGTATGGCTCACACTCACCCAGCATGATCACACCCTCCCCTGTAGCTGTGTGCACTGACAGCTGGGCTGTCTACTGGGCTTGACCCTGTGGCTACTGACATGGTGCCATGCTAAGTGTGTGGTTGGTCACTGGCCCCTTTGGGGGCAAGAGCTGTGGGAAGCCCTATGGGCCTTTAGTCAGACTAAGACAGTTACTGTATATCATGTGTCTGGCCATTTGCCTTTGGCATCCCCAGTGAATGGTGAAGCCGACACATTATTGTCCCACATGCGTTGGCTGAAAGGAAAGCCTCCCTCTGCTGTAGACCAGTGGTTATGTCAGCGTTTGTTGCACACATTGTAAAAGACAATTTGGGCTATAGCCCATCGGTGCGGCTTCCCATTGACCTGTGAAGAAGTCAGCAGAGCCCAGAAGGAGTGCCTTGTGTACTCTGAAAAGGGGACTTATATTGAGTCCCGCATCAGAACAGAAAATACTAAAGGGGCTGATATCCCTTGTCTCGGGTTGCAGATAGACTATATTGGGCCTCTGCCTGTATCAGAAGGATATTGGTATGCCATGACTTGTGTGGACACAGCTACTGGCCTGTTGTTTGCTTTTCCTGCACGTCCTGCATATCAGCAAAGCACCAAGAGGGGCCAAGAGCATCTCTTTGCAGCCTATTGCTGGCCGCAGGTGATTGAGAGCAATCAAGGCACCCACTTGACTGGACGTTCGTTACAAGGATGGGTGCAGCAATTAGGAATACAGAGGAAATTTCATGTGCCATATAACTTACCAGGGCAGGCATGATAGAGACGTACAATGGTTTGTTGGAAACTGGCCTGAAGTTGGACCCCAACAGTCTACTAGGCTGGTCAGTTCGCTTATGGACCGTGGTTATGGCGTTTGAATGAGAAGTCCCAATAAGGAGCCTTGAGCCCTGTCGACAGGCAAACACACATATTGCCGCCTCTCCTCTACAACTGTGTGCACAAAGCAAAGAGGAGTTACTGAAGCCAGGATGTGGCCAGCAGACCTACCTCCTGCTGCCAGCCCAACTGTGTTATACCCCAAGACACTGTTGAGTGGACGTGGTCCTGAACATTTCAACACTTGGACCAGCAATGACTGGCCTGTCTGGCACCTTGGGGAAAAGGCTTGTTAGCTGGCGTCCTGTGTGTTCCTAGAGTAATAGCAGAGTGGGCCTCTAAAGATCCCGGTAGTGTAGCCTAAGATGCTTGGTATACAGTCGGCTCCAGTAAGAAGGGTAGAAGAAGGAACCTAGGGACAATTCCTACAAAGCTCGAATGTTCAAAACCTCCTTTGCCACTAAACGGCCCTATTTCTCTAGTTAGCAGCTATGACAGAAAGAAGGGGGAAAGAAAGATCTGAAGGCTCTGGGGAAAAAAGATTCTTTTCAACCTTTTTCTTTTGCTTGCCTGTTTCTGTTGTTTATTAAACAGCGAGAGAAGCAGGGGTAATCACTGACCATTGATTATTTTCTAAACGACTTTTTTTTGGAGGTGGGAGGGAACCAAAATTATAAAACAATTCTGAGACGGCAAAGGGAAACGGTAAGAAACTAAAAGGTTACTTTTGCTTCTCAGCTCCTATGAATGATATCCTTGCTCACAGAGGACAAAGCCACGCCAACAGACCAAGCAGGGCGCTTGACCTTGTCATCTTGCCCCACTTAGGGGTCATTTAGGTAAGGACAGGAACAGATCCGCATGGCTGTTTAGGATCAGTGAAGCAGCTGGACCATATAGAAGTCTTTTCACCTTGTTTTTCAGGTTTGTAAAATAGGGTATTAATGCTTGCCTCATGGGAGAATTGTAAGAATTAAATCAGATTATGGGATTAAATAAAGTAAGAGGAGGTAGAAAGTTCCAGTACAGTTTCTGGATATAGTAGGCAATCAATAAATACTAAAAATCACACACCAAGCTGCACAGAAACATGTCTGGGAGGCTACACACTAAGGTTTTCCTGTCAAAAAGGTATCTGTATAAGGAAGACACTTTTAACTTTTATCGTATACATTCTTACTTTACCCATCATAGAGCATTTGGGGAAAGTTTGCTGTGTAAGTATTAATGAGTGTGTGTGGAGGCTCAAGTTAAAAGTTAAGATCACATATGGACTAATAAAGAATGTGACATTTTGGTAGCCCCATCTTTGTGTGACTGTAAAATTTGTACTCACTACCCTTAAATCAGTTGAGGGGTGTTTGGTGGCAAGCAACAGGAACTTACTGGCTAAGTGGAGAAGCAAAACTGGGATTTGAAAGGATACTGGGATAGCTCCCAGTCTCCGTGGGAGAACTGCAAGCCGGGCATTGGAAAGCACCAGAACCAAGCAGCCCGGGAAGGTAAGCAGGAGGGCCTTCTCTCCAAGGTGCAGGTAGAGATGCCTCAGCAGTTCCAGTCACCTTCCATTCATGCTTTTACTTTCCAGGGAGAGGGAATCGGGTTGGTCCATTTTGGGACAGAAGTTTCTGCCATTGGCACACCCAGCTTTTGGATGTGACAGGACAGGTAGTATGTGAGGGAGCGGTTCTCTGCTGGACTATCATTCTGTATGTGTCCACCCTCACACTGCTGTGTTGTTTGATTTTTGATAATTTTTGAAGTTATCATCTTGCATTACTTTTTTTCCCCAATGATAGTTAAAGAACAGTGGAGCTTTTATGTAAATCAAAATACAATACTTCTAATTTTAGAGATTCCTATGATGTGAAAGAATGTATCCCAAAGAATTACATTAAATGAAACTTTATTTGAAAACTATTCTTAAAATTATAATGCTATGCTTACTTGAATAAGGGAATTGCAGTATCAGTTAAGTAACAGTAGCTAAACCTAAAAGAGATAAATCAAAATTAGTTTAAAGACAGAAACAGCTGCAGAGCTGGGCCATGGCTGTAGGTGGTCAGGCCCTGGCTGCCATGAGCAGAGTCACACCTGCGGATCACCCCGGCCCCCGGGCCCGCACGGTGACCCCCTCCCTCCTTCCTGGGGGGCCGGAGGATTCAGGGGATCCTGGGACAAGGTGTGGCCTTCATGGGCTGCAGGTGGAGCAACAGGAGCACAAGGCCCCTTGGGAAAGGCTGCAGGTAGGCCTGGGCGCCGGCCAGAGTTTGTCTGATGTGGTCGCCTTCTCTTCTTCGCTTCCTGAGGTTTCTCTTTTCTTCTTGGCTTTGTGAGGTTTCGCTCAGTCAGCATGCCTGCCCTCCAGCTTTCCTGAGCCCTTTTCTCCTGCAAGAGGAACTCCCTTTGGTAGAAGGACCTGGTTCTCTCCAATTCTTTGCCCATGTCTTCAGCTTTCTTGTGCAGCTGGAGAATCTGAAACTCAAAGTTCCTTTTTCTGCACAAGTTGGTCAGTTTCTTCTCCATTTCTGCACACCCCTTTTCCTCCTTAGCGATTTGGCTCTCAAGTTGCATGGTACATTCTTGGCATAGTTCAAGCAGATTCTGGAGCTTCAGCTGAAACAGTTGACTTTCCAGCTGTAGGGTTTCAAACCTCACAGATGTTTCCTCTGCCTGGAGGGCGGCTGTTTGTTTTCTCAGCTCTTCACTCACTTGCTTTTGTTCCCTCAATGATCTGGCTCTCTTGGGGTTTTGAGGGGGCACAGGGGAGTCAGCATCGTGCATGTCAGCCTTCAGTGCCACTTCTGACCTGGGGACGGGGTGTTGGCAGTTTCCCACTTCCTGCTTTTGCTCGACTTCAAGGCTCCCGCCATCCAGGAGACGTCTCAGGGCACAAGTGCGGGGACGGCGTGGAGCAGGGTCTCAGCCGCTGACAGTAGTCGGCTGATTCCCTCTTTCAGGTCCTGCTCCACACGTGTGTTCAACCGCAACAGTCCTTCCTTCTCCTCCTCCTTTTCCTTCAGCTTCTGCCTCCATCTTGCCATGTCCTGCGCGAGCACTTCTGCCCATTCTGGGAAAGCAGTGTTTCCATTCCAGTCATCCAGCATTTTCTCTCCAAGTTGTTCTCCATCCTTCTGTGATGCCCTGAGGGTCGGTGTCTCATCAATGGCTTTGGGAAGTGTAGGAGGCTGGCTCTCCCCTTCCTTTGTCAGAAGGCCCAGAGCTTCTTGAAGGGACAGCCTCAGGGGTGTGGTCTCCGCTGCTAAGCTCTGGCTTTGTAGGGTGGGAGGACTGGCCTCCCCAGCAAGTGGCCTGCCAGTGTCATCGGCTGGAGTCGTTCGTTCTGCAGTGTCACCACGGTTTCCAGGTACTTCACAGTGGGCAGCACAGCTTCTGCCCTGAGCCTTGGTGCGTCCTGAATTCCATCTTCTGCTTACTATGAAAAGCAGCAGCCCCGCACGACATGCCAGGGTCCCCCAGGGGACTCCAAGGAGTTGTGTTAGGCAGCCCCACTCTCATATCTCAGCACGAGATGCCCCCACAGGCATGCCACGATCGGGTGGCACCTGAGTCTGGCAGCAGACAGCAGGCCCACCATGGCTGTGGGGCCTCCACAGCTCTGCCTCCGAGTGCCAGTGTCTGTGGTCAGAGGGGACTGCTCAGGACCCTGCAGAGTTCCGTCACTAAGGGCAACAGAGCCCCTAATAATAGGGCAGGTCAGATAGGTGGGGGAGGGGAGGCCAGCCAGGCTCTAGAGCACTGCTCTCCCTACCTGCTCTGACGGAGGAAGTGATGTCACCTGTACAGGCACACGGGCAGGAGGGAAAGGCCGATCCCAGCCAGGAGCTCGGACACTCTAGGCCCACCTGGCCCTGCAGCCGACCTGGGCGACAACACAGGGCCAGGCCTGGCCCCTCTCTGTGTATGAGGGCCAGTCAGGGCAGAGCTGCTGGGACCCATCCTGGCTGAGGCCCTATCTCCTGATTTAACATTTTCTTCTGCTTCAGGGATGTCCACTGCTGCCCATCAGGGCCCGGGCATCTCCCCCCTCCGAGGCTCCCTCTCTTCTTGTGTTTTTTTCCCTGTGGGCGTCATGTGAACATGTTTCTAGACCCTGCTTTACAGGATCCTAGAAACATGATTGGGGCATGATTTCTAAAAGGTAAACATTAGGAAACAAGGCGAGTTTAGGGGCTGATGACAGATGACAGTTACAGAATTTGAACTAACTTAGCAGCCTCCAGTTCATTAGCCTTTTTAATAGGAACAACAAAATTAAGTAAATCAATTGACCCCAGTATATTTTCATTTTCCTGAAAAGAGATAACCTTACACACTTTAAAGCGCCCACGAAACCTTATATACCAGGAAAGAAGAACAATTTAAGAAAAGAAATTGCTACACTTTCACTTGAGGTGTTTTGTCACTCCTGTGGAATTGTTTAGATTTTCCCTTTAAACAATTTAAGTTCTTTTTCTTATCATTATGGAACTAGACAGGTTTACATCAAAGTGGTGAACTCTCAGCCTTTCCCAGCTCTTACGTGATGGCATATAACAAGCGCTGCTCAAGTACAGCATGTAGGTCTCTGTGGAGAGATAGCAGATCTCTTTCGGTTTTAATATATGAAAGGAGACTCAGGCCCAAGCAGTGCTCCCTTAAGGTCCATGAGAGTTTTACCAGATCTGTGAAAATCCAGTGAGGGAGCAAGCAAGTACAAAAGACGTGAGTTCTCAACCCAGGGGCTTGGTACAGCACTTTCATAAGTGACACACATCTGCCCAAGAGAAGTGTGTGGCAGATTTTTGGGCCTGGAGCCCTTAGTACTGAAGGTATTTTAAATTTTAGGGTAAAAGTTATCTCTTGGGGCAGAATTTTAATGCTAAGGAACGTGGTTGGTTTTAGAAGTGGATCCTCTGTAATGTTCATTTGCAATTTTATAAATTACTCACGGCCACTTAAGTTTTCTACCACATCTCATTTTTCTTTTTTAGAAGAGGATGTTAATGCAGCAGCACACTCACAGGTGCCAAGAAGGGACCAGAGGTTACCAAAGGGAATGGAGTGGGGAGGGTGGGAGGAAAGGGAGGGAGAAGGGGACTAAGGGGCACCATAGTTAGCACACGCAATACAGGTAGGTCATGGGGAAGGCAGTCCAGCACGGAGAAGACAAGCAATGACTCTATAGCTTCCCAGCATGCTGACAGACAGCAACTGCAATGGGGTGCCTGGGGGGACCCGATAGTATGGGTGAACGTTGAAACCACAATGTTGCTCATGTGAAACCTTCATAAGATTGTAAGTCAATGATACCTTAATTAAAAAAAAAGAAGCAGCAGTTAGATTGACCAACACAGAAATATTTTGGCAAAGTGACCTGTTCATGAGGCCTGAGAGGAAAAATGGTTCAGATCAGATGGGCTTCCTTACTGTCTTCTGAACACTGAGATATCGTCTCTGAACTTCCCATCATGAATGACTATTCATGATTGTTTACTGTTTAGATCTGTTAGGCAGGAAAATAGATATAAGCAGGGTAGATCTTGCATTACTTTTTAAATAACAACGGGAAAACTCTGGCAATTAATAAAATAAGCAGAGCTATGTTGTAAGATCTCAACAGAATGTATTTTGTGCATCTTTTATAAAGGGCCAATAAAAATCAAAACCAAGGAACATGATTTATCCTTCATATGCCTAGTGATACATCACAGAGGGCACATCTGCCTTGGGTCTGAGTAAATGCTGATCGTGATGGCAAACACACTCACACAAGAATAACAATACTTGTCTCTTTCCCTCCAACAGCTAGCCGAGCCAAAATTTCCATAGATTTTTTTCGTGCTGCCTCTCAGATTAGGAGGAAATTTTGAGCTTTATTAGGATAAAGAAAAGTAGTTGGGCATCTCTGCTTTTTCTGTCACTAGCTGTTATTTGATGGTGTTTGGGAAGCAAGGAATATGAAGCACATGGAATGTATGCAGGGTGTATTTCCTGTGTGTGCGTGTGCGTGTGTGAGAGAGAGAGGGAGGGAGAACATTCTTTGCCCTCGGGCAGAGTGATTTAGCCAGCTCCGTAGAAGGCGAGCTCCAATCTAGAACACATTTCCTATGCTGATCATGCATGTTTTTCCAGGAAGGAGGAGCCCCAGCCGGGGTCTCAGAGGCTCAGGAAAAAGTGAGGAACAGCGAGCAGAGCCAGTCCAGAGGAGAAACAGGAATGCCTTGCATCTTCGTGACAGCATCAACATCACAAGAGGCCTGGCTTGTCTGCCTTCCCTCCTGTCAGCCCCATAAGGTCCTTCTCAGTGTCAATATATCCTCTCCCTGGCCACCTACCCCTTCCTTGTGATTTCTTTCTTTTTTTCTGGGAGTGGGTGTTGCTAAGGGAAATCATCCGAAATGACTTATTTGAAGGCAGAAGCTTCTTGTCTAACAAGCAGTGATAGACTAGTAACAGATACTATTCATTGAGTCTTGCTACATGACAGGCAGCTCACGTGTCCTCACAAACCCTTTTACATGGGCTTTATAATCTCCACTTACAGGTGAGGGAACCAAGGTTCAGGAAGTTTAAGCAGATTGTTCAGGTTGAAAGTGCCAGATTCAAACCTGGACCAGTGTGACTCCATGTCACCTTGTCTTCCCACACCTTGTCCGTGTTGGAAGTCCAGCTCAGAAGGACCCACGACCCCTCCTCTGGCTGCTTTGGGGCTAGTCAAGGGCCTTGAACCAAGATTACTTTATCTGCCAAGGTTATCATTTCAATTTGAAGGAGGGTTTAAATAATTTCCAGATAAGCAAAAGCTGAGAGAATTTACCTCCCACAAACCATCTCTACAGTGTACTTTGGAGGGCCTGGTATAGATGGAAGTGTCCCTAAAGTTTAATAGCTGTCAGCAGAGGGAGTAAAACCACAGTAAAGAAAGTAGAACAGTTAATTACTAAGCAAATGCAAAATTAAATAAACTATCCCCAAAGTCAATCAAGGGATAGACAAAGAGTACTGAATATGATACCTAATATATAGAGAATGGATGAGGAAGAAAGAGGATGAGAAAAAAAGAACCTTTAGACTGTGTTTGTAATAGCATATTAAATGAGTTAAGTTATACTCTTAGATAGTAAGGAAGTTAACCTTGAACCGTTGGTATCACGAATCTGAAGCCTGCAATGGCAATAAGTACATGCCTATCGATAATCACCCTAAACGTAAATGGTCTGAATGCACCAATAAAAAGACATAGAGTCACTGAATGGATAAAAAAAAAAATACCCATCCGTATGCTGCCTACAAGAGACTCAGTTCAAACCCAAAGACATACAGAGACTAAAAGTGAAGGGATGGAAAAAGATATTTCGTGCAACTAATAGGGAGAAAAAAGCAAAAGTTGCAGCACTTGTATCAGACAAAATAGACTTCAAAACAAAGTCACAAGAGACAAAGAAGGACATTACATAATGATAAAACGGTCAATCCAACAAGAAGATATAACCATTATAAATATCTATGCACCCAACACAGGAGCACCGCCATATGTGAAACAAATACTAACAGAATTAAAAGGGGAAATAGAATGGAATCCATTCATTCTAGGAGACTTCGGCCCTCCACTCTATCCAAAGGACAGATCAACCAGACATAAAATAAGTAAGGAGACAGAAGCACTGAACAACACATTAGAACAGATGGACCTAACAGACTTCTACAGAACTCTTGACCCAAAAGCAGCAGAATACACAGTCTTCTCAAGTGCACATGGAACATTTTCAAGAATAGATCATACCCGAGGCCACAAAAAGAGCCTTGGTAAATTCAAAAAGATTGAAATTGTACCAACCAGTTTCTCAGACCACAAAGGTATGAAACTAGAAATGAATTATGCAAAGAAAATGAAAAATCCCACAAACGCATGGAGGCTTCACAACATGCTCCTCAATAAGCAATAGATCAATGACCAAATAAAAACAGAGATCAAGTAATATATGGAGACAAATGACAATAATTCTACACCACAAAATCTGTGGGATGCAGCGAAAGCCATGCTAAGAGGAAAGTATACTGCAATACAGGCCTACCACAGGAAAGAAGAACAATCCCATATGAACAGTCTAAACTCACAATTAATGAAACTAGAAAAAAAGGAGGGACATAATAACGATTAGAGCAGAAATAAATAAAATTGAGAAGAATAAAACAATAGAAAGAATCAATGAAAGCAGGAGCTGGTTCTTCGAGAAAATAAACAAAATAGATAAACCCCTAACAAGACTTATCAAGAGTAAAAGAGAGTTTACACACATAAACAGAATCAGAAGTGAGAATGGAAAGATCACTGCAGACACCACAGAAATACAAGGAATTATTAGAAAAATTATATGCTAACAAACTGGATAACCTAGAAGAAGTGGACAGCTTTCTAGAAAAATACAACCTTCTAAGGCTGACCCAGAAAGAAACAGAAAATCTGAACAAACCAGTTTCCAGCAATGAAATTGAATTGGTAATCAAAAAACTACCTAAGAACAAAATTCCTTGACCAAATGGCTTTATTGCTGAATTTTATCAAACATTTAGTGAAGACCTAGTACCCATCCTCCTTAAAGTTTTCCAAAAAGTAGAAGAGGAGGGAATACTCCCAAACTCATTCTACGAGGCCAACATCACTCTAATACCAAAACCAGGCAAAGACACCACAAAAAAAGAAAATTACAGACCAATATCCCTGATGAACATAGATGCAAAAATACTCAACAAAATATTAGCAAACCGAATTCAAAAATACATCAAAAAGATCATCCATCATGATCAAGTGCAATTCATCCCAGGGATGCAAGGATGGTATAACATTCAAAAAATCCATCAACATGATCCAGTAAATGAACAGAAATAAGGACAAAAACCACACGATCATCTCCATAGATGCTGAAAAAGCATTCGACAAAATTCAACATCCATTCATGATAAAAACTCTCAACAAAATGGGTAGAGAGGCCAAGTCCCTCAACATAATAAAGGCCATATATGACAAACCCACAGCCAAGATTATACTTAACAGTGAGAAGTTAAAAGCTTATCCTTTAAGATTAGGAACAAGACAAGGATGCCCAGTCTCCCCACTTCTATTCAACATAGTACTAGAGGTCCTAGCCACGGCAATCAGACAACGCAAAGAAATAAAAGGCATCCAGATTGGCAAGGAAGAAGTTAAACTGTGTCTGTTTGCAGATGACATGATATTGTACATAAAAACCCCCAAAGATTCCACTCCAAAACTACTAGATCTAATATAAGAATTCGGCAAAGTTGTGGGATACAAAATTAAAATGCAGAATCTGTGGCATTCCTATATACCAGCAATGAACTAGCAGAAAGAGAAATCAGGAAAAGAATTTCATTCACAATTGCATCAAAAGAATAAAATACCTAGGAATAAACCTAACCACTTCTCCAAAGAAGAAATTCAGATGGCCAACAGGCACATGAAAAGATGCTCCACATCGCTAATGATCAGAGAAATGCAAATGAAAACCACAATGAGATATTACCTCATACCAGTTAGGACGGTCAGCGTAGAAAAGACTAAGAACAATGAATGCTTGTGAGGATACAGAGAAAGGGGAACCCTCCTACACTGCTGGTGGCAATATAAGCTAATTCAACCATTGTGGAAAGCAATATGGAGGTTCCTCCAAAAACTAAAAATAGAAATACCATTTGACCTGGGTAACCCACTCCTTGGAATTTACCCAAAGTATACAACTTCTCAGAGTCAAAAGGACGTATGCACCCCTATGTTTATCACAGCACTATTTACAATAGCCAGGATATGGAAGCAACCTAGGTGTCCATCAGTAGATGAATGGATAAAGAAGAGGTGTTATATATACACAGTGGAATACTATTCAGCCATAAGAAAGAAACAGATCCTACCATTTGCAACAACATAGATGGAGCTGGAGGATATTATGCTCAGTGAAATAAGCCAGGCGGAGAAATACAAGTGCCAAATAGCAGCAGACTCACAGACTCCAAGAAGGGACTAGTATTTACCAAAGGGGAGGGTTGTGGGAAGGTGTGTGTGGAGGGAAGGAGAAGGAGATTGAGGCGTCATGGGGAACATAGTGTAGCACAGAGAAGGAAACAGTGAATCTGTGGCATCTTACTACACTGATGGACCGTGACTGCATTGGGGTATGGGTGTGGACTTGATAATATGGGTAAAAGTAGTAACCACATTGGGACTCTCTTGTCCCCTCCTGGTGTGAACCCGGAGCTCTGTCCTTTCACTTTATCTCTAAATAAAAGCCTGTACCTTGCTCTCCTAAAAAAAAAAAAAGTACTAACCACATTGTTTTTTAACGTGAAACCTTCATAAGAGTGTATATCAATAATACCTTAAGAAAAAAAAAAAGAAAAGAAAAGAACCAGAACAGACAAATCTATAGAGACGATAGTAGATTAGTGGTCGCCAGAGGCTGTCGGAAAGGGGTGATGGTGGGTGACCGCTGGGAAGTGTGATATAACCTTATGGGGAGATGAAAATGTTCTAAAATGAAAGAGTGCTGATTCACAACTCTAGGAATACTAAAAAGCACTGAATTACACACTTTTATTTTATTTTATATATATTTTTTTCTGCTTCCTTCTTTTTTTTATTTTTTATTTACAATTTATTTTGGTATCATTAACCTACAATTACATGTGCAATATTATGGTGATTAAACTACCCCCTTCATCAGGTCCCCCCCACTAACCCCATTACACTCACTGTCCATCAGCGTAGTGAGATGCTATAGAGTCACTACTTGTCTTCTCTGAGTTGTACAGCCCTCCCCGTGCCCCCCTTACCTTACGTCTGCTAATCGTAATACCCCTTTTACCCTCTTATCCCTCCGTATCCACCCATCTTCCCCAGTCCCTTTCCCTTTGGTAACTATTAGTCCGTTCTTGGGTTCTGTGAGTCTCCTGCTGTTTTGTTCCTTCAGTTTTTTTCTTTGTTTTTATACTCCACATATGAGTGAAATCATTTGATACTTGTCTTTTTCGGCTTGGCTTATTTCACTGAGCATAATACCCTCTAACTCCATCCATGTTGTTGCAAATGGTAGGATTTGTTTTCTTCTTATGGCTGAATAATATTCTATTGTGTATATGTAACACATCTTCTTAATCCATTCATCTACTGATGGACACTTAGGTTGCTTCCATTTCTTGGCTATTGTAAATAGTGCTGCAATAAACATAGAGGTGCATCTGTCTTTTTGAAACTGGGCTGCTGCATTCTTAGGGTAAATTCCTAGGAGTGGGATTCCTGGGTCAAATGGTATTTCTATTTTGAGTTTTTTGAGGAACCTCCATACTGCTTTCCACAATGGTTGAACTAATTTACATTCCCACCAGCAGTGTAGGAGGGTTCCCTTTTCTCCACATCCTCGCCAACATTTGTTGTTTGTGTTTTGGATGTTGGCCATCCTCACTGGTGTGAGGTGATATCTCATTGTGGTTTTAATCTGCATTTCTCTGATGACCAGCGATGTGGAGCATCTTTTCATGTGCCTGTTGGCCATCTGAATTTCTTCTTTAGAGAAGTGCCTATTCATGTCCTCTGCCCATTTCTTAATTGGATTATTTGCTTTTTGTTTGTTAAGGTGCATGAGTTCTTTATATATTTTGGATGTCAACCCCTTATCAGATACATCATTTATGAATATATTTTCCCATACTGTAGGATGTCTTTTTGTTCTATTGATGGTGTCCTTTGCTGTATAGAAGCTTTTCAACTTGATATAGTCCCATTTGTTCATTTTTGCTTTTGTTTCCCTTGCCCGGGGGGATATGTTCATGAAGAAGTCACTCATGTTTATGTCCAAGAGATTTGTGCCTATGTTTTTTTTCTAAGAGTTTTATGGTTTCATAACTTACATTCAATGGCCTTTGATCCACCTTGAGTTTACCTTTGTGTATGGGGCTAGACAGTAGTCCAGTTTCATTCTCTTACATGTAGCTATCCAGTTTTTCCAACACCAGCTGCTGAAGGGGCTGTCATCTCCCCATTGTATATCCAAGGCTCCTTTATCAAATATTAATTGACTGTAAATGTTTGGGTTAATGTTTGGATTTTCTATTCTGTTCCACTGGTCTGTGGGTCTGTTTTTGTGCCATTACCAAATTGTCTTGATTACTGTGGCTTTGTAGTAGAGTTTGAAGTCAAAGAGCGTAATTCCCCGTTTGATTCCTCCTTCTCAGAATTGCTTTGGCTATTCGGGGTCTTTTCTGGTTCCATATGAATTTTTGAGTTATTTGTTCCAGTTCATTGAAGAAAGCTGTTGGTAGTTTGATAGGGATTGCGTTGAATCTGTACATTGCTTTAGGTAGTATAGCCATTTTGACAATATTTATTCTTCCTAGCCAAGAGCATGGGATGCATTTCCATTTGTTAGTGTCCTCGTTAATTTCTCCTAGGAGGGGCTTGCAGTTTTCAGAGTACAGGTCTTTCACTTCCTTCGTTAGGTTTATCCCTAGGTATTTTATTCTTTTTGATGCAATTGTGAATGGAATTGTTTTTTTGATTTCTCTTTCTGTTAGTTCATCATTAGTGTATAGGAAAGCAACAGATTTCTGTGTGTTAATTTTGTATCCAGCAACTTTGCTGCATTCAGATATTAGTTCTAGTAGTTTTGGAGTGGAGTCTTTAGGTTTTTTATGTACAGTATCATGTCATCTGCAAATAGTGACAATTTGACTTCTTCTTTACCAATCTGGATGCCTTCTATTTCTTTGTTTTGTCTGATTGCCACTGCTAGGACCTCCAGTACTATGTTGAATAACAGTGGAGAGAGTGGGCATCCCTGTCTTGTTCCCGATCTTAGATGAAAAGCTTTCAGCTTCTCGCTGTTAAGTATGATGTTAGCTGTGGGTTTGTCATATATAGCCTTTATGATGTTGAGGTACTTGCCATATATACCCATTTTTTTGAGAGTTTTAATCATGAATGGATGCTGAATTTTGTCAAATGCTCTTTCAGCATCTATGGAGATGATCATGTGGTTTTTGTTCTTCTTTTTGTTGATGTGATGGATGATGTTGATGGATTTTTGAATGTTGTACCATCCTTGCATCCCTGGGATGAATCCCACTTGATCATGGTGTATGATCCTCTTGATGTATTTTTGAATTCGGTTTGCTAATATTTTGTTGAGTATTTTTGCATCTATGTTCATCAGGGGTATTGGTCTGTAATTTTCTTTTTTGGTGAGGTCTTTGCCTGGTTTTTTTTATTAGAGTGATGCTGGCTTCGTAGAAAGAGTTTGGGAGTATTCCCTCCTCTTCTATTTTTTGGAAAACTTTAAGAATAGGTGTTATTTCTTCTCTATATGTCTGATACAATTCAGAGGTGAATCCATCAGGTCCGGGGGTTTTGTTCTTGGGTAGTTTTTTGATTACCGATTCAATTTCGTTGCTGGTGATTGGTTTGTTTAGTTTTTCTGTTTCTTGCTTGGTCAGTCTTGGAAGGTTGTATTTTTCTAAGAAGTTGTCCATTTCTTCTAGGTTTTGCAGCTTGTTAGCATACAGATGCTCATAATATTCTCTTATAATTCTTTGTATTTCTGTGGGGTCCGTCGTTATTTTTCCTTTCTCATTTCTGATTCTGTTTACATGTGTAGATTCTCTTTTTCTCTTAATGAGTCTGGCTAGGGGTTTATCTATTTTGTTTATTTTTTCCAAGAACCAGCTCTTGGTTTCATTGATTTTTTCTGTTGTTTTATTCTTCTCAATTTTATTTATTTCTTCTCTGATCTTTATTATGTCCCACCTTCTGGTGACTTTGGGCCTCATTTGTTCTTCTTTTTCCAGTTTCAATAATTGTGCCTTTAGACTGTTCATTTGGGAATGCTCTTCCTTCTTTAAATAGGCCTGGATTGCAATATACTTTCCTCTTAGAACTGCCTTTGCTGCGTCCCACAGAAGTTGTGGCTTTGTGTTGTTATTGTCATTAGTCTCCATATATTGTTTGATTTCTGTTTTGATTTGGTCGTTAATCCATTGATTAATTAGGAGAATGTTGTTAAGTCTCCATGTACTTGTGAGCCTTTTTGATTTCTTTCTAAAATTTATTTCTAGTTTTATACCTTTGTGATCTGAGAAGTTGGTTGGTAGGATTTCAATATTTTTGAAATTACTGAGGTTCTTTTTGTGGCCTAGTACGTGGTCTATTCTGGAAAATGTTCCATGTGCACTTGAGAAGAATGTGTATCCTGTTGCTTTTGGGTGCAGAGTTCTGTAGATATCTGTAGGTCCATCTGTTCTAGTGTGTTGTTCAGTGCCTCTATGTCTTTACTTATTCTCTGTCTGGTTTATCTATCTTTTCGATTGACTGGTGTGTTAAAGTCTCCTAAAATGAATGCATTGCTGTCTATTTCCTCCTTCAATTCTGTTAGTATTTGTTTCACATATGGTGGCGCTCCTGTGTTGGGTGCATATATGTTTATAATGGTTATATCTTCCTGTTTGACTGACCGCTTTATCATTATGTAATGTCCTTCTTTATCTCTTGCTACTTTCTTCATTTTGAAGTCTATTTTGTCTGATACAAGTACTGCAACACCTGCTTTTTTCTCTTTGTTGTTTGCATGAAGTATCTTTTTCCATCCCTTCACTTTTAGTCTGTGTATATCTTTGGGTTTGAGGTGAGTCTCTTGTAAAGAGCATATAGATGGGTCTTGCTTTTTTATCCAGTCTGTTACTCTGTGTCTTTTGATTGGTGCATTCAGTCCATTTACATTTAGGGTGATTATTGATAGATATGTACTTATTGCCATTGCTGGCTTTAGATTCGTGGTTACCAAAGGTTCAAGGGTTGCTTCTTTACTATCTAAGAATCTAACTTAACTTTCTTGTTAAGTTATTATGGACGCCGTCTGATGTTTCTTTATTTCTCCCTTCCTATTCTTCCTCCTCCATTTTTTATATATTAGGTGTTTTATTCTTTGCCTTTAGTTAGTATTTGGATGGTCTGCTTTCTTTGCTATGATTTTATTTTCTCTGGTGACATCTTTTTAGCCTTAGGGATGCTTCCCTCTAGAGCAGTCCATTTAAAATATCCTGTAGTGGTGGTTTATGAGAGGAAAATCTCAACTTTCCTTTGTCTGGAAATTGTTTAATCCCTCCATCATATTTAAATGATAATCATGCTGGATACAATATTCTTGGTTCCAGGCCCTTCTGTTTCATTATGTTAAATATATCATGCCATTCTCTTCTGGCCTGTAAGGTTTCTATTGAAAAGTCTGACGATAGTCTGATGGGTTTACCTTTGTAGGTGATCTTTTTTCTCTCTCTAGCTGCCTTTAATACTCTGTCTTTATCTTTGACTGTGCCATCTTAATTATTATGTGCCTTGGTGTTGTCTTCCTTGGGTCCCTTGTGTTGGGAGATCTGTGTGCTTCTGTGGACTGCGAGAATATTTCCCTCCCCAGCGTGGGAAAGTTTTCAGCAATTATTTCTTCAAAGACACTTTCTATCCCTTTTTCTCTCCCTTCTTCCTCTGGTACTCCTATAATGCAAATATTGTTCCGTTTGGATTGGTCACACAGTTCTGTTAATATTCTTTCATTCCTAGGGATCCTTTTATCTCTCTCTGCCTCAGCTTCTCTGCATTCCTGTTCTCTATTTTCTAATCCATTAACGGTCTCTGAGACCTCATCCAGTCTGCTGTTAAGCCTGTCGGTGGCTTGTCTCATTTCTGCATATTCTTTACTCACTTCCCTCACTTCCTCCCTCATCTCTTGCACATTTCTCTGTAGCTCCATTAGCATGGGTATGACTTTTATTCTGAATTCTTTTTCAGGAAGACTGTGCATGTCCATCCCTTCAGGTTACCTCTCTCGGGTTGTCTGGGTCTGAAGCTTTGTCTGTACCATATTCCTCTGTCTTTTCATGGCTATGGAATTGGTTGCTAGTAGTCACCACGTATGTCAGCTGGGCTCTTTATGACTTTAAAAAGGAAAAGAAAAAAAGAAGAAAAGAAAAGAAAAAAGTAATAATGATAAAAGAAAGGGAAAGAAAAAAGAAAAGAGAGGGAAGAAAAAACAACAACTAAAAAAAAAAAACCAAAAAAAAATAAAACCACCCCCACCGGGAGTGGGTTCTGTCTGAATGCTGTAGGTGGCGCTGTTGCTCCACTATTCCAGAGTCGTGGCCACGCCGCTCTGCGAGGCCCTTTATAGCTCTGGCTGGGGTGGGATCTAATGGGAGGTTGTTGATCTCTGTGGGAGTCTTAAGCATGGCCACCCTTTCCCAGTTGCCAGCTAAGGGGTCCGAAGCTCCCCAGGACTCCCAGCCTGCTGGGCTGAGTGTGCCAGGGCGATCCGGCCCCTACGCTGGGCTCCTGTCTCTTTAAGACTGCTGAGAAAAAGCACGCACTTTTCTTCCCTTTTTTTTCCTTTCTTTTTCCTTCCCGGAGCCTGCCGCAGGCAACTGGCGCGTTCCCCGCTGAGACCCTGCGCCCTCTGTCTCTCCAATCTCCGCTACACCGTGCGCTCTGTGTCGGCGCTCCCGGTGCAGACTTCCACTCCCTCCCGGCTCTGAATCCTGTCCTCCCGCATGTGCGCTGCGGTGAGGGAGCACTCGGGTCCTTCCAGGTCACGGCTCCGTATCTTACCCGCCTTGCTGAGTGCCAAGTCTTCTCTCAGGTGTAGTTGCCTGCCGGAGCGCTGGGGTGGAGAAGTGCTCGGGTCCCGCCGGGTCATGGCTCCGTATCTTACCTGCCTCGCCGGCTGCCAAGACCTATCTCAGGTGTAGCTGCACGCTGTGCGCTTTCTTGTGTATTCTGGTGTCTCTTTTAGGAATAGTTGTATTTGCTGTGTTTTCGTGAATAAATATAATGTTGGGAGGAATTTTTTTGCCGGTCTGTTCACATCGCCATCTTCCCGGAAGTCCTGAATTACACACTTTAAAGGGTAAATTTTGTTATGTGCATTTTATCTCAATAAAGCTGTTATTAAAAAAAAAATAGCCAGAGCCCACCCTATAGATGAAGAAGGATGTTTTAGTCAGGGTTCTCCAGAAGAAACAGTAGCAACAGCATGTGTGAATATATTTTATGTGTATGTGTGTGTATATGTATATGTATATATAGGAGGGGGCAGAATGAGAGGAGAAAGGAGGAGATATTTTATATTAAAGAATTTTCTCACATACATATGGAGCTTTGGAGGCTGAAGACCTAGAGAGGAGTTGAAATTTGAGGCCAAAGCTAGACTCTGGCAGAATTCCTTTTTGCTTGGTGGAGGCCTTCAGTTGATTCGTTGAGGCCCACACACATGATGGAGAGTCATCAGCTTTACTCTGAGTCCTCCAATTTAAATATTAATTTCATCCAAAAAGCACCTTCACAAAAACATCCAGAATAATTTGTAAGCAAATATCTGGGCATAAATATCTAACCAAGTTGACACAATTGACACAAAAAATTAACCATCACAAGGGAGTTAATAGGTTTCTTCATGCACTGGGAAGATACTGACAAAACCCCATCTAAGCAGGTGAAGTTTCCAGAGACTTAGAGATTATATTTGGTTTATTTTAAAGGGCTAACTGGGGTCTGGACACCACATTAAGAAAAGAGGGAAGAGATATTTCCCCACCTACTTTCCTTATGTCAGGTTTATAAGTAGCAGAAACCAGTTTAGTTCACTTTGCGAAAGGAAGAGTTTGTCATAAAGACACAGGAGTGTCTTTTTGAAGCCAAAAACAGAAACAGGGCCTGGGGAAGGTCTAGGATCAGGAACCAGAACGCAGACAGACTCATCCTTAGTCTCTTGCCCTAGCCCTCTTCTGTTCCAGTCTACTTATTCCCTGGACATGTGCCTTCTCTGCTTCATGTGACAACTGGAACATTCCCATCATACAAATCCAGTCATCCGAATAAAGTCATACTCTCCTTTTCTTGATTCCCTTTCCAATTCCTGGGGGAACTTTGATCAACCCAATTTGGGTGCATTTACCCAACTTTGGTCCAGTCATTCACGGCAGAGGATTGAGGTAAATGCCTTACAGAATAACTGCCAGAGGCTCACTGCTGTGGATGAGGAGGAAGTTGAGGGTTTCAATGGGAACTTGGCAGATATTGCCAAAAATGATCCTGTCCGCATCTCGGAGGGTGAGGACTCCAAGAGGGTAAAGATCCTATCTATGAAAGTTAGGCTGAGGCTGCCTATCTCTCCCTGCACTCCACCCATTCTCCCTTTGGGGGATGCTGCCTCTGTGACATTTCTCAGCAGCTGACAGTAGCAAAGAGAGCTTGTGGCAAACACCAGCCTCCTTCCTGCCTTCGGCTGAGGGTGCATTGGAGCTTATAGCTGCTAACAGCTGTGAGAGACTGAGGGTCGTGCCATGGCACTGCCTGAAATGGAATCTCATTCACAATTCAGTTCATGGTCCAAGAAACAAAAATAATATTTAATGAGCAAAACCTTCTTTATTTAATTATGGTAAATGTCAAGGTTGAATCCAAGTGCTTTGCTTAAGGTCAAATGCCCAGTGCTATCAAAAAGCACTTAAACTAGAGCTGATGGGCTATTAAAGCCAGACTAGTTAAAATGGAGCACCATCTTCTCCTGTGATTTATTTCCCCCTGTTGGAACTGGTAATGCTGGAGCTGGGGCAGTCCTCCAGCAGCTCGTGTTTTGCTCTTCCCTGATGTTCTCTTTAGGCTGATGAGGAGTCCCTAATGAAATCAACGCCCTCAGACTCCCAGCAGTTACCTCCAAGGCTCAGGAATCCCATTTCCATTAGATCAGTGGCTCTTAAAGGTTCTTATGCCCAGACCTCTCTTCCAGAGCTTCTGCTTTAATTGGTCTTGGGTGAGTCCTGGGCACTGGTGTTATTCTAAGGTTCCAAAGTAGAGTGTTTCTCATATGTGTTGGGGTTTAGAACAGCTTGGTTAAGTGCTCAATTTCATTAATTACAATGCCAAAAGCTGATGCCCTTGTGTGCCCTGAGCATCCCTCCATACTGTCCTGTCCTTTCTTATAGTTTTCATTCAAACCAAATTTATATTCTTCCGCTGCCTCTTATTCTCAGATTCCAGAGCTGCCTCCTAAGAGATGTTATGTGTTGTCAAGTTCCAGAAAGGGCAACATCGCAATGCCATATTCTCCTTGTACTTGGCAGTGAATGGAGTGGGAACTACCCCTTAAACTTCCTTAGCTCCCTACCAAGTGGATTGGCTAAGATCAGATCTGAAAGCTCAGGAAAGAGAGGAGAATTTAGACTGTATTGTAGGCCACTTCAGACAGCCTGAAAAGAGTGGGACAGCTGAACTTCCCTGAGCCACAAGGAAATCTTTCTCCTGTTATTTATGCACACTGCCTCACTGTTCCTTCTTTCTTTCTTGTCATACAATAGAAATAATGATCTTGGTACTGGACCCTGTATGGTGCCAGGACAATTAATCACCGACCAAGTCATTTATTTCCACATGCTCCCTTCCACCAGGACCATTATCCTGTAGGTAAACAGAGGTGCCAGTAAATCACAGACAGAACGCGAGTCGATGGGATAATAGTTGATTAAGCATCTCCATAACTTACAGTTATATAGCACCTCTTATCCCAAAGGATCTCCAAGCACCAGAGAGACTGATGTATGCGCCGCTACCCAGCCCCAATATCTGTCATTTTCTACTTAAGTGCTGCGTTTCCCAGGTCCCTTCAAGTTCACTGTGGCCATGTGGCCTTGCTAACAGAATGGGAGCAGAAGTGTGTGATTTCCATATCACTCCCCTAAAAGGGAATTGCTTGCTTTCCGCTCTCTTCCCCTTCCCTCTGGCTGGTGCTTGATGTCGTACTGCTGAACCAGCACTAACCATGCAGCAGCCCCCATAGAGGATCCAGAGGAAAGCAACTTGGAGGAACCGGGGTCCCAGGAGAACCTCTAGAGCAGAGCTGCCAGTATCCCCTGCTTACCACTATTCTGCTATATCAGAGAGACATAAACTGCTCTGTTGTTGAAGCCACTGTATTTGGGGGCTTCTATGTTATAGCCCCTTAATCTGTGTATTCTAGCTGATACAGAAAGCGATAGCTGACATCCTGTTCCATTATTCAACAATATATGTCATGTATTTATTATGTGCCAAGAACCAGAGAGGAAGGGACTTACTGAATTTACACATATAGTTAGTGCTAGAGCTGGGGCAAAGTACAGGTCTGCTGACTCCCAGCCCAGGACTCTGGCCACTGCAGGCTTCCTCCTCATCTGGTATTGTGGCTAATTTTCCAACATTGTGATTAATTGGGGGTGGCCTTGATGTTCCCAGAACTAAGTGTTACTCTTGCCTGGCTTGTTTGACCCTTCTTTGTTTGGGATTTTATTTTTTAAAGGAAAAAATAAGGATAGTCCAAAAGAAATTAGAGGAGTTACTAACCCAGAAGAAATGTATATTCATCACCACAGGCCCAGCCCCAGCCCCACCCCCTGTGTATAGAGGGAGGCACAGGGAAGCTCACCGGATTCCAGAGATAAGACTTTCCAGCAATAACATTGCTAGGGGAAGGCAGAAAGGAGAGTGAATAGTCTAAGCCAGTGTTGATGCTAGGGAAGAAAACAAACTGGAGTCTGTTTAGATGCCTTACCTGTGTTCCAAAATAGACTCTGAGGGATGAGAAAAGAAAGTAGCAGGATGCATAACTGAACGTAATAGGTTCTCTTCCCCCTCCTCCCCTTAATTCATTCTTAATTGCATCATCCTGTTTTACTTTCCTTGTTGTCATGATCAGAAATTTTCATCTTCATTTTTTGTTGACATTTTTATTGTCTGTCTTCCCTAAAGGAAGATATTTCCGTGGCTGACTTGTTTGCCATTGATTCTTGAGTGACCATAACAGTTAAGGCTCTCAAAAGTACTGCTGAGTAAGTAAAAGAAGAAATGAATGAATGGATGGATAGATGGACAGGAAAAGTGAAAATATAGAAAATGAGCTACATAAGTCATAAAATAGTTGGTGACAATGTAAAGATCATATTTTTTCAATAAAGACAAAAACGATGAGGGTTCCCTCTTAGGGAGATGCTATCATTTCAAAATAATACCCCTGCCCTGGTGCTCCCAGGATTTTCATTGTTCCATGGCCCCGTGGTGGCCATGAGATTGCTTCTTGCAGACCTCTAACTAAAGGGGAGCATACCTGACCAAGGGCTCAGCTGCTGCACTCTGAATCCATTGCAGTGGGTGACAGACTCCACATTTCCTTCTCTCGGCCTATGGCAGGGCTGGGACAGCAGACTCCTTCCTGGAGACCCAGCGCTTCTTTGGAAGGATCCTCCTTGGACTGCACTGTGGGTTAGGACACTTCCACCCAACCTTCCTCCCCTCTCTCCTTCACTCAGGGCCAGACCACCTTGCAGGGTGAGGGCTCTCCTGGCCTCGTCTGACCCCCTCCCCATTTTCTTTCAGAGATGATTCTGTTACCAAATTTTCACATACTGAATCTCATGTGGGAGTCCAATTCTAAAGGATCCTAAAAGAATCGCGTAAGAGCCTCTAAGAACAGTCCTGGAGACTGTGTTGGCTGGAAGGCTGGCTAACCCCAAGCACATCCAACTTTGAATCCAATGCCTGCTCTCACAGAATCACCAGCCAATCTGTCTGCCCTATCCAGATCTAGCCTACAACTGGAGACCCTAATGGACAAGCAGAGGTATAAGTCAAATGCTCCTTGTTAGTCTGTATTCTAGATACAGGCACTGACCAGGAAGAATAATTAGAAGGAGGATAGGAAGTTGAATAGGAAAAAAAAAAGACATAAAAATTCCCTTTGAGTTCAGAGCCTTCCTCACTATAGGGGAGGATGTCACTTCTGACAGGTGTTAGCATGTTTATTGAATTTTTGAAGGCAAAAGAAGAAAGGTTCGAGGATTCAAGAGGATAGTAGCAGCTCTTGGAATGGGGGCACTTTGGCATACAGTTTTGTTGGCTTTGTGTAGTTAGAGAAGTGGATGTAATTGGACAGAGCATGTCAAAAACTAAATTTCATAGTATGCCTTGCAGAAGGACAGTGGATGTGAACATTCGTTGAGGAATAGCTTTTCCAGTCCCAGCCTGCCACATTCTCTGGAGCACTCTCAGCCTGCCAAGACAGAATTTTCCTCTTTTATGAGAGGTGAAGACAATTTTATTAATTTGCAACATAGCGAAAGAAAATCTATGTTATCTATTGCTGTGTAACAAATAACCCGAAATGCAGTGGCTTAAAATGTCATTTCCTGTGGATTAAGAATCTGGTACAGTTCAGCTGGTCCTCTGGCTCAAAATCTGTCAGAGACTGTAATCAAGTTATCATCCGAGCTGCTGCCATTTTGAGACTCAACTGAGGAAGGATCCACTTCCATGTGGTTGTTGGCAAGGTCCAGTTCCTTGTGGGTGGCTACACTGTGTATTCAGCTCCCCAGTGGCTATTGGCTGGAGGCCCTGAGTTCCTTGCCAGATGAGCCTCTCCGTAGGGAAGTTCACAATGGGTGGCACTGAGATGCATCAGACAGAGCAAGTGAGGGGGCAGATAGATGATGCAAACAAGAGAGAAGTCAGAGCGTGCTGTAACCAAATCCTGGAAGTAACATACCATCTCTATCGCCATAGTCTATTCCTTTGAAGCAAGTTACCAGGTGCAGCCCACCCTCAAGGGAAGGGGATTGCACAAGGTATGAATAACAAGAGGAGGGGATAATAGGGAGCCATTTCAGAAGCTGTCTGCCACACAAAACACTTAAGCTTAAATAAAAATAAACTTGATTTGGCCTAATGGAAAAATGACATGAAAGAACGAGAGGATGAAACTACACTTCCAAGGGTGTGATCTGATCCTTACAGGGTTCTGTTGGCTTGTGCAGAGAACAGATGATTGGATAGCTTCAAATAGGCAAACTTCTCCACCCAAGTGCAAATCAAAACTGAAGCTTATAAATGTACCATAAGTCCCAAAGCAGTCAGTTGCAAACAGGAAATTTCCTTAAGTTTTATGCTTTATCACAAAGTTCACATGAATTGTGTATTCTAGGCCATACTCTATGTGTTTATTTGACTATAAAAGTGTAAAAACTATTTACTATGGAGCAAAATTGATTTTCCAAGGCAAGGCACCATATGGACTTTGTTTGAAGAGCGTAAGACTCACAGCACCCTTTCCATGGGCCATCTCTGCTGCGTCATCGATGGCTGTTTCCCCTATGACATGGAGAAATTAACTACTATCATCTGTGATTAGGGGGAAAAAATGAGAGATTTTACAATTTCTATTATTTCCTGCTTTTTTAAGGCATCCAGCCTCCCTGTTCACTAGTCCTCTGTGGTCCACACACCAGCCATGTTAAACATACGCGTGCTCTTGCTTAAACACAGCAGCTCTTCTTGGCTCGGGGTTATATGAACATGTCATTCTCTCAGCCTGGACTGTCTTTCCCTATCTTGTCTCCCTGGGTGATTCCCCTGAACCCTTTTATGTTTCCTTCAGGGAGTCAGGGATGGTCTCAGAGGAACAGTGACACGTCATCTGAGTCGAGGGCTGCGCCGCTCTGCATCCCCAGAGCCATCCTTGTGCGCCCTCATTTGAGTGTTTAGACAAATAGGTCTACATTGACTAACTATCTAATACTCAGCATTTCTTCCTCTTGATGTGAGCACCCTAAGGACAAAGACTCTGGCTTTTCTCCTTTATTCTCCAGCTAGGGGTAAAAAGTACCCACTGTTTGGCATATAGTAGATGTTCAAAAAATAGTTGTAGACTAAGTCAGCATTTCTCAAGCTTTTTGGCTTTAAGAACTCTTTATACTCTTAAACTTTATCGAGATCTCTGAAGACCTTTTTTTAATATGGGTGGTATCTATTGATATTTACCATATTAGCAATTGTAACTAAATCATATAACATTAAACTTTTAAAAAATTAATTCATTTAACATCAACAGTAAACCCATTGCATGTTAACTAAATAACAGAATATTTTCCTGGCTCTTTTCTTAAAAGCCTGGGTCTTTAGAAGAACCAAAACATCTCAAAGCAGAGATAAAAGATTTGGGGAGAAAATGTTATAAGGGCATGCAAAGCATCACTCCTCCAGGAGAAGTTCTGCTCTAAGAATAATTGTCCTGGGCTTAGCGGGGTGGGTTTAGAGGAAGTGAAAACATGGTGATAATTGGTGGATCCCTAGGTAAGAGCTAAGCCCTGTGATGGGAAAGAACCACAGGAGTACGGGTGCACACCAGAGGGATCCAGGCGCAGTGTAAGTGTGCTCCAGACCCTCAGTGAGGCAGAGAGGGCACAGTGAGAGAGAGGCCTTGTGGGATGGGTCTCCCCGGTCTCACAGACAGCCTTACAGTTTCCTAGGCTCTCGTGTGGCTTGGCAGTAGGAGAATGATTTTAGGCACCCAAATGTGTCAGGAGACCCATACAGGGAGGAGGGTTGCACCCTGGCGGATCTGTGGGGCTGACTGCTGTGGCTACCTGCCTGGACTGATGGAAAAGGACCAAAGGACCGACATTTCTGTAGATGTCAGTGTAGTTAGATGATAAGAAGCAAGAGGAGCCTGCTGCAGTGTCGCAGTTTATAACCACCTCGGAACTCAGCACAACTGAGGTGGGGAAGAGGGCAGAAGACACTGGATTGGTGGAGGCAAATATCTGCCATTCAGATCCAGGCAGAACTCAGGATAGACATGAAGCTGACTTGTAGAAAGTAAAATTATATCTCTCCCTTACATGAATTTCTGGACTGAGGTTTAGCCTTGCTGCCACTCTTTATGAGATGAGGAAACTGAACTTCAAGATATCAAGGCACTTACCCGAGGTTAAACAGCCAAGTGGCTTGGCTGGGATTCAAACGCCAGAGCCCTGGTTCCTAAGCTCAGAGTTGTTTTGTATCCCAAAGGACTAAACTCAAGGCTGGAGCTCTGGTGTCCAAGGCCACATGACCATTCAAGGTGGACTTAGAGATGGAACCACATCTCTGGACTTCTTATCCTGTGCTCTTTTCTAAGATAATGGTCTTCCATCTTTTGAAGGAATATGGTGAATTCCCACATTGAATTTTGTTTTATGTGAATTTCTGTTGACTTTCCCAAAGACCATGAGAAAAACTTGATTCTCAAGCCTGGAATTTTTAAATCCTGGCTTTGAAATTACTAACCTTGGAATCTTGGGAAAGTGATTTAACCTTTCATCTATCTTTTTTTTCTGTAAAATGGGGCTCATAGTATTTGCCTCCCTATTCCTTAAATATGCGCTATGCAGAGTGACTTCTTTCCAAAGACTACAGGATGGAAAGTGGGCAAAAACAAACACTGCCTCACGATCAAGGTCAACATCAGTGATCAGACAAGCTGATAACAGGAACCCCTGCAATATTATGCTGAGAACGGTACTTAGCCTCTGTAGTTTCCTCCCCCAAACTCATAGCTTCATGATAAAAGCATCAAAAAATCTCAATTTTGATCTATAAAAACCTGACCAGTTTTCCTCAAAACCATCAAGGCCATCAAAAATGAAGAAAGTCTGATGAACTTGCACATCCAAGAAGAGCCTAAGGAGACACAGCAATACGGTATCCTGGATAGAATCCTCAAACAAAAAAAGGACATTAGGGGAAAACCAAGGAAATGTGAAAAAAGTATGGACTTGAGTTAATAATCATGGACCAATCACTGTTAGGTCCCTAACTGTAACAAAGGTATCATACTAGCATGACAAGTTAATAACAGGAACCTGAGTGTGGAACATATGGGAACACTCTACACTATGTGCGATTTTCTGTAAATCTGTGGACAAATACACGTAACAAAATTTATCATTTTAACCATTGGCAAGTGTACGGTTCGGTGGTATTAAATGCATTCATAATGTTGTGCAACCATCCCCACCATCCATCCTCAGTACACCTTTCATCTCGTAAAGCTGAAACTCTATCCTTATTGAGCCGTAACGACCCATTCCCTTCTCCCCCAGGCCCTGGCCACCACCATTCTGCTCTCTGTGTCTATGATTCCAACTCCTCCAAGTACCTCACTTCATTGAACTCACACAGTGTTTGTCTTTTTGTGTCTGGCGTATTTCACTTAGTATAATTTCCAAAAGTTTATTCATGTTGTAGCACATGTCAGAATACCTTTCCTTTTTAAGGCTGAGTAATACTCCATTGTATGTATATACCAGATTTTACTTATTTATTCATTCATTGATAGATGTTTGGGGTTACTTCTACATTTTAATTAAGAGTGAATAATACTGCTATGAACATGGGTCTACAAACAACTCTCTGAAACCCTGCTTTCAATTCTTTTAAACATATATCCAGAAATGGAATTGCTGGATGATATGGTAATTGTAGTTTTAATTTTTTGAGGAAATTCAGTGCTGTTTTCCACAACAGCTGTACTATTTTACATTCCCATCACCAGTGCACAAAGATTCTAATTACTCCACATCGTTGCCAACATTCATTATTTTCTACTTTTTACTTAATAGTAGCATCCCCAATGGCAGTATCAGGTTGTGGTTTTGATTTTCTTTTCCCAAATGATTAGTGATGGTGAGCATCTCTTCATAGGCTTGTGGGCCACATGTATATTTTCTCTGAAGAAATGCCTATTAAGTTCTTTGCCCATTTTTGAATCAGGGTGTTCATATTTTTGTTGCTGAGTTTTAGGAGTTCTTTATGTATTCTGGATTTTATCTCATAAAACTGAAACTCTAGCCTTATTAAATAGTTAACAACCCATTCCTTATCAGATGTACGATTTGCAGATTTTTTCTCCTCTTCTATGGTTTGCCTTTTTGCTCTATTGATAGAGTTTTCTGTTGCAAAAAGAGTTTTCAATTTTTGTGAAATCCAGTTTGTCTATGTTTCGTTTTGTTGTCTGTGCCTTTAGTGTCATATCCAAAAAATCACTGCCAAAGTCAGTGTCGTGAAGCTTTTGTCTTTTGTGTTCTTCTAAGAGTTTTATGGTTTTTGGTCTTAACATTTAGTTCTTTGAACAACTTTGAGTTAGTTTTTGTGTATTCAAACTTAATTTTAATTATTGTTAGTAACAAAGCACTTAGGGGCCTACCTGTGGGTCAAGAAACCTGAATTTCAACTGCTGAGGCAGCTGGTGTGTATAAAATGATTTTTGACAACTCAGGTTTTGGATTCTGACCATCAGGTCATGCCTAAGATTCTTTCCTGAATTCAGTCTTTATCTAGTGCTCAATGCCAGTTGTAGCCAGACTTGGCTAATAATTAGCATCACAGAAGGAATTAAAATTTTTAGAACATATTTTGATTAACCAAACATATCTAAAATATTACAATTTCAACATATCAATTGAAAGATTAATGTGATCATTTACGTTATTTTTATTTATTTATTTATTACTCAGAAATATTTTTATTTTTTATTTTTTTAATTTTGCTATTATTAATATACAATTACATGAGCAACATTATGGTTACTAGGCTCCCCCTATTATCAAGTCCCCACTACATACCCCATTGTAGTCACTGTCCATCAGCATAGAAGGATGTTATAGAATCACTACTTGTCTTCTCTGTGTTATACTGCCTTCCCCATATCCCCCCACCACACCCCCACACCACTACATTATGCGTGCTAATTGTAATAGCCCTTTTTCCCCCTTATCCCTCCCTTCCCACCCATCTTCCCCAGTCCCTTTCACTTTGGTAACTGTTAGTCCATTCTTGGGTTCTGTGAGTCTGCTGCTGTTTTGTTCCTTCAGTTTTCCCTTTGTTCTTATACTCCACATATGAGTGAAATCATTTGGTACTTGTCTTTCTCCACGTGGCTTATTTCACTGAGCATAATACCCTCTAACTCTATCCATGTTGTTGTAAAGGGTAGGATTTGTTTTCTTCTTATGGCTCAATAATATTCCATTGTGTATATATACCACATCTTCTTTATCCATTCATCTACTGATGGACACTTAGGTTGCTTCCATTTCTTGGCTATTGTAAATAGTGCTGCGAGAAACATAGGGGTGCATATATCTTTTTCAAACTGGGCTGCTGCATTCTTAGGGTAAATTCCTAGGAGTGGAATTCCTGGGTCATATGGTATTTCTATTTTGAGTTTTTTGAGGAACCTCCATACTACTTTCGACAATGTTTGAACTAATTTACATTCCCACCAGCAGTGTAGGAGGGTTCCCCTTTCTCCACATCCTGGACAACATTTGTTGTTATTTGTCTTTTGGACTGCGGCCATCCTAACTGGTGTGAGGTGATATCTCATAGTGATTTTAATTTGCATTTCTCTGATGATTAGCGATGTGGAGCATCTTTTCATGTGCCTGTTGGCCATCTGAATTTCTTTTTTGGAGAAATGTCTGTTCAGCTCCTCTGCCCATTTTTTAATAGGCTTATTTGCTTTTTGTTTGTTGAGGTGCGTGAGCTCTTTATATAATTTGGATGTCAACCCTTTATCAGATATGTCATTTATGAATATATTCTCCTATACTGTATTAAGTCTTTTTGTTCTTTTGATGGTATCCCTTGCTGTACAGAAGCTTTTTAGTTTGATATACTCCCATTCATTCATTTTTGCTTTTGTTTCCCTTGCCGGGGGAGACAAGTTCATGAAGAAGTTACTCATGTTTATGTCCAAGAGATTTTTGCCTATACTTTTTTCTAAGAATTTTATGGTTTCATGACTTACATTTAGGTCTTTGATCCATTTTGAGTTTACTTTTGTGTATGGGGTTAGACAGTAATCCAGTTTCATTCTCTTATATGTAGCTGTCCAGTTGTGCCAACCTGTTGAAGAGGCTGTCATTTCCCCATTGAATATCCATGGCTCCTTTATTGTATATTAATTGACCATATATGCTTGGGTTAATATCTGGCCTCTCTATTCTGTTCCATTGGTCTGTTGGTCTGTTCTTGTGTCAGTACCAAATTGTCTTGATTACTGTAGCTTTGTAGTAGAGCTTGAAGTCAGGGAGCATAATCCCCCCTGCTTTATTCTTCCTACTCAGGATTGCTTTGGCTATTCGGGGTCTTTTGTGGTTCCATATTAATTTTAGAACTATTTGCTCTAGTTCATTGAAGAATTCTGTTGGTATTTTGATAGGGATTCCATTGAATCTGTAGATTGCTTTAGGCAGGATTTCCATTTTGACAATATTAATTCTTCCTAGCCAAGAGCATGGGATGAATTTCCATTTATTAGTGTCCTCTTTAATTTCTCTTAAGAGTGTCTTGTAGTTTTCAGGGTATATGTCTTTCACGTCCTTCGTTAGGTTTATTCCTAGGTATTTTATTCTTTTTGATGCAACTGTGAATGGAATTGTTTTCCTGATTTCTCGTTCTGCTAGTTCATCGTTAGTGTATAGGAATGCAACAGATTTCTGTGTATTAATTTTGTATCCTGCAACTTTGCTGAATTCAGGTATTAGATCTAATAGTTTTGAAGTGGAATCTTTAGGGTTTTTTATGTGCAATATCATGTCATCTGCAAACAGGGACAGTTTGAGTTCTTCCTTGCCGATCTGATGCCTTTTATTTCTTTGTGTTGTGTGATTGCCGTGGCTAGGACCTCCAGTACTATGTTGAATAGAAGTGGGGAGAGTGGGCATCGTTGTCTTGTTCCCAATCTTAAAGGAAAAGCTTTCAGCTTCTCACTGTTAAGTATAATGTTAAGTATAAGCTGTAGGTTTGTCATATATGGCCTTTATGATGTTGAGGTACTTGCCCTCTGTGCCCATTTTGTTGAGAGTTTTTATCATGAATGGATGTTGAATTTTGTCGAATGCTTTTTCAGGATCTATGGAGATGATCATTTGGTTTTTGTCCTTCTTTTTATTGATGTAGTGGATGATGTTGGTGGATTTTTGAATGTTGTACCATCCTTGCATCCCTGGGATGAATTGCACTTGATCATGATGGATGATCTTTTTGATGTATTTTTGAATTCGGTTTGCTAATATTTTCTTGAGTATTTTTGCATCTGTGTTCATCAGGGATATTGGTCTGTAATTTTCTTTTTTTGTGGTGTCTTTGCCTGGTTTTGGTATTAGAGTGATGCTGGCCTCATAGAATGCATTTGGCAGTATTCCCTCCTCCTCTACTTTTTGGAAACCTTTAATGAGGGTGGGTATTAGGTCTTCACTAAATGTTTGATAAAATTCAGCAGTGAAACTGTCTGGTTAATGAATTTTGTTCTTAGGTAGTTTTTGATTACCAATTCAATTTCTTTGCTAGTAATTGGTCTATTCAGATTTTCTATTTCTTCCTGGGTCAGCCTTGGAAGGTTGTATTTTTCTAGAAAGTTGTCCATTTCTTCTAGGTTGTCCATATTGTTAGCATATAATTTTTCATAGTATTCTCTCATTATTCTTTGTATTTCTATGGTATCCATAATGATTTTTCCTTTCTCATTTCTGAATCTGTTTATGTGTGTAGACTCTCTTTTTTTCTTGATAAGTCTGGCTAAGGGTTTATCTATTTTGTTTATTTTCTCAAAGAACCACCTCCTGCTTTCATTGATTCTATTGTTTTATTCTTCTCGATTTTATTTATTTATGCGTTAATCTTTATTATGTCCCTCCTTCTACTGACTTTTGGCCTCATTTGTTCTTCTTTTTCTAGTTTCATTAATTGTGAGTTTAGACTGTTCATTTGGGATTGTTCTTCTTTCCTGAGGTAGGCATGTATTGCAATATATTTCCCTCTTAGCACAGCTTTCGCAGCATCCCACAGATTTTGGGGTGTTGAATTATTGTCATTTGTCTCCATATATTGCTTGATCTCTGTTTTTATTTGATCATTGATCCATTGATTATTTAGGAACATGTTGTTAAGCCTCCAGGTGTTTGTGGGCTTTTTCGTTTTCTTTGTGTAATTTATTTCTAGTTTCATACCTTTGTGATCTGAGAAGCTGGTTGGTACAATTTCAATCTTTTTGAATTTACTGAGGTTCTTTTTGTGGCCTAATATATGATCTATTCATGTGCACTTGAGAAGAATGTGCATCCTGTTGCTTTTGGATGGAGTGTTCTGTAGATGTCCGTAAGGTCCATCTGTTCTAATATGTTGTTCAGTGCCTCTGTCTGTATACTTATTTTCTGTCTGGTTGATCTCTCCTTTGGAATGAGGTGGTGTGTTGAAATCTCCTAAAATGAATGCATTGCATTCTATTTCCCTCTTTAATTCTGTTAGTATTTGTCTCACATATGTAGGTGATCCTATGTTGGGTGCATAGATATTTATAATAGTTATATCCTCTTGTTGGACTGACCCTTTCTTCATTATGTAATGTCCTTCTTTGTCTCTTGTGACTTTCTTTGTTTTGAAGTCTATTTTGTCTGTTACAGGTACTGCAACTCCTGTTTTTTTCTCACTATTAGTTGCACGAAATACCTTTTTCCATCCCTTTACTTTCAGTCTGTGTATGTCTTTGGGTTTGAAGTTCATCTGTTGTAGGCAGCATATAAATGGGTCTCGTTTTTTATCCATTCAGTAACTCTATGTCTTCTGATTGGTACATTCAGACCATTTACATTTAGGGTGATTATCGATAGGTATGTACTTATTGCCATTGCAGGCTTTAGATTTGTGGTTACCAAAGGTTCAAGGGCAATTCCCTTACTATGTAACAATCTAATTTAACTTGTTTTGTATACTATTACAAACTCAATGTAAATGTTCTTTTATTTTTTCCCCCTTTTTCTTCCTCTTCTATTCTTTGTATGTTATGAATCATATTCTGTACTGTCTTCCCTTCAATGACATCTGTTTAGTCTTAGGAATACTTCCATCTTTAGGAGTCCATCCAAAATGCACTGTAGAAGTGGTTTGTGGGAGGTAAATTCTCTCAGCTTTTGCTTATCTGAAAATTGTTTAATCCCTCCTTCAAATTTAAATGATAACCTTGCCTGGTAGAGTACTTTTGGTTCAAGGCCCTTCTGCTTCATTGCATTAAATATATCATGCCACTCCCTCTGGCCTGTAAGGTTTCTGTTGAGAAATCTGATGATAGCCTGATGGGTTTTCCTTTGTATGTGATCTTTTTTCTCTCTCTAGCTGCTTTTAAAAGTGTGTCTTTATCGTTGATCTTTGCCATTTTAATTATTATATGTCTTGATGTTGTCTTCCTTGGGTCACTTGTGTTGGGAGATCTGTGCACCTCCATGGCCTGAGAGACTATCTCTTTCCCCAGATTCAGGAAGTTTTCAGCAATTACCTCCTCAGTGACACTTTCTATCCCCTTTTCTCTCTCTTCTTCTTCTGGTACCCCTATAATGCGAATATTGTTCTGTTTGGATTGGTCACACAGTTCTCAATATTCGTTCATTCTTGGAGATCCTTTTTTCTTTCTGTGCCTCAGCTTCTTTGTATTCCTCTTCTTTAATTTCTATTCCATTTATTATCTCTTCTACTACATCTAATCTGCTTTTAACTCCCTCCATTGTCTGTTGCATTTCAGATATGGAATTTCTTAATGATTGAATCTCCATCTTAAATTCATTCCTGAGGTCTTGAATATTTTTCTGTACCTCCATAAGCATGTTTATAATTTTTATTTTGAACTCTCTTTCTGGAAGACTTGTGAGTTCAGTTTCATTTGACCCTCTTTCTGGGATTTGTGAGATTTTGGTCTGAACCATGTTCTTTTGACATTTCATATTTCTGTGTGGTGCCCACTAATGTGCAGAAACTCCAGTCTCTAGAGATGCTCAGCCCCTAGAGTGAGGTTGGGGGACATAGGGGAGCAGAGCTGGTGCCTGGGGGAAGGAAAGGTCTGTTTCCTGCTTCCTGTCTACGGTGCCTTTTTTCCAGTGTCAGAGGCAGTGGGCCAAGCACACACGGGTAATCTCCTGTGCTTCATGTCTGTAGCTATTGTAGGCGGGGTCTCCCTCTGGCTGGCCTGACGCCTGCGCAGTGACTGCGGGTTTGTGAGCAGGTGCCTGCAGGCCAGGAGGAAGGCTCGCCAGGCTGTGTGTCACAGTGGGGGGCCTTGGAGCTGAGTAGGCAGCCAGGCGGATGGAGCACCTGAAGCTCCTGAAAGTTTCCAACCAGCTGGGCAGGGCGCACCCAGGCAACCTTGTCCAGCTCTCCCTTCTCCCGCACAGCAATCTCGGTGCAACCCCCGCCCCTTCAGCAGCGCTGTCGCTGCTAGGAAGCCTCTCAGACTCCCTGCCTTTCCTCTGACACAGAGCAGCTGGGTGTGGATCCCGTCCTCCACAAATGGTCAGAATGTAAATTTCTCAAGCACTCCACCTGTCCAAGCTCCCCAACATCCAGAGCACCACACACTGTAGGATTCTGCTCACAAAGCAGATCTCCAGGGGTGGGTGTCCAGCAGTCCCAGGCTTCCACCCCCTCCCCTGCTCCGTTTCTCTTTCTCCCACCGGTGAACTGGGGTGGGGGAAGGGCTTGGGTCCCGCCTGATCAAGGCTTTCATACGTTACCCTGTTTCGTGAGGTCTGCTCTGTTTGTGAGGTCTGTTTGCAGTCTGGTTCAGCCTTCTTTCTTATTGCTGTCTGAAGGTTAGTTGTATTTATTAACTATATTTTTGTAGTGTTTGTGGTTTGGGGAGGAGCTCTCTGTCTTACCTCTCATGCCACCATTGTGAATCCCTCTGTCCATTTACTTTATTTTTTATGCTGTCTTTGAAATTGGTGTGTATTTTGCATTTACAGTTCATCTCAACTTGTACTAGCCACATTTCCGGTTGCTCAGTAGCCCTATGTGCAGTTCTGTACTATTATTTAGTAATAGAAAGAGCACTTCACACATACACACATGCATACACAACAAACACACACACACACATACGTTGTGATTTCTGGAATGATTTGAATGAAGAAACTGAGATGAATAAAGGAATGGACTGCCTTGTCCTTATTGTTCCAAGTCTTTGCTGTGAGTGTCTTGGAGGACCGTGCTAATTCAGAGGCAGGTGCTTCTCAGTTAAACACTGAGGGGTGAATAGGTTGAGTTTCACCATGGTGGCTGGGACAGCCATGCCCCACCCTGAGTTGATTCCTTCTTTCACTGAACAGATACTGAGAAGCTAGCTTGTGCCAAGCCCTGCTGGGTGCTGGGTATATACAATGGTTAGAGTGAAAAATACACGGGTCTTCTGACTTCATGGAGCTTCCAGTCTACAATAATGAAATGTTAATTACAAGTGGAGCTGAGCGCTCCACAGCGGTGTCCTAAGGGTGGGACAGGTGCATGCAAGGAAGGAGTGTGGTGTCAGTAGAGAATTTAAAAACAATAATAAAACTGATGGAAAGTTGATCTGCTTTTTACTGTCACCATGTGCCTGCAATTCTAAACCACGGCAGTGATAAAATACTCGCAGGAAGACTCTTAGGCACTTAGATTCCTATGCCCCTCTCTAGGCCACTAGATTAGGACCTCCAGAGAGGTGGGGCAGGCCTCTGAATGTTTAGGGTGCTCCCCAGATGTTATGAACTGAATTAAGTTCCCCCTGAATTTATATGTTGAAGCCTCAACCCCCTCAGTGTGATGGTATTTGGATATGGGCCTTTGGGTGATAATTAGGTTTGGATGAGGGCAGGAGGGTGAGGTCTCATGGTGGGATTAGTGCCCTTATAACAAGGGATAGCAGAGAGCTTGTGAGGTGGTGGCCAGCTACAAGCCACGAGCAGCGGCCTCAGAATGATATCTGCTGTGCTGGCACTTTGATTTCCCAGCTTCCATGATTGTGAGCAAACAAATGACTGTTGTTTCAGCCCCCAGCCTATGGTATTTGGTATGGCAGCCTGAGGTGAGGGAGACACCAGGTGAGTCTGAAGTTCTTCCGGGTTGGAAGCTCTTCATATCCACCAGGGATAACCAGTAGAGTTCTTTTGCCATGCTGGCTGAGAAGGGCTTTGAACCTTCCATGGAAATCAGTGTTCTGTCTCATTAGTTTACCAAGGGTGACAGGGTGCAGGGGTGGGGTGACAGGACTGGGGGAAAAAGTATTTGCCCCAAATGCCAAGGACTTGCCATCTCTATAACTCTTTAGAGTTTTAACAGCTGCTGTTCTTGTTTCCTTGAATCCTCTTTTTTTTTCCTCTGGCATTATGGTTTTGATAACAATGTTAGCAAATCCTCCATGAACTTTATACCCTTCCCTTTGACTCACTCATGCTCCTTGGGTTTCAAAAACAGATGCAGAAGAGCCAAGAGTCATTGTCTACATTATCCCATTGGGCTTTTCCTTTTTGGATTATCTTGTCTTTTTTTTTTTTTTTTCCATTCCTTCTCTTGAGAGTCTGGGAATAAACTTGCGTGTGATTCATTGGTCATATGTTCTAACTCTAAAAGAAAAGAATCTCCAGCATTAGACATAAAAGAAGACAGTTAAAATGTAATGTTGTTGCATTCCTTATCTTTGTTATTCATTCAGCTGTTCATCCTGTACACCCTCTAGGAGTCAGTCCCCATGCTGCTGGGCCTTTGGGAGACAAGGATAAGTAGAAGATAAAATCTCTGCACTTGGAAAGTTCTAAGGCAGACATGTGAGCCAGATTTTATATCAAACAATTACAATGTGTTAAGTGCTGTGATGGGAGATACTAAGGGAGCACAAAGGAGAACCTACTTCTGTCTGGAGGGGGTGATTGAGGGTTTTCTGTAAGGCTAATCATACCACTCCCCCTGTGCATTCATTAAGTCATTTAACAAATAAATACTGAGTCCCTCATATGTGCCAAGCTCTGATCCAGGCATTTGATTTACATGAATGAACAAAATAAAAATTCCTGCTCTTGTAGAGCTTATATTGTAATAGGAGGACCAAATAGATTGAAGCATCATATAGAGACCAACATGTCAGATTTATTAGGTGAGAAAATGGTATGAGAGACTGTGAACTGGACTTGAGGCTGGAGTCAGTTGTTTCTTCTTCTGTCCCACCCTCTTCAGGGGAAGTGAACCCTGCCTCATCCTGCTCAGATTCAGGACTGGTCTTAAAAAGGGAGACCCTGGGTCCTTGCCTGGGATGTGCTTGTCACAGGAAAGGTGGTGGTTTTGGGGGTGGGACAGAGAAGAGAACCTCCTTTACTTTCAATCTGGAAAAAGTGCAGAGATAAGGAATTTGATGAAGAGTTGTTCATAGGCAGATAAGGCAAGAGGGGGTTTCAGTTCAAGGAACAGCATATGCTGAAGCATAGGCTGTGTAGATGAAGCCCCTGGAGTGGTGGTATTTGACCCCATTATATGTGAGGAACTACATTGGCCATCTCTTGCACTCATATCTTCTTGGGCTTTCCATTTATTCTCACCACTGCAATGGTAACCAGCCTGGTGTAGGTGTAACCTACCTGACCACACCTGGGCTAGGCTGCATCTCACTTCTCTCACTTTCTGTTGTCGGGGAGAAAAAACTTTTCTTCTGCCCGCTTAGGTTCTGTGTCTGGGGGCCTGCAAGAATTAAACTAACAAGACAGATGAAGAGGAGGAAAAGTTTATTTGCATATGGAAGCTAACAAAAGTAGTTAGGTTGTTAAGTGGTTCAAGTTAGAGGTTTGTATGCCTAACTTAGTAGAGGTAAGGATAGGGGGAGAAAAGGCTTCTACTGGAAGAACAAATAGATTTCTTTAAGAAAGACAAATGAGTTTTTAGTAGAACAAACGGGAGGTAAGAAAGTTTGTGATGATGGTTTGTTTTAATGCAAGTGTGAATGGTCTTTCTGTGTTGTTTATGGCCAAGAAACTGCCCTTAGAGGGGATTTATGGCAGCCTCATTTCCCAGAAGTTGCTGCGTTTGGTCAGATAATGGAAGCTTCACAAAGGCTTCTTTCTGCATCTGTTGATTCTCAATTGCTTTCAGTTCAAAATAATCCTTAGGCCAAAGTGGCCTATTTAAGATGGCATATTCTGATCCCCTTCACTGCCTCAAGACCCCTCTGCCACAGCTGCATGGGACGTCTTCAGGACCCCATCTGGCCCTCATGCATGCATGACCTAGGAGTGGACGATGGAACCCACCGAGAACTGTTCCCCCTTTTTTTCCCTTGAGCATACGGCCCCCGTCCTATTGGGTCCAGCTGCCCACAGTGGTGGCTTACTCTGGAATACCTCTTGTAATGGCTTTTCCTCTTTCCCTAGGTCATTTCCAGAACCTCCACATAAAGCGCCTTGGCCAGGCTCTGCTTTCTGGGATAACCCAAAGTAAGACAGAGCCTGGAGTTCCAAATGGGGTGGTGATGGTGCCAGGATGCCCAGATAATATACAGAAATGGAGTTCAAACCCAGGCTTCACTCAGAAACGGGTCCTTTCTTCCTGCTGCTATGATACATTTCTTCTCTGCATGTTTTTTTAGTTGCTAAACTATACTCCCATTGCTGTTTGAGTCTTCTAGGCCAGCAGCTATACTAAACTAGGAGTGGAAAAGAGTAAGATATTTTGTAAAGTTTCAAAACATGAAACTAACACATCTGATTCTTTGGAATTTTTGAGAGTTATTGCCATCAATGGTTAAACTTGGAAAGTTTTTCAAAGTACTGTTTTTGGAATGGTTTCCTTAAAATTATTTCAATCAGGATCTATTTCATGTGGTTTTCATAATATGTAAGTGGTTGTTTAAGGCAGTGCAAGCTTGTTTTCTTAAAACCACATCAACTTAGGCAAAATGTTATCATAACATTTTTGTACTATTTAAAAATTAAAGAATTTTTAAGCCAAACATTTAAAACTCTTTAGAAACCTATTTATCTGAGGACCAAGATATCTGGATAAGTTTCACACTATTTAACTGAAAAACATTTAGTTAAAATAACTTGGATCTGAGACAGATTTCAAAGCTGTATTCTTTCAAAATGGCCTATCTAGATAACATGCAATATATAGACCATTTTATTGTCTCCAAACATTGGTTTTCCGTCACATAAATATGAGCCTAAGCAATAACTTCACATTATTGCAAAATCAGCTACGTATTTTTTAATTAAAACATCTGTGCAATGTGCATATGGACTGAAATGTTTTCTTTATCAATAATATGGTAACAATCTTGCATGACTTTCACCCCAGCCCCCTCTCTCCTCCCACAGGATCGCGGCTGCGTAGATTGCAGATCACTTTGTGGTTCACCTCACGCTTAATCTTTTACTAGTATCATCACTTGTCGTTCACCGTAATGCTGTGCAGTGTAGATTATTATTATCCCTTTTAGAAAAGAACACCCAGGGTCAAAAAAGGTTTTAGGTAACTTGCCTACAGTGTTAAGTTATGAAAGGGCAGACGAGGTTTCAGGCCTGGCCTGTCCAGCTCTTAACCATGGTACCTCCTGCCTCATGCCCAGTATTCATAACTTTTAACATACTGATCCACTCTAACTTGCCTATTTCCCTCTGTCTAGTTTCTCTTTTAGTACTGCTCAGCCAAAAGATTGCCATGTACCTGCGGTCAGTTGCTAGGTATATTAGAAGTAATTTACCATCAGTAACAAATGCTGATATGTGCTAATAATGATTTACTTTTTATTACTGAGGATTATCTGCAAAGTAATTACTTTTCTATTCATATATGATTCTTGTGGGGACACAGGGAAAAAGGTACAATTAGAGCACAAGAACTTACATAACCAGATGACCATAGTATCCTTCAGGATAAGAGTGATCCTTGGCCAAGAACTGAACATTTCTCTGTACCTGTGGTTTCTCGAAGCTTAGGCTGGAGCCCAGGGGGAGCTAGTTTAGTGGCATTTTGCTCCCTGAGGGGCAGAATCTGAAAGGGTGAAGATTAGAAGTGGTGGGGAGGAAAGGAAGTGACTTCCGCGTAGTAACAGAAAGGACTACCTTTGGTGAGAAATAGTTTCATAAGTAGAGAATTACAGGGAAAAATAAGATATTTCTTCTTCTCCTACGATGACTATACTGACTCAAATGGATATTTGTCTTTGGAAATGTGAGTGGGTGTGTTCAACAGTTATAAGCTGGCCAATAAGGAGAATTATGAGGTGTGTCTCTAACTTACATTCATAGACAAATTTCAAAGGCATAACAAAAACATGCTGGAATATTCTGTGTGCTTTGTGATGTGGGAGAGCAGGGATGAATCTTGCTGGAGCTCTCAGCAGCCCCCACTCAGAACCAGACTGGTGATATTGCTGGCAGAGGCATGATCGGTCTTGGAACGAGACCCATTTCTTTGGACTAAGGTAGGGTTGTACCAAAGATTGTTGGAGATGTATACAGGTGAGAGTAACAGAAGGTGCCTTCAGAGACCCGAAGACCAGAAAGCAAGACGGGGAATGGTGCTGTTTGCCCATGCCACTCCTTGAAAGCCATGGAGACAGGACACTTGAGGGAATCATTTGTGTTTTCATGAATCCATTACATTTGGCTCTGTAGATCAGAAAAAAAATGTCCTGGCTCCCAAACTGGGCCCTAATTAAAATAATTTGTCATGGACAGATACATCCTAACTGCTGGTTAGGGCTCATCTACCAGAATTAAACCATTTTGCCTCTGACTTGGTATAAACCTGTTAAATTAAGTGAAGAATTAAAACTATTATACAGATAATTTAGGGTTCAAATATAGGTTTCTCTGAAAAATTCATCTAATTAAGGCAGAGAATTTTTTTATACTTGAATTTTCCCCAAACTGCTTTTGGGTTATGTTAATGATATGTTAATTGTCTGTGGGAGGAAATGCTACTGGCAGCTGGGGGGAGCGAGGGAGGGGTGGTCAAGATTCTTGCTTAACTGGGAGAATTATAATTTAATCAATACAATGGTTGGCTGAATTTCTGTCTTCCAGGGGAGGAGGTAATTCACTTTGTTTTTAATCTCAGTATATTTGTTTTTAATTTCACCTCTTGAGTGAGAGAAATTACCCTAATAGACCTTTTGGACTGAGAAAAATAAAACTCCCTCCTGGCTGAATTCTGATGGGCAAGCAGAAACTGCTCTGTAGATAAAGTCATAAGAATTAGGGTTTGGGAAGCTGGAGCAGAATGATGGTCTCCCAACAGAGAGAAGGACCCAAAGATGAGACAGGAATACACCCTAGGGGAATTCCCCACACCAGAGAATTACTGCCAGATTTTAGGGGAGAAGTGCCAAATACTAATTTTTGACATTGTATGATTGTATGTATTTTTGTATAGGAAATATGGGGAGCAAAATCAAACAATATGAAAGAATCTAAGTAGTGTTGATTCAGGAGCCAGATTCCCTTTGTTTACATTTCAAGTCCAACCCTTCTTGGCTACGTGATGTTGGGCAGACAAGGTCCTTGACATCTGTGTGCCTCCATTTCCCCAACTAGAAGATTAGGACAGTGATGGCGCCCACCTTGCAGAGCTGTTGAGGGCAGTGACAAGAGTTCATAGCTGTAAAGGGTTAGGAACAGTTTTTGGCCTCTAACAAGTGCTTTATAAGCACCGTATTTATATTATGATTATTATCATTAAAAATTTCAGATGTGGGGAGCCAGTCCGAACCGCCCGTCTGATGGCACAGCCCAGAAGCCCGGAAAGAAGGAACCACAATGAGGCCCTCTGAAAGGAACATCCCCGCTCTCTCTCATTATTATTATGGTGTTTGGAAATGTTGTTATTGGTCACTTTCACCTAAATTAGAAAACCAAATTTAATATACCCTGGGAGAAATGCCAGAGGAAGATCCCCCTAATTCTTCCAGGTGGTAAAGATACCTCGAGACAACTGCTGGGCATAGAAGCCATGGGGCATAAATCTGCAAAGAAGTAAAAAGCTAACCTTTTTAAAGGACATTGTTTCTCTCTCACTTACCAACTGTACATCTCCCTGTATGGCCCCGGAAGATGGCTGGTTAGCCAGAGACGGGTAAGATTCCTCAAGGGAGGAACAACCTAAGACAGGCACAGTCGCAGGGGGGCCATCAGGTGAGCAATAGGGGGCCAACAGAGGTGAGGCCCAGAACCTGGCCCCCCCAGTTTTGAGAGAAATCTGCAAAGAAGTAAGAAGAGCTGACCTTTTCAAAGAACATTGCTTCTCTCTCACTTACCAACTGCACATCTCCCTGTATGGCCCTGGAAGATGGCTGGTTAGCCAGAGACGGGTAAGATTCCTCAAGGGAGGAACAACCTAAGACAGGCACAGTCACAGGGGGGCCATCAGGTGAGCAGTAGGGGGCCAACAGAGGTGAGGCTCAGAACCTCGCCCCCCCAGTTTTGAGAGAAATCTCCTGCGCCCATGGCTGTTTTGTTGCCCTTGTTTCACTTGGATCTATACCCAGTTTATAGGCATGAATCTGACAGTCCACACTTGCTGTTCTACTGCACTAAACTCTACTTTCCACCTTTATTTTACATCAAGATTTAAACAGCTCTCTATTAGAAACTGTCATCTTTATTACTTTTACCTACTACTTCAGCATTTTATTAAAGAATATTAGGAGGGTGATGCGGAGAAGATATTGGAAACAAGTATCAAAGTTGTAATAATAAGAATTGTTTGAGTAAGTCCCAGTTCCCTCTCCCCACCCAGCTCAGCCCCTTGAGGAATTTCTAAATGACTCCTGGACCTGTTAGGTCTCGGGGAATAATAGAACAATAAAGGAAAGTCAGCATGAATGATTGTGTGTGAAAGGGCCTGGCATGACTGCAGAGACTCTCCCAATAGAAAAGATTACTATTATAGATATTATTGTAAATGATTTAAGGAAACCCTAAGGCAGACATGCCCCAGTTTTTCCCCCCACTAGGAAGAGAGGTGGCCCGACTGGGTCCCTATGCCTTCTGATTCAGTGGTCATTATCCCCTTACCTCATCCCCCCAGGTGCAACGCTTTCGTCTCTGTGAAACTGGGCACCTACCCAAGAGTACAGAGTTTTCAGTTCCCGCAATTGTAATTAGCTTAGTCTTGCTACACTGCTTTCATGATACACTGTTTTGATGTTTTTCTTTAAATCTGCATGTAATGCTCTAGACCTAGAAAAACAGACTTAGCTATATTTGTTAATCAGATGAAGAGTAACCATGGCTTTTTTAGAATCAATAATAAAGAAACTGCAAGTAGGGCTCAGGCCAACCAGGCGTGAGGAAACATTTTGAGAATTAAGTCATGTTTATTCCAAAACCGCCAGGGAAGCCAAGCAAGCATGAGTGCAAAAAATTACAGATTGCTAAGGTGCCAATAATCTTATCTTTAAAGATTGACCTTTATGTAATCATTATTTCTGAAAAAATCAAATGATCTAATCTTTGTGAATCTGCATACTCAAAACATATATAACCTTGCTAAACTTCAATAACACAGGCCAGGCTCAGCTTTTGCTAGAGTCTGTGTCCTCATTCCGTCAGTCGCTGACGCCGTCCATCCTTCAGGGACTCCTGGACTCGCTGGAGCTGGACTCCAGCATTCAGAGGCCCTTCTCTTAATCCCAGTTTGTCCACCAGCTGCCGCTCCATGTCTTTGATCCTTTGCACCTGAACTCATCAGAGCAGTGTTTCCCTCTCTGTCTCTCGTGCCTTTCTCCACATTCTGTCTTGAACCAGTATTTCTCAAGCTTTCTTTTTCCATCACTGTCCCCCTAAGGAGTGTTTTTGGACATGTTTTTAATCGCTTCCTCCACCCATGACATTTTAGTACCCCAGATACAGAGCATAGTTGGTTAGTCACAGCATGTTTATGCTTTATACATAAAAAAAAGCAAGATTGTTTTCATCCCCCAAGAACTGATTTCCCCTCCCGTGGGAGTGTGGTCACCCACACTGCGAATGCATGTCTTAAAGCTGCTCCAGTCCTTCTTTTGCCTCCACTAAAACAATTCACATTGCAGGTCAGATCACTGACCTCCAGGAGGCTAATCAGTGGTCAGTTCTCAGACCTCTCACCAGAATTTGTCACCACTGGCCACTCCCTCCTCCTTGGTACACTTTCTTAAGTTGGCTTCTGGCACACTGTATTCTCTTGTTTTTTTCTCCTGTTCACTGGCTGCTGCCTCTCAGTTCCTGGCTGGTTCCCCTCTTCCTGTCATCCTCCTAAGGTGGGAGGGTCCCCTGACCCTCTCCTCCACCTGTGCTCACTGCCTGGGTGATCTCATCTGCTTCTCTGCTGTAAGTGAATCTGTATACCAGTGAACCCACTTTATGTCTCCACCAAAAATTTGTCCTGGACTCCAGACTACTTTAATAACTGCTTCTTTGATTTCTCCACTTGAGAGTATTAACACATCCAATATGGAACCTCTGGATTCTTCTCCCAATCAGCTCTATCCAAGGTCTTCCACTTCTCTATGTTTCTTACACCCTACTAATCCATGAAGTAATTCTGATTATCAAAATAAATCCAGAAAAAAAAATCTTGTGTTTGCACAAAAACTAGCACATGGACAGATGCTTATAGCAGCTTTATTCATAATCGCCAAAGCTGGGAGGCAAGCAAGATGTCCTTCAGTAGGTGAACAGATAAATAAACTGTGGTACATCCAGACAATGGAACATTATTCAGCACTAAAAATAAATGAGCTATCAAGCTATGAGCTATTAAGCTATGAAAAGCCATAGAGGAAACTTAAATGTTTATCACTAAGTGAGAAAAGCCAATCTGAAAAGATTCCAACTATATGACATTCTAGAAAAGGCAAAACTGGGGAAACAGTAAAAAGATCAGTGGCTTCCAGGAGTTGGGGGAGGGAAGGAGAGATGAACAGGCAGAGCACAGAAGATTTTTTTAGGGCAATCAAACTATTCTGTGTAGTGGTGGATACATGCTGTTATGTATTTCTCAAAATCCATTAAATGTACAACACCAAGAGTAAACCCATGAACTATGGACTTGGGGGAAAATAATGGGTCAGTGTAGGCTCATCAGTTGTAACAAATGTACCCTTGGGGTGCAGGATGTTGACAGAAAGGGAGGTTGTATCTGGTGGTGGTAGGGCAGACAGTCTGTGGGAACCTTGTACTTTTCACTCAGTTTTGCTGTGAACCTAAAACTGCTCTAAAAATAAAATCTCCATTAAAAAAAAAATCCAGAATCTGCTACCAGCTTGGTGGGAGCCAACCATCTCACTCTTTCTCCTGAATGAACACATGCCTTCTCACTAGACTCCTTGCAGGACCTTGTCTCACCATAGTCTATGCTTGTTCTTGCAGCCTGAGGGGTCCTGCTGGGACCCAAGTCAGATCAGGATACTTCGCTGCTTAAAACCCTCCAATGGCCGCCTGCCCTACTCAGAAAGTAGCCGATCCTGATCATGGCTTTCCAGGTCCTCCTTTCTGACCCCTGTCCTGCTCTCCTTCCTGTTCACTCTGCTGCAGCCAAACTGGCCTCCTCGCTGTTCCTCCAGCATAGTGGGCCTCGTTCTGCCTCGCGGCCTTTGGTCCACTGTCCCTGTCCCTGGGATGCCCTTCCTCCGTGTATTCTTATGACTCCCTCCCTCATCTCCTACAAGCCTTTGCTCAAATGCAGCCTTCCCACAGAGGCCTTCTTGTCCACCCACTTTAAATTATAAAACTATCTCCCACCCCTGCACGCTGCGTTCCCTTACCTGCTCTATTTTTTTCACAGCACATCATTTTTCAGGAAACTGTTTACTTACTTTTTTACTTGTTGTTGATTTTGTCTCCCCCTGAGAAAATAAAAGATCCATGAGGACAGTGACTTCTGTCTTTTTGTTCACTGACATATCCCAAGTACCTAGAACAGTGCCTGGCACATAGTAGGTGCTCAGTCAGAATTGAATTGAAGGCTCCAGGTCCTTCTGGGCGATGTATTCTCCCAGGGATGTTCTATGCATATATAAGCTTATGAGATTAGAATGTAGGCCAATTCTTCTGTTTTGCAGTGCTGTACTTCTGTTGCTTACAACCTTCAGCGACACTCTGCTACACACAGCTTTAGCAGGACTTGGAAGGACTGAAGGAATGGAGTGTTCAGTGTGTGGTAGGCAGGACAGGGAGAAGAGCAGAGTCAAAGGAGCTGAGTCACAGAATGGAGAGACATGACTCACCAGAAACACAGAGGGAGAATGAGAGGTCACCAGAAGAAATGCCCCAAAGAGTCCTTGGCACTAGCTGAGTAATAGTATATATCCTGGCAGTCTGTTCGTTTACTGCTTATTTGAATGATGAATGAAAGAGCCACCATCTGCCAAGTTTGGGAGACTTGGTTATATCTAGACAGCAGATGTCTCGGTGAGAACTGAAGGAGTGCCCTGATTCTTCACTTCCTTATGCCGATGTAAATATAACTAGGGGCGGACCCTCAAATAACTGATCTTTAGTTTCTATTTTCTTCTTCTTTCCATTATTTTAATAGGATGATCTCATTTCGGATGGCTGAGAAAAGAGGTGTGGGTGGGGGAGGATGGGAAATTGGCTAAAAATGTCCAGGATTCTGTCCTATTGTTCCAGAGACAGGCTCCGCCGCACCCCCCCACTGATACAGTGGTCGAAGACACTGACTCCCTCTTCAGGGCAGGGCTAGCCTTCTCAGTTGACTTTACAGCAGTGCAAGGACATTTCCTTCTGGCTGAAATGCCTGGGATTGCCGGTCTGGAACATGTATTAGTGGAGTAATGTCTGGGGAGAAAAAGACGATAACATGGAAACTCTGACTGCTATGGCAACAGTTGGAATAATAAACAACTTCTTTTTTCCCCTAGGAATATCATAGAGTTTGGCCTTGTGGCCACATTAGGAAGGGGAATAAGTAACACCAAGGTTGATCTCATATTTGGCTTGATGTTTTTTTCTTCTGGGTTGAAGAGATTTGCTAAGTGCTTCATTGGGCAAATGAAGGCAATTTTATGCCATTCAAAACCTCATACGCCTTTCTAGAAAATTTTTTAAACAAAAGTAACTCAGAGTACATGAATTGAAAAGTCAAAATAACCCCTCCCCCTTCTCATTCTTACTCTTCTGAGGTAACCACTATGTCTTGCTAACTGGGTTGATTTTTGGTTTGTTTGTTACTGAGTGGGTGAGATTTGATAGATAGGATACTTAGTCATCAGTAGTCAGTAATCAGTACAGGCTCCCTCCCCATCCCTTACTTCACTGCACTCTAATGCGATCCCTCTCACCCTTGAAGGTGTCTCTTAGCTTTAGACCGCTGGCAGGTATTAAAAACTCCAGTCCAGTGTAAGTTATAAATTTAATTTCTCATCTAATTCAAGGTTTCTTTCCCCACCACCCCTGTCCGGACAGCAGACCCCAGCTTGGGGCTGACCTGATGGGGAAGGAGGGGTGGTGGTGAGCTGACTCGTTCTTCCAAGCGTCTTGCATCCTGATGTCCTTTGTAGCTTTTGGCCCCTCCATCATGGGGAAGAGGTAATTAGAAGAAAAGGTGCTGTCTTATTTGACAGTGTTGTCATCTGTGTGGCAGCTGCCCAAATGCTAGCTCCTCCGAGACCTGATGACCCCCCGCTCCACAGGGAATTCAGTCTGCTCTTTACCGTTTGATGACTTTAGTGTTCCTCTATTTAGTGGCCTCCCCCTGGCTACACTCTGGGGTCTACTTTCCTCCTGGCCCCATTCACCTTCCATAGGGTTCTTTTGGCCCAGTACCGGCTTCAGACTTGGGCAAGAAGGGTGTCAACTGTGGGCCCCACCCTTTAGAGGACCCCACTCTCCCCCCTTCTACCTGTAGCTCCTCAGCTGGGTGAGAAACCAGAAACCCGAGGATGTTCCCATCTAGAGCTCAAGAAGCCATTGCAGACCTCACTTTGGGTGATGGAACCCCAGGTTTCCCTGTGGGACTCCCTAGGCTCACCTTCAAATTCATATAACAAACGTGTGCATCCCGAGGTCCAGGGAGGGGCTGATGGGTGTTGCTGCTGGGAGTGTGAATGGGACTCACGTATGTGTGTGCTGAGCGGGAGCCAGGGTGAGGGTGTAGGGGTGGGATGGGGCTAAAGGGAGGCTTGGCGGGTCTGGCTTGTATTCAGGAATGACCTCCTAGAGTTATGAAAATCCTCTATTTGAATCTGACTTCCCAGGGCATTATGGAAGGATATTTGTCAAGGAAGGATGATAGAACATGTCTTATTTAGTTCGATTCATACTTTAAAAATATTCAGACATAAGGTATTTGGGACTCCATTTGTACCCTTGGCCCAGGCCCTGGGAACATCAGGGGTGACCATGACTCAGCCCTCAGACCTTAGACCTCCATGACGTGCCCGACCCTGGGAGAAAAGGTGGCTTCTCTGTTCTTCAGCATCACAAGTGACTTCATCCAGCCTCCTACCTTATACTTCCCCAGGCTAGGGGCAGTCACTTCTCCCTCCCGATCTGTACCTCTCAAACTCTGGGGGTACAGGCAGACTCTTCCAGAATTCGTTTGCCCTCTGCCTAGGTAGCAGCACCTCATGGTGGGCTTGTGACTTGGTCCCTGGACACGTTAGGCTGAAGGGCAAGAGGCGGCCTCTCCTCCGGGCAGACAGACCCAGATGCTGTGAGTGGCTCACTCGGGAAGCCTCTCCCTCAGTTTGAAGGGAAAGCGAGGAGAAATGTGACTGGCCTCTCTACTCCTGTGAATTCCCTTCAAAAGAGCATCTCAACTTCTTTTTGTATGACCCAGAGGGCAGAGAGTGGGGTTGATGGTGAAGGGCCTCTTTGGCTACCTGATGGTAAGATGTGCTTGGATGTGTCTAGAACTTCTCTCTAGAAAGTGTGGATACTTGTCATCTAGTTGTTTTCAGCTTTGGGCTTTAGCAAAATTAAAAGCAATAGCAAAGTCCCATCTAGTAACCTGTTAACACTCATTTATAGTATCTACTCATTCAGAGTCCTAAACTTGGCTTTTTCATTTGGGTGACAGTTTATACATTTCTTTAATAGCTGCATTACATTTCTTATGGTATATGTGGTTGAACCATAATTTATTTAACTATTCTCCTATTGATAGTTATTTAGGTGGGTTTTTGATATTACAAGTAATGCTGCAGTGAATAATCTTTTAACATATATGTTTGGGTCCTTACATAAATATTCTTGTGAGTGTGATCGCTGATCCAAAGGGTCCATACATTTTACATCTTGATAGGAAGCACATTTTGTGTTTCCATAGATGGAGCCAAATTATCCGTCAAAACATTCTAGCAATTTACACTCCTATTGAAAGTATCTGGGAATGCTTTTCCTCAAACCCTTGCCGGCACTGAATATTGTCAGACTAATTAATGGATGAAAAATTGTATCTCATTGCTATTTTAATTTGCATTTCCCAGATCACTAATGAGATCAAACATCTTTTCATATGTTTGCTAGTCATTTATAATTCTGTGCATTTTATTTATACATATTGATAATTTTCCATTTTTTAAATATTTAGAACTCTGTGTTTTAGTCATAACTGCTTGACTATAAAATATGTTGCAAATATTTTTCCCCTGTCTGTCAGGTTTCTTTTATCATAGATGGGGTCTTGAGGCCAAAGGATATTCTGTCTTGAGCTGACTTTAGATTAGTGTCTCTGGAAAATAGTCATGAGTTACATTAGTCAAAGTAGTGTAGCCGCTATAACAAATTATCCTCAAGTTTCTGTAGCTTAATTCAGTGAAAATTTATTATTTACTTTTGCAACAGTCCAGCATGGGGGTTCCTGGCTAGCTTTTTTCCAAGTGACTCGGGCACCCAGGATCCTTCTAGCCCGTGGCTCTGCTTTCCTCTAGATATTTGAAGCCTCTCCCTTCAACCGCCAGGCAAGGAAGGAGAGAACAGAGGATTTCACAGGGCGTTTTGTAAGTCAGGCTTGGACGTGGCATACATCACCTCCCCTCGTATTCCTCTGGCCAGAGCACAATCCTATGTCAAGGGAGACTAGAAATGAGGTCTAGCTATGAGCCTGCAGGAGTCTCTACTCAAATACGGATAGCAGACTGTCAGCTCAGCAAATAGACTTCTCCAGATCTCATTGTGTTATTGAAGAAAGCCTTTGCCAAGCCTACTCTTGGAAAGAATGCATAGGATGACTTCCTGCTGAAGAATTTGTAAAACCCAGGGGGATGATTTGAAGGCTGATATCCATGATTCCACTGGTTTGAAGTCTTGATTATGTCTGTTCCTTGTGGAACAAGATTCAAAGTCTTCTTCAAGGAGACAAGGGCTTCTTTTTAATTCTTCTGCAAGAAGAAAACATAATTTCTCAATCCAAAAAATTTCTGGAGGTTTTGCCATGCTTCTCAGACTCAGAAGTTTTGAGGGGAGTGATTGGATAGAGGGAGCCAGGAGCAGCCGCCCGGTGAGGGCTGGGCCGGGGGATGGGGATAGGGAGCTGGTGGCTAGGAGCCCACCAGCCAAGCTAGAGCTGGGCAGAGTTGAAATAAGTGTGAGGGTTGGGGAATCACTGTTGGGGGGTGAGCTTTGGGAATGTAGCTCTTGTAAGGGATGAACTTAACAATGGACAAATTAGGGTGGAGGGAGGAGCCGGAGAAGGATGGGCTGGAGCTTGGATTTCTAATGCATGTCCAGAATGGAAGCTAGAGGGGCAAAAGCTAAGGCTGGTTGTGGAAATAAGCATTTGAGATTGCTCTCCAAAAGTGGCATTTGGATTTCCCAACAAATAAAATGCTTTATTATCTTCAGCAGCCGTAATCCTAGGAGAGCCCTTTCACACATTGGCCATTGCTGCGTCCTCAAAGCCTGAGCCTGTATGCCATGAGGAAGCAGGGCTTCACCCTCTGAATGGTCAACCACCTGCGGGGCTATCCTGGGGTTGCTGTTTGGTGCTAGGGCCTTGGAAGAATTTGGCTAATTGGAGAAATGATGGGTAGACATTCATAACTAGAATGATAGCAGGGTGGGCAGAATCTGTTTCTCCATCTGTGAAATCAAAGGACTGATCTAATGGCTAATGTTCCCATTCCAGTAGATGAGATATTGAAGGCAATTACCTGGGGCAAATTACTTTCTCTCCCCGAGACTGTTTTCCTGCCTGAAAAAATGGGGTAGAGTTGGTAGGGTGATTTGCTCCTCTAGCTCTGACTTTCTAGGAATCTAAATACAACTTGTGAAAACCTAAGTCTGTAGCAAAGGCGGGTTATACTGCCGCGCAGCCAGGGCAGTCTTCCCATCACTGGGTTCATGCATAACCCAGTCGTCTTCATGCTGCCCTAGACACTCAAAGACCTTAAAGTCTTCATCGCGCCCATCAGAAGACAAGAATGTCCAAGGAGAGCACTCACTGCTCTGTCCTGGAGGCTTCTCTGCCAGGTGCCGCTCCACACCACATTCCAGTGCATCTCCTCTCTCTCTCTTTCTGTCTCTCATTGCCTCTCCCTTTGTGCTTTCTCCTTTCACATAAATCCATGACAGTGGTCCCTTGGCTTTAAATTTTGGTTCCTCTCCATATTACGGAGTTTCCCATTCTCTCTAAAACCACACACCAAAGCCCATGGCTAAGTCCTAACTAGTTGTACAAATGCTCAGAGATCCAAGTGTCCCATGGAGAGACATTGGACAGTTACTGGTCACCCCCAGCACTACTCCTTGTTTTTCTGTTAGACCAAACGTTGGAGGGGGGCAGATGATGGCCCAATGACCTTGAGCTTGGGGGGGCTGGCAATCTGTTCTGTGAGAAGGGGTTGTGAACCATGGCCTTTCCCCTGGTGAGGGATGTAGTAGAGGCAGAACATGCACATGATAGGTTCGGGGCCTGTCCTGCAGAATTCATTTGTCATCTGTTTGGCTGGGATGTGAGGAGTGTGATAATCACTGGTATTGGTAGCAGCTGGACAGGAGCTAGAAGAGGTCCTGGCTGATGTTCTGGTCAGTCTTGGGCTATTGCTCCTTAAAGTCCTCCCAATATTTGCTGGTCTAGGATATTCCCATCATATAGAAAAAATCAGGTGGCACAGTTTGGAGCTTTATATGGGGCTTGGGGTGGTCCAGATGATTAAACAGAATGCTGAGCCTATTTGTCCTTATGCCATGTAGCCCCTTCTAATTCAACAATCGGGAAAGGATAGTAGTTATTGAGGGAAGTGTTATATTGGTTAATTTGCTTCTTCAGAGTGGCTAGCATCGTTAGCTGACCAGGCCTTAATTTCCTCCACTGTGTAAGGGTACATCTGGGAGAGAAAAACGAATCTGCCAACCACAGTGATAATCTCTCTGAGGTGGTAGAGATAATTTTCTAGCGGAACTTTCCCATTCAGAGATGTCACTCTGGACTGTAGGCTCTTCAAGGGCAGGGGCCATGTTTCTGGTGCACGTTGGGTGGCAGCGTCTGGAACGGACAGGTGAATCCAGGGTTGCCCCCCAGGGACCATGACGGATGCCCTCAGGGCAGGTACACCCTCTCGGATGAGTAAAGTGCCACAGCACTTGTCCCACAATTTGGCATATGCTATCCTGTTTTCTTGTTCTGAATCTCACCCTGCTCCTTACTTTCCCTATTTAATATGGCTCTTGAGATCTACCCCTATTCCTAGATGTGAATTATGATTTCTGACTGCTGTATAATATTTCATTGTGTATTTATACCAAACTGTCTAGCTATGTCTATCTAAGTTGCCCCCAACAACCAGCTCCTGCTCCTGCTCCTCGCTCAAAGTATGGCCTTGACCTTGGCTTCTTGTGAAATACAATTTGTCTTCACTTGCTTAGTGTTTACTTAAATGGTATCAGTCATTCATTACTTTCCTAAGGAGTTTGTAAGTTCCCTTTGAGCAAATAATAGAATCTACCTTGTAGTGTTGTGGGTATAGATGAGATTATGTGGATGAAGTGCTTAGCACATTATCTGGCAGGCAGAAAATTCTCAATAGATGGTTTAAGCCCTCCAGAGCCCAGAACACATGAAGACTTTACTAAATACCAATTACAGTAATGAATGTTTAATTAGCTCTGGTGATCTGGGGTCTCCTTCCCCATAAAGCTAGGTTCCAGAACACTTGAAACATGAGTTATTCAGGAGATAGTAATTACGATAGTCACTATTAATCCTCCCAAATTATTCCCCTTTTACAGATGATAAAACTGGAACTCAAAGAGGTTATGCATGTTGCTTATGATCATTCAACATAGTTAGTGGCAGAATTGGGCTTAAATCTTGGTCTAACGCCAGAGTTTTTACTTTTAGCTACTCTAAAGTATCACCACCCCTGGGGAAGTATGCTAAGATTATTACTCTTTCAGCAACAATAGCTCTTTTTTTCTCCATGCATGGACAACAAAGAATTTAAGATTCAGTTAATGTTTACTGAGACCTAACATGTGCCGGGCCCTACCAGGACTATTTTTAGGGTACACTTGTGTGAATTACTGAAAGATGCTCCTTCTGGGTGGGAACAGCTGTGGGCACATGGCTTGGTCAGATTCTGGCCTCTGCTTTTCCCCCAGCCTGGGCACCTGTGGATAGTCCACAAGTGCCCAAGTATATACTGTGTCCCAGGGAATTTGCTGTGTGTTTCTGCAGGTCCAGGCTATTGAGCCCTCCTCCCTATAGCAGTCCTGTGGGGCAGATACAATCCCACTCAGCAGATGAGGAGACTGAGGTTCCAAGGTACACAGTCTCCATGTGCAGGTCCAGTATTCAAATTGGAGTCCTTTGACTTTAAATCCAGAGACTATTTAAATATAAAACAGAATGATCTAGTGGGGTTACACTGTAGGAAAGGAAGAGAAATTCAGGAATCATCAGGCAGAACCTGCCAAGTTTGACAACTACTGCCGGATGGTCCTCACGTTTTGATGTAGTTGCCACTCCGGTGAGTGATGGATTTGCTCCCCCATTGGAACTCCAGAGGAGATGAGGTTCCAGGCAACCCGAAGCCCAGTGAGCTTGGGGCTGTGGAAGGTGAGTGCCTGAAGGATGTCCAAAGCTTCTGGAATAGGCTCAGGTTCCAGTGCATGCACCTCTCCTGCACAGGGCACTGGGACATGCACCTGCATTTAAAGAGGGGCACATGCTCAGCCAAGGGCCAGGAGCTCCTGCCAGTGGCTCAGTGCAGTGGGACAGACTGTTGGGTGGTGAGGTTAGGCCTCCAGAGAAAACCAGGCTGAGGTTGCCATCTGGCTTGGCACTTGTGAGTCAAACTCAGAGCTTTTATTTCCTTATCTCCTCCCTTTTCCTTCTGTGATTTTTCCAGTCCTTTGGAGACAGAGTTTATGATTTCCCTGAAGATACTTCAGTGTCCCCAGATCAAATCAGGACCTCTAATTTTAGAATGTTCTATGAAATCATTGTCTCACTGAGACATCTTTACTCCCATGTTCATCGGAGCATCATTCTTGATAGTCAAGGTATGAAACCACGTAAGTGCCCGTTGACGGATGAATGGATAAAGAACATGTGATATAATGTGATATATACATATATAATTCAGCCTTAAAACAGAAGGAAATTCTGTCCTTTGCAACAACATGGATGAATTTGTTGAAGGATCTCATGCTAAGTGACGTGAGCCAGACAAAGACAATGCATGATAACACTTAAATGTGGAATCTTAAAAAAAACTGTCAAACTCATAGAAACAGTAGAAAGGGACTGCGTGTGGGAGAAATCAAAAGGGCTTGGTAAAGGGACACAAACTTCCAGGAATAAGATGAATAAGGTCTGAGGATCTAAGACATAACATGGGGACTATAGTTCATGATGCTGTGTTGTATAATCGAAGTTTGCTAAGAGAGTAGAACTTAAATGTTCTAACCCCCCCCAGAAAAGATAAATATGTGAGGTGAAGGATGCATTAATTAACTCTGTGGGGGGAATCCTTTCACAACAAACATATATATATACATAATCATCACATTATACACTTTGAATAGCTTATAATTTTATTTGTCAATTATACCTCATCTGGGGGAATAAAAACAATGTTGTTCTAAAGCATAGGGATTTTTCTACCAGTGAAAGAGATGTATATTTGGATGGGCTATTCTCAAGTTACTATTTGTAGTAACTTCCCTCCAATGCTGGGGACTTTTTTCCCTCAACAACTGTGCCAGGTGCTGGAAATCTTATAGTAATATTTCCTACCTCAAAGAAGTTTACAACTAAAAGGAAGCCAACTAATAAACCAGCATTGATAAACCAGCATAACAAGAGCTAAAATAGGCCCTACAATACTGTGGGGCAATCAGAGAAGGCTTCCCGGGGGAAGCGATATCTAACATGAGTCCTGAAGGATGACTAAAAAGTGGGAAAGGCTTCAGGTGGAAGGCACAATCTGTGCAGAAGCCTGGAGCAAGTCAAAACCAGATGGTTTGAAGAACAGAAAGGCTGGGAAATAAAAGACTCTGCAGGGTTTTGTTTTGTTTTTTAATCTACATTTGTGCACTTGTCTTTTATTCTGAACAACAGGAGGCCTGAAAGGAATTTGAACAAGGCTGTGAAGTTGAGAAAGACTTTGGCCCATTGTGCAAGGAAACCTGAACACCCAAGTCTAACTGGGCACATTTGGAGAGAAGCCCCGTCCTTCCATCCCAGAGTAGTTCCCTCTGGGATCTGTGGGCTCTCTGGGGCCCCGAGGCCTGGGAGGGCCCATGGTTCTCCTGACTCCCAGACTGAAAGCTCTCCCCAGTCCCTGCCCTTCCGAGAATCAGTACTTTCCCCCTGCAGCTAATCGTCCCTTCCAACTTCCCCATGGCCTCCAGACGGATCATGGATTTCTTCCTATGCCCTTTAGTTCCCCTTCTGATTCTCCTCAGATCTTGTCTTGGCCTCCCGGGCAGACCCAGATAAATATGTTGGCTTCTGGGCGAGAAGGCCCGTTTCCAGCTCTGGCCTGACATCCCCCCTGGCTCAGCAGGGCAGAGGCGGCAGCCTCATTCGGGCCGGGCCAGCGGAGGGCAATGAGGGAGCCCTGGCTGCAGGAAGCCCTGCTGGAGATTTGAAGAAGGAAGGAGGGACTGATTCTGGGCTCCTCCATGAGTAGCACGGTACTCTGTCTCAGGGGTTCTCAATCCTGGCTGCAGCCTAGAATTACCTACTGGGGCCTTGAAAAAAAAAAACCGGGTTCCCACCCCAGAGACTGATTTCATTGTCGTGGGAGGAAAGCAGGCACCTGTGATTTTAAAAGCTGCCAGTGGTCCTACTGCTCTCTCAGCATTATGTTTCGGAGATAAGCCGATACAAGGTGGACAGTCAGCTCTGGCAATTTTGTTTTTTTTTTTTTGCTGGGCTTATTTTAGACGAATCAGTGTTTCTGAGCTTCATCTATTCCCTCCTCTGTATGGGGAGGTTAGTAGCACCAACCTCTCAAGATGGCTATGAACCCGCCCAAGTCAAGAATTTGTGTTGCCTGGTACATAGTTAATGCCCAACTATGAACTCTTATTGGTTATTTTTCTTATTATTATGCCTTCAAGTTAGGCACTGTCCTGTCCCTCTAGTTCTTTCTTTAAGCCCAACTACTGTAGTGAGAGTTAGATGACCAGATTTCCAACACGTGTCTGTGAGAGGAGATGTACTAAATGGGAAATCACAGGGAGAAAGATGCAGGGTTAAAATTCTTCCAATATGATTAAATAGAAAACGTTTATCTCCAGGGGCCCCCACCCCCATTTCCTCTCCTTGTACCCTAAGGATTTTAGACAGGATTTAATGGAGGTCCTTCAGTACTAAGTAGGCATGCATCCCAAGGAGGATGGGGAGAGAATTCTTCTGGGAAGTTTTCCTTTAATAAGTGGTTTTGATGCCATTACAAAATAATGTTTTTTATATCTTCATAAAGCTTTCCTGCCCAAGGGTGTCCCATGGGTCTCTAGATGACTCCATCCTTCCTGGTGGCCTGGGTGGGGTTTTCCTATGGGGGGACTCTCAGTCACTGCCCCCTTTTGCCTTCCCTTGGGTGGGATTAAGGGGGCTTATGATATCTAGCATGGCTGGGGGAGAGTGAGTCCTCTGGGGCACAGTAGCTCTGCAAAGAACTCCGTCCTCTACTCCCAATATTGCAAACAGATTTTGCTGGGCACAGCAGAAATGTCAATGGAGGAGAGAAAGGTCACTGCAGACTTATCATCATGCCAGGAAAAATAGCTCACAACACACTCTTCATAATGAGAAGAGCCATGTGTCTCTCTCAAAAGCTCTAAGACTCAAAGAGATAAGCAGTCGTGCTGTGAAACAGCTGAAATTGAGTTCCAGTGGCTACAAGAACCAAGTGGCAGCTGATGGAAGAAGCCCTTCACAGCAGTTGGGATAGAAGAATTCTAATCCGAAGGGTAGTACATCGCCTTTCCATAGAGACTGGCTTTCCATTAAGACAGAAAACAAACAATGCTTTCAAATATGAGCCCTAAATGGATTAAGCTAGAATCTAACAGCAATTCAGTTTCTTAAAGTCAAGCTATTTTAAGCAGCAGTACATTATCCCAAAGAATTTTTAAATGCTGTGACAGCACCTGGATGCCATATGCATTGAGTCACTTCATAATTTGACAAACATTAGTTGTCCCAGTGAGCATTTGTTTCTTCTGTTCGACCATAAATATATCCCGGGGGCAGACCTTCCAAATTGCAATTATTAGTTGATGATTGAATTGCTTCTCGCACAGGCAACTCTGTGTAGCACGGTCCAGAGTGAGGAGTTGCATGGATTTAATTGTGTGTTGTGAAGAACTAAATTGACCAGTTAACTGTATAAAGAAGCTGTGTTGCAAAATAAAGAAAGAGCTCTTATAGCTTGGTATTAATTATTAACAATTAAAAATTGTTATAAACTCAACATTAATTTTTATTGTTTCCATTAAACTTTATTTAACAATAGTTGATCGTTTCTAGTGAGCCAACCCGACAATGCAGTTAGTGAGATAAACTATGTCAAGTGCTTAGGACAGTGTCAGGCATTTAAATAAGCAGACAAGAAATGATGATTTTTACTTTATCATGGGAAATTTATATTTTTTCCAAAGATAAAAGCATTTTGAAGAAACTTATTTTTTCAAAAGAGGAATAAAACCGGTGCTAGTCAGATTATCTAGAAATCACGATATTCCTAAATTCAGGTCTAGATATTCACTGACACCATTGTTTTGATTGGTTTTGCCCTTTCTTGAATGACTAATAATATCAGCAGCAACTACTGCAACTATTACTGATATAAACATTAATGTTAGTAGTACTAGTGGTCATAATTTTAGTTGACATCATTTATTTCTGCTTTCCCAGTATCCCAGTCCCTTGCTTTCGGTACTACCTACATTTTCCTCTGGATAATTGCCCCTTCCCATTGGCTATGGTCTGGGCTGGGATGTCAAAGTGTCTTCTCTCCTTGGGAGGGTCACTCAAGACAGTGGAGCTTTCACCCTGACAGCAATGCCTTGAAGATACCATCATTAGCTCCTGTACCGTGCCTGGGGGCTGTCGTGGTTCCTGCTTCCTGAGTCCTTCCAAAGCTTGACCATTCAGCTTATCCATTGATTCTGTCAGCTATCTCAGGGCTACACAGTACTTTTTCTTTTCTTTTTTCATAAGTTAAACAGAGGTTAACTGATTGTCATTGTCATCATTTCAAAGTTGTAGTAATCATTACCATTTACTTACTATGTATTATGTTTGGGCACTATTGTAAGTATTAGCTCATTGTACCCTCACAACAACCTTGTTCCAGCAGATACACACCTCTTTTGCAGATGAGAAAACCATGGCTTGGAGACATGAAATAATTTGCCCATAGCTAGCCAGCGATGCTAGCAGATGCAGCTTCTCCAGCCCTGGCACTGGCACCCTGGATCTCTGCTTTTCTATTAAATGCCTCAGGTAGGAAGTGCCTGGCGATGTGCCGATCACTGTATATAAATCACCTCGTTTAATTTTCGCAAAAACAAGCGCGTCTCAGGATGGATTCTGACTGCAGCCATACGATGGGCAGCAGGGGCTCAGGTGGGGCAAATACTTTGTGCAAGGTCACTCAGCTACTAACATTCCAAACCAAAGCCAGAAAGAGTGAGAAAGGTCTGAACCTATCAGGAGAGGGATGAAGAAACGCGCCAGGTCTGCCCAGACTTAACCTCACTCACTGTTAACAAGAACACAAGAACCTTTAAAAGATGCCAGAGAACCAGGCCGCCTTTGGAGGCTCCCCAGGAGGCTCCAGGGAAAGGGAAAACTTCCTTGTACTGAGATAACTTTGAAACCCTCATTTCTAAGCCAGGTTTTTTTTTTTTTCTTTCTTTCTTTCCTCCTTTTTTTGAAAACCCCAGGCCTGATTAGATCACGCTCTGGCCTCGAGTCGGCCCAGGTCCATGATTTAAATCACTGTGATCCTAATGACCTTGTAAGAACGTCCGAAAAGGATAAAACTATTTGTTTTACACTGAGATAACGGAAAATAAAGCAACCCCTGCTCTTCTCCAGGAGACCTTGCTTGCTGAGTTGGTTTTTGTAACATTCTTTTACAGTTGATTTATCTTCTCTGAAAAATGAGATTTAAAAACTGTAAAAGAAAGAAGCCCTCGGGAGTGTTTGTGCCAAAACCTATTTCGAAAGCCAAGAGCATCTTTAGAGAGCCTGTCACCAGAGTCAACAGGTCGGTGTATTTCCAGACACAGACAGAAAGACCCCAAGTGCCACTGAGTGTGGGGAAACTATCAGCGGCCAGACTTTCAGGGTCGTAGGGAAGTGAACGGTGTGGAAGGCTGCTGCTCGGCATCTGCCACTGACCCCAAGTCCCACCAGCACTGTCGGCCCCACCTGCATACTCCCACAGCGAGTGGAGCCGGGAATTGGAAACGTGTGCCTAGGAGGTAGAGAGGGTCATTTAGAGAATATTATCTAGCTGGGATGATTCTCAAGAGGGGGCTAATGGGGGTGGTGTGGGAGGTAATCAAGACGATGGTACAAGAACAAGCGATTTTGCTTTGCCTTTTGTAACAGTTCTTTCTTTTTTTTTTAATTTATTAAGGTGTTATTGATATACACTCTTATGAAGGTTTCACATGATGTAACAGTTATTTCTATACCTAAAAACGTCTCACAGTGTTGAATAGCATGGGAGGATGGAATTGCTATTGACTTAATATCTCTGTGCCTCATTTTCTCTTATGTAAAATGGGCTTAAGCTAATGCCTAACTCAGGCTAGATGGGAGGGTCACATGAGAAAATGCATGCACAGTGCCTGGCATGGGGTCTGTGCCCATGAAATGGTAGGCTCTGATCATCACGACCCCACTCTTAGCTGCTTCCCTGCTGAATCATGCTGCTTAACTATGGCCACTGGTCTACCTTCAGGGATTTATTGGCCTACTTTGATTATGTCTCAGTGCCTTCCTGTGCTAACATTCTATTGCCCAAATCCATTCCCCTCATTTTACAGGTGGAGAAAGACACTAGTGCCCAGAGAAATTATGTGACTTTGTTCAAAGGCATACAATTAGCAAGTCTAATTTTATGGCTACTCTTATGTACTAGTCATCTATGGCTGCATAACAAATTACCCCAAAACACAGCATCATAGGACAACAACCATATATTATCTCACACATTTTCTGAGGGTCAGGGATCAGAGAGCAGTTTAGGTGTATGGTTCTGGCTCAGGATCTCTCGCAAGGTCAGAGTCGAGGTGTTGACCGGGGCTGCAGTCAAGCAAAGGCTCAGCTGGACTGCAGACTCTGCCTGCAAGTCCACTTATGTGGCTGTTGGCAAAAGGCTTCAGTTCCCTGCCATGCGGAAGCCTTCCACAGGGATGCTCATGACCTGTGATACAAGAACAGGTGATACAAGAGAGAGTGCAGATGGAAGCAGCAGTCTTTTATAACCTAATTGCAAAAGGGATGTACCATCACTTCTCCATGTACTAGTGGCCACACGGAACAGCTTGGGTACACCGTGGGAGGGGGCTCTGCAGGCATGAATTAAGGACAAAAGTCTTTAACAGGGTCCACAGGAACCTGTGTACCTCACCAGTCTCCTCTCCTTGTTTGCTCTCTGGGCTCCAGTTTACGCTGGTCTTTTTCCAGTTCCTTGCATGTGCCATGTTCCTTCCCAGCCTGCCTTTGCAAGTTTTTCTCTCTGCACCTGGAACACTGTTGTATCTCATTAATTTGTCTCATCAATTCCTCTTGAGCCTGTAAAGCTCAACGCTGCCAACATGTCCTCCGGGAATCCTTCCCTGATCCCCTTGACAAGGTCTGGTCTTCTGGTCATGTGCATTATATTGGCACTAATTAAGTTGTCCACTAATTAATTCATTCATTATTAATACTTACGGGGGTATATGGTTTGACTTGCGCTGTCTCGGTTGCCAGCAGGGAGCACAGGTCCTAAAGGCAGGCTTAGAGTCCAGGCTCTTCACTCAGCATCCTGGGGCCATACTCTTCATAACCACTTTTTAATCCCTGTTCCTTGGGGCAGAAAAATAACTGCTATTTTAACTTGGCCTTATACAAGGCTTTTTTCATTAGTTCTAAAAATAGGATCATGCTAATTTTCCAGACTGAGCATCTAGCCTATAGTTTTGCTTCCAGGCCCCCTACGTTAACCATAAGAAAGCACTTTCTTTACAGTACCTTATTTTATTCACCTATCAATTTGATTCTTATGCGTCAGCAAGTACGGCATTTAAAAAATCAGCAGCAGCATTGTTTGTCACAGATTTTCTTTGAAGATCTAGCCTTGTTTCTCGAATACATGGGAGGAGGAGTTGGAAGAAGAAAACTCTCTATTTTTACCCGGTATTGTGGTTTGGTGTGCTGGATGAGCAGCTTGGAATAGCTCTCGGTCCTCTCCTCTTTCACTGACACACACACACACACACACACACACACACACACACTCCTTTGATTTATTTGCTAGGATGATGTAAATGGAAATCATAGAATCATACATCTACGTGTGTGTGTGTGTGTGTGTGTGTGTGTGTGTGTGTGTGTGTGTGTTGGGGGGTGGGGGACACTGAGGATGCCTCAGTTAAGCGTAATGGATTCAAGCATGTCCACACGAGTGGTGAGGGGACCACTGGGAGGGGATTTCCAGGAAGGCCTCTCAACCCTCACTGGGAGGATAAGGGGG
>JAQQAC010006904.1:66847606-66995944 GCA_029783875.1 Phataginus tricuspis | reverse complement strand
GGGATTTCCAGGAAGGCCTCTCAACCCTCACTGGGAGGATAAGGGGGCCTGAGGGGCCTATGAAAGCAGACACAGAAAGGAAGGAAGCTTCTAAGGGAAAGAATGAGGAACTGCTTGTACAATAGACTCTGTGATCCTTAGGGGCCCGGGGCGGATCTTCTGGAGGTCTGAGTGACTGTGTGATGCCCAGGGAAAATGGGGCAATCCTCTTACTTCGGAATGGCCCAGGGCCTGTTAACACTTGGAGGCCCAGCAGCTGTGTGAATGGGGGCAGGTAGTACCCTTGTGTAGAATTGGCATTGAACTAGTTTCAGGGGCAGCTCGGAGGCCACACTGTACTCTCAGAGGGCTTTAGGTGCAGTCAGCATAGGTGAGCGTGGTGGGAGAAGGAAAAAAAACAGTGGCTTCCATTTGGCTGCATGGTGTCTATGGTAATTGACTAGTTTGTGACCCCCTGGGGGACACCTCCAGGAGACACCCAATGCGACGGGCTGAGGTCTCATGGGGTCCTCTAGGATTCTATGGAAGAAAGAGCCAGTGGTATGTGGGAATGGCTATAATAAGTGCCCTGTTACTAGCCATAGACCAGAGAAACTTGAGAAACTCAGATTAATAGAGAATAAAATACTGAAGTTAGAGGTCGAGACCTTAGAGGTCATGGAGTCCAATCCTCCACTCACCTGAGGAAGAAGCAGAACCCAGGGAGAAGGCAAGTTTTCCAAGGGCAGACAGCTAAGATGGGGATCTTGTTCTAGCCGTACTGTCTCTTGGTACTTAAGGAAGTTTGGGCAATTCGTGGATATCACTGATGCTTCCTTAAGACCACCGAGGCTTGGAGGGGTGGGCTGCTGCTAAGAGGCAGGAAGGCCTCTAGGTTGGGTGCTTCCATGTCATATGACTGGAGGGAGAAAAGAAAGCCAGCATGCCTGAAACACTGCCACTGATAGCACCCTGGGCTCAGGAATGTCCTCCCTCAAGGTCATTGCTTTGATCTGAAGGCTTGTGCTTAGCAAAGATGTTTTTCTTTGAGGAATTGTGGCCTGTGAGTAAGCGTGGGAAGAGGTTGCGGAAGGGACCAGAAGGTCTGCAGGAACTGTCAGAGATGGCAGGCTGGGGGGAGGCCCGGGAGGGCCAGAGCATGGACCTGCCAAGCAAGGTGAGCAGATGTTAAAATGGGGAAAGGGTAGGAGCAGAGGACAGTGACAAAACGGACCACCTGGGTGTTGCATGGTCTGATGTGCATCAGCCATGTGTTGCTAAAAACATCCCTTTTCCCTATATAAGTGATGTCTGGCCTGGCCTCATGTTTGAATCTTTGAGCTCTGCTTGGCTGCATGTCAGGAGGGGGGAAAACAGAAGAGTGAGAGTAGGGGGGAGGAGAGCAGAGAAGGGAGATGTGCAGAAAGACACCCAGAGAGAAAGAGCAGGGCTGGGCCACAGATTGCTTCCAGGGTGCAAGGAACCACAGACACCTACTTTCAAGACCTTCTGGGGCCACTGTTTAATAGCATCCAGCCGCCTGGCCACAGGTAGGTCTCTCACCTGGTTCCCACTAGAGCTCCTGCCTCTGGAAACCAGCATGATTTATGGGCTCCTCTGGGCTCATGGCCAGACAGCCACCCCTCAACCATCATATCCTGGCTGACCCCGAGTGGCCCTTCTTGTTGCATGTGGCCCAGCAGGTGGATTTGAATTTCTCATGACTGCAGACACCTGTGTTCCCTTGAGGGGCTTGCCGTGGTGATAGAGAACAGACCCAGGCCATACCCCAGAGAAAGACCACAGTGGAGGAAATGGGAGAGACAGATTTGTCGGAGGCATGAAATATCGCTGAAAGTGTGGGCCCTGGTAGATTTCATTAACTGTTTGCATGTCCCTGCCTGCATTCCACTGGTCACCTGCCCAAAAACACAATTGGAAACACAAACCTTAAATGAGGTCAGATTTTCCAAAGAAATATGATTAGAAACAAAGAGTCCAGAGCCAAATCCCAGGTAAATGGGCCCAGTCCACCAGAGGGACAGTCACCAGGACTGGTGTCAGGGCAGCCCTGGTCCTGCCTGGTATGGTTATCCTGAGGCTCTGGGAGGCCCACCGGGAGGAGAAAGGGTAAAGCAGGTGTGCAGAGCACAGGGACAGGATTTATGGGGAGGGGGTGGTCCTGCCAGATCTCTTCTGCCCTCTAACTCCTTTGCCGAGCAGCATACTGCCCCCGGTTACAACTCTGCAGCAGCTTGTGGAAGCTCCAGACCAAAAGTTTGAGGCCCATGGTGAGGCCGGCACACAGAGGGAAGAGTGGACTGTCACAAGTTCTGAATTGCTCAAGGTGTGGCACAGTTCATGCTGCTCAGTTCCATCCTGCTGTGCAAGAGTCCTGCCTCCATTCCCATGGAGCATGGTTTGAAAGCCGCTCAGTGGGGTCAGAGCGAATCCACAGTGCTGGCTTCCAAGGGCCAGCAGTCCTCGGGGCCGCTGCCGGTTAGGGTGGAAGGGCGTCCCCACTCCAGCCTTCCCTGATGCCCCCATAGAGCCCATTAAAAGCACTTTGCCCTCTATAAACGATTCAGCCTGTGCCCTTAGAGGGGGTAACTTCTGCTGCTGTAAGTCCTCACTCCTCAAACCACAGCATATTGGCCCACATCATCGGCACCATTGGGCCCCTTGTTAGAAATGCAGAATCTCAGGTCCCTGTCCCAGTCCTACTTGGATCAGAATAACACCAGTCTGGGGCTCAGCATGGGGCCTTGTTGTCTGCAGAGGGGGTAGCGCTTAGATTGGCTCTGGGAAGCAGCAGCCCAGGCTGTTGTGTGGGTGACCTCTTACTCTGCTGCTGTGGCCGTTCTCTCTATGTGGGTGGCGAGGACAAAGACTGGCTCCTGTCAGCTGGCTGGGTCATTCTTGTCTACTTGGATGTTCAGTGCCTCTTTCATGGTAGATGCTTTCTTGTCCACTGTGCTCCCATGTTCTGGTCATACTTGGTGCCCACTCCCATTAGCCCATCCACGTGCCTCTGCTCCAGACCTCCTTGTCTGCAATCATTCAGTCCTTTTCAAATGGCCAGCAAGGCTACTGCCACTGCCCATGTATCTCTCTCTCAGGCTACTTCCCCTTGCACACAAAGCCAATGACTAGGTGTACCATTCAAAGCTCCACCCATTAGGAATATCTCCCTCAGCTCTGTCATTCAAGTCCACTCCATGGTGGCTGTAATTTACCCACTGTCTCTTTTCAGCTTGCACTCACATTCTGAGATGTTCTATCAGGAAACCAAGCTTGGGATTTTCTCCTTCACCTAGTGCTGGGAATGCCCCTAGCCATCTGGCCACAGGTGCCAGCTGGGGGAGGGGCCCTGGGAGCCATGGCATGGGAGTCTGTAGTTCCTGCTCACGAAGCTTGGTTGTACCATCTCGTCCTGCTTGGGATTCACCCTGGATGGACCATTTCCATCTTAGGATGGCCTGCCACGGGCCTTGTAACTATGGCTTGGGGAGTCCGATAGAACTCAGTCTGTGGAGGGAGCGCCATCCTCATGGTCACGGGATACCCCAGAGCCAAACGTCCCATGCTCCCCTGTGCCCAGTAATACTCTAGGATCTGGCCCTCAAAAAGAAGTTGCTGCAGATGACGTGGCCTTGGCCCCAAACACCAGATGCCTGTGTTGTGATTTTCCTACTGGGGCTTGCCATAAATCCTTACTGCACCTTTTTCCACTGTTAACACATCCAACACCAGATTGTCTACTGGACCATCTGCTCCAAGTGGCAGAGCTGCTTGTACCAGGGCCTGGACTGACTGCACGCTCCAGGCCCCACACAAACCTGGCTACCTTTCAGATTTCCTGGCACATGGGCCAGAGGAGTGTTGCTAGAAGTGGGATGTGCTGCCTCCTGAACTTAACCCAAAGAGCCCGGACAGACATTGTACTTCATTCTTGGTGGTAGGGAATGAGAAATGCACTAATTTGTCTTTTACTTTGGACAGTATTTCTCAGCATTCTCCTGACCTCTAGACCCCTGAAAACTTTACGAGTGGGCTAGGCCTCTGAATCTTCATAGGGTTTATCTCCCACTACCGGGACTGAGTAGCTTTACCAAGGCCCCCAGTGTGCTGGCTGTTTTTTACTCTCTCTGCTCTGTTATTGATGTGATGGATCAATGTGGACATTTGCAGGATGTCCAGATGGACCAGATTTCTTTGGACTGTATTGTGACAGTAGGAGAATTAATACAGACCCAGGACACTATGGTAAATGCATTTTATTGTTCATTCCACATGAATGTAAATTGTTTGTGATTCTCTTCTGTGATTGGGATAGAAAAGAGCCACATACTATTTATCCGAGTCCATGTTAATCTGTTCAAGCAAAGGTACCACAAGTGGCAAGACCCCATCATCAGAACTACTTCTTGGTTAAGTGTGGGGTAGTTGACAATCATTCTGCAGTACCCACCTGGTTTCTGCAGGGACCTGACTGGTGAATTAACTGAGGTGTGAAGATAAGAAAAACAGGGAATGGAGAAGAGAGGAGGACAAGGATGAGGGGGACCATGTGATAAGGAGGCTAGAGATGGAGGCAGATCTTTAGACCATGAGCTCTATTCTAAGGGTAATGGAAAACAATTTGGGGGCCAGTGACTGGATCAGATTTGTGCCTCAGACTTGGCATCCTGCATCCTGCAATGGAACAGAGAGAAGTGGTTGGTATGAGAGGCACTGAGGTGGTAAGAAGGGTGGAGTCTCTCATTATGGTGTGTGTGGAGGACAACAGTGAGAGGGCACCAGTGACGCCCAGTCGATGACCATATAGATGTCGGGGGTGGGGAGGGGCATGATTCTGGCATAGAGTAGACACACAACAAATTGAGTTGAATAAGGGAGTGAATGATTTTTGCCTCATATTTGTGCTTTCTCCTTTACTTCCTTCTATGGATATTCCCCTGATATTTCCTCTTAGTAATTTTCTATCTTCTGACCCCCACTCTGTTCCTTGGCTGTAAGCTCCTAGTTTCCTTACCACAGTCAGAGTTGAGATCAATCTCTCTTCCCTACAGCAAAACCATTGACGTGTCTCTTGAATAGTCTTCTTTACTATCTTTAACATGTGTCAGAATAAATTTTGCTTTAACACCCGGATAGGGTCCATTCAAGACAAATCTCAATTTATTTTCAAGCAAATGCACACTCTATCTCTAGACTTGCAATTAGAAGCATAAATGTATAATTTGTATATACATTTATTTGTACAATGTATATTTTCCAGATGTGCATTTACTTCAAATCAATATAAGAATATAACTTATATCACCAAACCTGGGGAAAATGGTACCTATTTAATTTAATTTCAGGTGAATATCTGAAGGGATTCTTTGGAAAACTCGTAAGAGTAGATGCTCATAGATAGCTATAATAATAGTCAACATCGATTAAGCTACCATTATGCATGCCAGCCTCATTTAATCTTCTTACTTAAGTTATAAGGCAGCTATTATCTCCCTTTTACAGATGAGGAAACTGAGGCCCAGAAGGGCCAATGAACCTGTCCCAGTTCCCAAAGCCAGTCATAGCGCTTTGATCCATACTGGGGTCTAGAGACCATAGTGCTCTTTTTGTGACATACTCTGTTGCCTTCTCTTGGAGTTATTCTACCGTTTTGTTCTGTTTCCCACTTAAAATGGCTCAACTCCATGTAACTCTTGACCTAGCCACTTGGACTGTGGTCAAAATTTTCTTTGTAAAGCTTTGCAGTTCAGTTGCATAGCAGACAATATATTTTTTTTAATTGGAATTTATAAATATACATATGGAAGTCAGGACCAGGTTTCCCCAAGTGATTCAGGAGCACATTGACTATGAACGAGGGAAAGCTGGTGAGCTTTCAGCAATTTGCATGAAGAATGACCTAGAGCAAGAAGAATGTAGCCAGAGAAAGAACCACAGACACACCTACGCCCTTGCCTGGCTCCCAGTGGAAAGGGAGTGGAGCTGAGCCAGACCTGCAGGCAGAACACTATTGCTTGTTGTATAGGTGAACAGCCTGTGTTCATTAGGTCTGGAGACTTCCACGGGGGGTGAGTTACAGCAGGCCTCGGTGGAAGGGCCCTTTGTCTTTTCCAGACACCTACCCTTCCCCATCTCTGGTGGTGACTGACTTGAACTTTGTGTTTGGTACAGCTAATGAAAACCAGCTTAGTTACCAGCAGTGTGGGGTGCCTCTCTTGGGTCTGCAGATCATTCTGCCCCAGCTCTTGCCTCCTGCTTGCCCACTGTAGGGTTGCTGCTCCGCTGCTCATCTGTGGAAGTCATAGCTTGGAGCCTGAGGAGCTGTTGGCATTCACGAGACAGCCTTCCCTGCTGTCTCTTCCTGGGTTTTCACACGCAACGCGCCTCGCCGGTGGCATTGAAAACGGCGTAGGTTTTGTTAGAGTGCCTTATCCTTTCTCGTGAAAATTGGTGGGTATTGTGACTTGAAATTAAATGGGTGGCCTGATTCCATCTACATAGCCAATTGTTGATTTCTGAGTACTGATTATAAGTAGATAAATCTTAATTCCAGGTATCATTCCCTACTTCCAAACATGGCATTTTGCCTTCCTCAGCCCCGGTCTGTCTAGTGATTTATTCCTCCCAGAAGTAGCTGTAGAAGAATATGGCAGGAGGGGGAGACCGCTGTAAAAAAAAAACAGTGCTTACTGAGTGCTTAGTATATTAGGCACTGTTCTGAACTCTTCAGCCCCATGAAGCAGGTACCGTTATTCTCCCCACTTCACAGATGAGGAAACTGAGGCCATTTTAGGTGAAATAACCTACCCAGGTGTACACAGGTAGTAAATGGTCCAGCTGGATTCATCACTAGGCAGCGTCATCCAGAGCAAGTGCCATTAAGACCAAAATAGGGAAAAAAATGGAGGACAGGTCTTCCGTATATCCATTATGCAGTTTATAGTTCCCACTCAACAACTGTATATACAGATTCTTCTTCATGTCTGCTAATTAACTCTGAAATGCACTGATCTTTTTCAAGTGTCATTAAAGTTAACAACTATATATACAAAACCACTTTCCCCAAATCCAACAAATATTTGGTCAAATTTTCAGTGTTAGCTTATGAAGATCACTGATTCTGAAAAGAGCTTGGAGTTTGCAGAGCTCCTTGAGACTCTGATGAAGGCTATGGCTTCCTCTTATTCCAAAAAAATGCAGGCAAAACTGTGCACATAATTTCAAGAGGTTCAAAGGTCCTCTAAAAACTCTCTCCCAGTAGGCCCCATGGAGTCCAGGTTAAGACCCCCTGATTTAGCATAACAGTAAACTCTAGCAATATAGAAAAATTGATCTGACAATAATGAGAAGAGAGGAAGCTAAATTTGTGCAGGAAAATAGTAATCTGTAGGGCTGCATGGCCTCAGGCAAACCACGAACCTTTTCTGTAGCATAATCATAGCTTCCTTCTTCCACGACCAACTAGTTTATTCAATGAGGTAATATCTGACCACGGCCCTGAGCTCCCCAGAGAAATGTGTCCTGCTCTTTTTGGACAATAGCTCTCCAGACTCTGTAGCCTTCGGAAATCCGCAAACCCAACTTAGTGACAACAAACTAGCAGAGATCATTTACTACCGTTGGCATTCCAGGAGTAGGAGTGAGGGCCTGTTTCCCATCCCCGAAGGCTGGAGAAGCAAAGAAGGGTACCAGGCACCTCCTTAGGGAGCAGCCAGTCAGGTCCATCACCTGGGGCTCCACTCTGTTTGGGTAAAGTTGCTATAAGGCTGAGGCTGCTGGGTATCAACTTAGGGGGAGATGAGAGAAGAAGGAAGGGGTACTGTCAGCTGATGGTAGAAACGAACTCCTGAGAGGCCCTTATTCCTACTGTCATTTGGAAACTCAGTCATCTCCTCCCCACTCCCATCATAAAGGACTAGGGCTGCTTAGCCAGCAACAAAGTGAAGTTCCTCTCTTCTAACCTCTGCCCTCCACCCCTTAGATATGCTGACCTTTGGTATTTACCAGCCTCCAACCCCCCTTTTTAAGGCATGCTTGGTGTTTGCTCTAAATAAATTTCACCTGGATATGGCATTTGAGGGTGAGGAAGAAGGCCCATACCATAGGATTTCCTTGGGGTCAGATTCAGACAGACTATGCAGATAAAGATTAATATTTATTGAGCATTAGTATGAACTATTCACTGTACTAAGCATCATATGTACATAATCTCATTAAATTCTTCCAACAGTCTACAAAGCAGGTTTGATTATTATTTCTGTTTTACAGATGAGAAAACTGAGATTCAGAGTTAGCTAGCTTAGTGTAGGTCATTGGCTTAGAAAAAAATCCCCAGTGCTTCCTTCTCTGGCTCTCCTGTGTGTCTTCTTGTCTCTTACATTACTAGCACACTCACTTCTTATGCTTCTGGTCCCGAATGCGTGTGCGGTTTCCCCCACACCAGGCGATTCTGCAATACCAGCTGGGTGTCCTATGTTTTCACTCAGTTCTGCTACTACCTACCTGGCAATAGTGTCAGATACACAGGTTTAGGGCTCAGTCCCACAAGACTGCCCCCCCCACTTCAGATGCCAATCACAAGTAGTAGGTCCCCGGTTTACCCACAACTTCTGTCCAACTTGCCTACAGATTGGAGGGTCTCATATTTCCTCCCCCCTCAGATTCAATTATTTGTTCAAGTGGCTCACAGAATTCAGGAAAATGCTTACTTACGTTTACCAGTTTATTAAAGGATGTGATAAAGGATAGAGATGAACAGCCAGATGAAGAGATGCACAGGACAAGGTCTGGGGCCGTCCCAAATGCACAAGCTGCTGTCCCTGTAGAGTTGGGGTGCACCGTCCTTCTGGTACATAGGTTGTGTTCCCAACCTGGAAGCTCTCTGAGCCCTGGACTGTTGGGAATTTTACGAAGGCGTCATCACGTAGGCATGATGGATCCCTGACTTCATGTTCGGCCCCTTTCTTGCCTGAAGAGAATGGGGGGTAAGACTGAAAATTCCAAGTTCTGATCATGGCTTGGTATTTCCAGACCAAAGAGCCAGCCAGGAGCCCACCCAGAATCACCTCATGAGAACAAAAACCACTCCTGTTGTCCAGGAAATGATAAGGGTTTCAGGACCTCTGTGCCAGGAACTAGGGGCAGAGACCAAACCGTATCTTCTATATTCTCTCAGTCATGTAGTCAGAAAGCGGTGAATCAAGGATTTGAACCCAAGTCCCTGACTGCTGAGTTCTTGCTCCTCGGCACTGTGCTGCAGTGGCCCCAGAGGCAGGGCTGGGGATTGGGCATTCCTCTTCCAGAGGCGCCCCTGTGTCAGTGCTCCTACCTGTCCAGCCTGGTCTGAGCCTTGGGTCTTTTCCTTCCCCAGGTTTCTCCCATCATGTTTCCCCTCCCACTCCCGTAGCTTACTCCGCACTCCAGGTCGTTGTCAGTGGTCCCAGCTGTCCTCTGTGCCGACCGTGGCCTCCTCCAGTCCTCAGCGTGGACACCACGGTGCTGGTTCTTCCTGAGACTTTGCTTTGGGTCCTGCCCCCCTGGTCCTAAAACGCCAGACCCCCAATAACAACAGAATAAAATCCAAACATCCTGACCTCATGCTTCCTCTTGTCCTGCTCCCTGCCACATCCAGACGAGACATATTGTCTATCCTCTTGAGCTGATTTTTGTTCTGAAATAAGTATTTTTATTGAAACTGTTTAAAATGAATTTTAGTGGCATACATATTGCCATGGATCCTTTGAGGAAAAGAATACATGTAAAATCATAGCAGAAACAGGTAAATACTCATTATTTGCCAGCGGCACTAGCCAAATTCAGTCCTTCCTCCTAGAAAGGCCTCCCTGCTGCCCTCCATGAACTGAGAGTCCACCTCTGTATCAGGCCTCAGATTCAAGCTTCTCTAGCTCAGGGAAACCTCCCCACAGCCCTAGCCCTGACCCATCACTGGCTTCTCCCAAGTACGGTTCTTTATTTGATGGTACAAACTGGGACCAAGCCTGGCCCAGAGCCGCAGCGCTACCGAGTCACACTGGGGCAGGGGGGTCCTGCTCTGCCACTCCCAGCCGAGGGACACTGAGCAATCACGTCATCTCTGAGTCTTGGTTTCTGCATCTGTGCTGTGTGGACAATACCACCTGTTGTACATGGTGTATATAACGGTTGAATAAAATGCTGTATACACAGCATCGTAAGAAGCAGTAGAGCCCGGTGGTTGGGACCATAGCCTTTGCGCCCAAGCTGCCTGAGTTCAGACTGTATGACCTTGGCTGAGCTGTTGAATGCTCAATGACTCAGTTTCCCTATCTGTAAGTTGGAGATGATACGTTTTTTTGAAGGAATAAATTGAGTTAATATATGTTAGGTACCTAGATGCCTGGCATGGAGAAATTTTTCAAAATTATCAGCTATTATCTCATAAAGCATCTTTCTTCCTCACTTCAAGATGTCATTTGCTATCTGTACCTAAACCAAACGCCCTCACAAGGGAGGGTCCTGTATATTCTCCTCTCCCTGAGCCTAATACCCTGCCTGGAACGTGTGCAGGACCTATTTTTGCTGCTGAGTTTACCATGATGGGCATCACGGGAGGGTGAATTTTTCCACCAGCTTGCGGATGCAGAGGCGAAGGTATCCACGCTGGGAACACCTAGAGCAAACGCGGAGGGAGGAGAGCTGGGCTAGAGAGGGAGGGGGAAGGACGGCCCCCTAACAGCACCTTCTCCTGGCAAGGCCATGCTTTCAACCTAGCGGGCCCTGTGCACTCAGGGCAGGCTGAGGAGCTCGAGCTCGCCAGGCAGGCCCCCGAGGGGGTGGGAGGTGTGAGTGGGGACCTGAGGCCTCACCTGATCGCCGCCTCCCACCGCGCCCCCAGTCCTGGGGGCTAACAGCCGGTCCCCCCACGAGCCTGGCGGAGGGAGCCCAGCCTACTGGGACCGGCCTCTGAGCCCCGCGGCGGTGCTTCCAGCCACGCCCGGGGCTCCCCGCGTGGCCACACCTCCTCGGGCCCCGCAAGGGTTAAGGCTGCGCGAGGAGAGGTTTGGGCTGACGTCGCTGAAGGTGGTTCCCCTCGGATGAGGATGGGAGAGCCTGGCGAGCTGAAACCCGAGCTCCCGCCCAGCCGGGGCTCGGGGAGGGCCCTGTAAGAGCCGCCGGCCCGCCGTGGCCTCCCTCCGCCCCTCCCCAGCAGCCACTCGGCACCGCCGCGGGAACGATGCAGCTGGGCTGGTGGCCGCAGCTGGGGCTCCCCTTCCTGCAGCTCTTTCTCATCTCGGCCCTGCCAAGAGGTACTGTGAGTAGCGTTCCGGGTCCCCAGGAGGGTACATTTACTGGGGTCTGGTAGGGAGCTGTGGAGTGTGGGGGCTGCTCCTCTGGCCCTAATCCTGGGGGCTTGGCTGGTGGTGCCGGAGCATCTGTCCTCCCTGAGACTGTGACACCGTTTTGTCATCCCAACTTGTGGGACTGAACTAAACTAGGTTCCAGTTTAATTTGCTTGTTTTAATTTTATTCCTTTAAAGCACGAAATTACCTCTGTAAATCCATCCAGTCTGATTTACCCACCCTAACTTGCAAAAATTAAGATTCCCCTGGGAAGAGCCCTCGCAGAGGTGAGCGAAAGGGAGAGACAAACAGAGAGCAGGGCTTGCAGTGAGGGCGCGCCTCCTGGTCAGTGTCGCCTGATGAAATCCTGGTCACACCCTTCAGGACGGATCCCTCGCGGGGGAGGCTTACCCACTCAGCATGCAAACACTTCCCTCCCGATGAGATGAGAACCAAGGAGAAGAAGCCGAGGTTAAAAGTGCAAGCTATTTCTGGGGGTGCTCAGTATTTGTTTAGGAAGAGCTCTGGCTTCTGTGCTTTTCATATGTCATTTTCTGAGCCACAATCCCCATGTCAAATGGGCTGCCTGGGCAAGTGAGGCTGAAATGAGACTCGGGGCTCTTGGGAGCCTTTTGACCCCAGCTGAGGGCAGAAGCCAGGGGATGGTGCGTTTGTCTTGCTATCACTGGCTGGCAGACAGCGAAGTGAGGACTTCTCAGGAACATAAGGCTTGAGGGGTGAGGTGTCAGGAGGTAAGGTGAGACCTCATGAGGCAAGCACAGGCTGGAAAGACTGATATGCCCAATAGGGCAACTCTGTGGGAGCAGAGACTGTGCGAGCCTTTGCTGTTCCCAGTCTGAGCTGGTTACCTGTCCCCTCTGTTTTACTTTAGAGGTGGGTACTCCATTGCTGCAAGTAGCTGGGAAGTGCCCAAGGATGAAATAAGACAAGTGGGATGAGGGTGCAAAATGCTACAGCCTACTGCCCAGAAGGGGACTTGACAGTGAGGCACATCCCCTCCTGATGAACAGAAAGCCGAGATGCATGAAAAGACCCCCGTTTTGGTCAGTACTTTGCATCTTTCTGTAGCCTGCTGGCCCCAGGTGAAAACTTGCACTGTGACCTGCTCTCAAACTGGAGAGCAAGTTTTATTTGAATTTTGCCTCAGTAGCAAGTGGAGCAGCCCAAAGACAGCTGTGAAGGAAGAAAGAGCCCCTGAGGGGCCGGTTAATCCCTAAATCCAAACACTGGCCCAGGGGTAAATCGACAACCTTGCATGAAAACTCCTCACTACTCCATCTCTGCCTTCCGAAGCTGAATGTCTAGGTATGGTGTCCCTAGCCCATCTCCAGAGGAGCCCGCCTGGTTCCTTCCCAGAGCTCCTGGGCTCAGGGGACCAGTTTCTTCAAGGTAGCATTAAACTCCCCTGCTTCCCCTCTCCTTCTTTTTTTTATAACGTGGCAGGTGAGAGGGCTCAAACCCATAAAAGTTAAAAAAAAAAAAAAGCTCAAGATGTCCCTTTTTTCTTGCCCAGAATCTGAAAAAAACATTTACTCCTGACCTGAGAATCTCTTTTCCCTTTTGCTGTGGAAAACCTTCAGGGAGAGTGCATGGTTCCCTGGCATCCAAGCTGCTGACAGAACTGGAGAGTAACTTCACATGTCTAGCAAGGGTATTTCAGTTGGTGAGCGTTCACAGTTAGAGGAAAGACCGAGGAATAAAGTGGAGAAGGAAAATACTTCTCCAAGTAGTGAGCGAGTCCACTCCCTGCTGGAATTCTGAATCTGGCCCCATCAAGAAAAGCCTGGAAGCAGATTTACTCTAATTGCTTTTCTAAAAAGAGATCTGATGAAATGTAAACCTCCACTGGGATGGCGCAGGAGATCGGTATTGCTCATCAGCATGGGACACATGTTGGAGGATGTGAATCCAAATATTAGGCCAAGTGATCAACCAACATAAACAGCATGTGAGGGGAGAAACCCAACTCCTCTGGCTTCACCAAACAACAGTAGCTCTGCCAGCAGCATCTGCCTAAGAGGAAAAACTCATTTAAAATATGTGACGCTTGGGAATGAAACCTTAATATGGATAACTTCACAAGTGTTGCTTCCAACAGACATTAGCTTGTGGGGAATAAAGACAAAGGGAACCAAGGGAAGATAATGCAAAGCACAGATATTCCGAAGGCAGGAGCAGCCAGCCTAGAAAGGGAATGTGGAAAGAACGCAAGGGGAAGGAATGACAAGAAAAATTAGATGTTGGTTTATAATGGGATGTGTTAGCAAATCCCAAGGACAGAGCTATGAAAATTGAGCCTTCTTGGCAGCGTGGATTTTTGTGGGGACCATGAAGAGGGTGTTGTCTATATGCTGAGAGCTCCTGGCTTTTCTCAACAGGAAAATAATTTAATGGTGGGATCATAGATTTTTGGAGCTGGGATTGACTTTAGAGATCATGAAGTTTGAGCACCTTAATTTCAGGGAACTACAAAATTAAACATCTATGAACTTTCATGATGTGCCCAGTCTTTGAGTTGAATACTTTATATGCATTAATTCTCAGGCCACCCTAATAAGGTAGGGGCTACTGTGATCCTCATTTTACAGATGATGATTGGAGAGGTTCTGTGCCCTGTTCAAAGATTCACAGGCATGGTTCCCTGAAAAATTAAACATTTGATATAACAAATCCACTTCTGAGTATGTACACAAAAGCAGAGAAAGTAGGAACTCCAACAGATATTTGTACACCAGTGTCCCTTGTAGTATTATTCCCAAGAGCCAAAGGGGGAAACAACAAAAAAATGGCTATCAATGAACAAAGTGTGGCATGTACACACAATGGAATATTACTCAGCCTTAAAAAGGGAATAAAATTCTGACGCATGCAACAACGTGGATGAACCTTGAAAACATTATGCTGAGTGAAAGCAGCCAGGCATGAGGGTACAAATACTCTCTGATCCCCCATACGTGAGGTACCTAGAGTAAGTGGGACAGTGTTTGCCAGGGGTGGGGAGGAGGAGGGATTGGGGAGTTATTGTTTAATGGGCATAGAGTTTCAGTGTGGCCTGCTCAGAGTTCTGGAGATGGATCATAGTGATGGTTGCACAAACCACTGAAAGTGATTAAAATGGCCAAATTTATGTTATATGTATTTTGCTCAATAATGATTTAAAAAAAGAATTCAAAGGCAGATTAGTGGAGTGTGGGGTGAGCCCAGACTAATTCCTGAGTTCAAGCTCACATGGTACCTGGCTGAAACTCACACATCTAACAGATGGATTGATTAAGCTGATGCACATGTAATCTTGGCATGGCTTCGGATGGCAGGGGAGAGTCCTTGCTATTCCAGTTTTGATGGCACTCTGGTTTTCTGGCTTGGGTGGCTGTGGCAAAGAGGAAGACTGGAGAGAAATGGGCAGCCTTTGGTTCAAAGGCCTGCAGAAGTAGTCGGTAGGGCACAATGCTTAAAAATGTTTTGAACCTGAATGCCTTGAGGTAGGCTGGGTCCTCTCTGTGGCCCGACACCCCACCTTCTTGGCCCACATGGATGCTCCCTGCTTGTCCCTATTGACATCTGAGTGTTTGACCCCCTTTCCTGAGAGAGATGGGGCAGAAGGGGAGAGTGAAGAAGAGGAGGTGGAAGGCTGGGCGCTGAGTGGGGAGAAACCTCCGTGGGGATCGAGCAGCTTGACAGGACTTTTAAAAGAAGGAACAAAAATGTATTTTAACTTGTCTGTTTGTGGAACATGATCTCGCCTCTACACCCACCAACTCTTTGGTGAGATATTTGACTCTTATGAATGCCCTTAACAGTGACCTTTTGGTGGAAACTGAAAATCAGGTTGGGTGTTATGTCTGGGTCAGTAAGCTGGGGACAAAGCACCTTCGGGCATGGGAGCCCTGGAGACAGAGGTTGCCTAGAGCATGTAAGTAGGTCCCTCAGAAATATCCAGAAGTCTTAGGGAGGGCTTTGGAATATCACTGGCAGGGACTGTGAACTTGACTTACATTTATCTACATCGAGTTACATTGGCTAGACAGAAATGGCTGAGATAACTGTGTCTGGGGGACCTAATGACTGGCCTTATATGAGAAAATTATTTCCATCTGCCCCCCTAGGGGCAGCCAATCCTGATGCAAGAGGAAACTTCTTTGCCTGCCATTCCCAAGACCAGCTGTAGAAGCCGCAATTGATTTGGGGTGTCAGCAAATTAGGAAATGTGCCATTTCAGTGATAAATGAGGGACATTGTGCCCTGCTCCCCTCACATGTGGGAGGACCTGTCATCCTCATTCTGTGGATATTTGAAAGTCACAGCCCAGCTCCCTCTCCCCTTATTTTATTTTAAAGGGGAGGGAAACAGAGCATTTACATTTTCCAGCTCTTGATTTCCGGGGCAGTGGACCCATAGGACAGCTGGAGCTTTGAAAGCTACTGGATCAGGGGCAGAAAGTCTATCAGATTCCAAGCCTGGCCTATGTTTAAGGAATTCTGTTGTCAGTCATCACAAAATCTGGGTTAAAGCATTAGGTTTATAGTGGAGAGAAAGAAGTAAAATGTAAGAAAAACCAAACCTCATACCTGTAGACAAAGCCACTCGAGGAAGGCAGTGAGCTGAGGCAGCCGGAGATATTCTGGTCTCGTAATCAACGGGACTCCCCGCCACTCCCCACCCGCCAACCCTTCCTTGGCCGCAGTCGTCTGCGGGACAGATGCGGAGCTCATGCGGGCTGTGGGTGGGGTGCTTAAAGGTTGAATGTCAAATTCATCACCCTCGATGATGGAAATACCAATGGTGGAGGCCTCTTTGAAGAAGCTCCCATCCTGTCATACCAAGGGACCTGATCTGGGTTTGGCCACCCAAATAATTTATTGAGTTTTTGGTAAATACTATATATGCACTGTTCTATATGCTTTACATGCATTTATTTAATATTCACAGCAAACCTAGGAAGTAAGTAGCAGAGGAATAAAGTGGAGAAGGAAAATCCTTCTCCAAGTAGTGAGCGAGTCCACTCCCTGTTGGAATTCTGAATCTGGCCCCATTCACACACGAAGGACCTCAGTGTTATTATCCCCAGTTCACACACGAAGGACCTCAGGCAGGGATTGCTTGCCCAGGTCACATAGCTGGACATCATCCATGTTTTGAACCCAGGCAGTCTGACTCCATAATGCATGCCCTGAAACACTACACAACACTGTCACAGTCAGCAGTGGGTCCAGCTGGGGTAGATTTGCCAGCTGCATTTTGGCCAAATCATAAAAGACCACAGAGTCTGTAAAGAAATCTGGTTATCCCCTGGACATTGCAGGTGGAGGCAGAGTGGATGTGCGAGAAAGGAGGGAGACATCAACTGCCCCTGTGGGACCACGTGGAGCCCAAGAGAAGCCATTCCGTAAAGGAAAGAGGGGTGCTAAGCAGACCAAAGCCCAGCCATTTTCTGGCATACATGTCTACAGGGTCATGCACCTCACTCTGATTAAACATGGCAAGTGAGAATTTCTTTGTCTCATGGTCAAATTTTATAATTAAAATCTGTGTCTGCTTGCCGAGGGACAGAGTAAGCATGAGATGTTTCAAGCCCAGCCCTGACACTATGTAACCCTGCTCCCTTACGCGTTTATTCTGTCAAGATCATCAGTATGTAAACCCTTAAGCCATGGAACGGGAAGAGCGGGCCTGGAATGAATAAAGGCATGCATTTTGTCCCCTCTTTTCTGGCATAACACAATCGATGGATATAGCAGGTGGTGGAGACCTGACCGCCTTCCGTTCATACTAAGATGGGTTCTAACTAATTCATTTCAGCCTTGAGTGAGGATCTACTGACTACCTGACACTGATGTCCTGGGTTTTCTGTCGAGTGGTTAAGAGAAGTGGCCCCCTTGGCTGAGCATCAAATAAAGACACCTATTTCTGTCACTCTCCTGCCTCTGGAGTTCGGAAAACGCCTTTATTCCTCCCACCACCCTCTCTGAGGGTCTGGCTGTCTCAGAGGGCTGAGTTAGGGGGTTGGCAGCAAGTATTTGTGTAAGTAGAAGGCGAGTCAGTTAGTTTGGTGATTGAAAAACCGGGGCTGCCACTGCCGGAACAGAGTGAGGAACACATTCAGGCAACTTCAGCTCATGGGGAGGCACAGCAGTTGCCCTCATAAGCCTGAATTCATGATCAGTTAAAAAACACTTTTGGACAGTTTAATGGAAAGCCACAAAATGGATGAGGGATGTTTGGCTGGTTTGCTTCAAATCAAATGAATCCTTTGAGGACTCAGAAGAACTAAAGTGTCAATGTTTTTCAAACCTAATTCCACATCCATTGACTTCATAGGATTCCTCCGAAGGTGATCAACTAATCCCCATATGGTGGGGTCCCACCTTAGGACTCCATAGGCATGGGGAGCACTTGAGATGTCCTAGGGAAAGTTGCCTGAGCTTAGCTTCTAGCTGGTGACAGATCTAGTTCTGTATTTTCCAGCATGTCCTTGGCTCACCTGGATACAACCGAAGGGAGGATTTGGCTGGTGGTAGAGAATCTTTGTTGCAGGACTTCTTGGTCTGGCTTTCTGCCTCTCCATGGGTGGTTGACTGCCTGGTTCTGAATGGTCCTCAGCCTCCCTTCTGTGCCAGCCAGGCTACCCTGGCTGCACTGGCAGAATGTAACAACTGAACATCTCAAGTCTTTATGGAAATGAGGTACAGGCTGCAGTAAACAAAAATATTCCCCAGTAACAGACCCAGTGGATTCCTTGCACTGCAAGATGTCACAGCAAGAGACATTTCTAACATCATTCTTTGTCACAAAAACCTTACTCTGGAATCACACATGCCTCACACATCCACATTCGTATATGTATTCAGCAAACTTTATCAAGTACCCATTGAGCCAGGCATGATCCTGTGTGCTGGGGATCCCATGATGGATAAGGCCAAGTCCTTTTCCTTCAGGCCCTTGCATTCTATTGAGAGAATTTATAGCCCAGCCTGGCATTTATTTCCTCAAGTGGGTTTCATGGAATTCTAGTGAGATATTCAGCAAGAATAAACAAATAAAACCTAAGGTGTTAGGATGAAATAATTCTCAGAGATGTAGAGATTAACTGTGCACAAAGTGTATTGCGGATTCTGCAAAGCCCTGCAGTAAAGAAAGCTGTTATTAACATTTTGCAAAGTTGTTTGAGCATAGAACCTTTTATCACACAATATCTAGTGGAATCGGGCTCCATGGATTATAGTTTGGGAAACTCTGGTTTCTTGCCCATTATGAATAAAACATTGAAGAATATGTCACCCTTACAGAAGATAAAGTATGAAGGGAATTTCAAAGTCTTTAAAACATAGATTTCCATTCAGACTTCAGCTGAGGGATGGACAGGAAGTCTGGTGTCCTAATCCCTTAATACTTGTGGAGATGTTGAAAGAAACATGGAGATGATCCTGTTCATGTCACTGTGAGACAAGTCCTCGCCAGCACTGACCCACATGGTTCATCAAAGAAATTGTTTAAAGGGATGTTGTTGGTCTGGGATCATTGGACAAACTGAGGTGGGAGTCTGAGTACTGAGCACATGGTGATGCGGCAGTTGGGGGGTGATAACAACTGTGACTGGACTTCCCAACTAGATTGTACCTTTGATGACAGTCACACTGTCTTCAAAAATGAGGAGACTGAACATCCTTCTAATCCCCAAGATGTTGAGTCCAAAGTCTGTTCCCCAATTATCATCTCCTCCCTTTCCCTCTAACACACACACACACACACACACACACACAGGCTTGTCTCCAATCCTGTGTTATTTACCCTCATTTCTGCACGTTCTGGAATAGTCCAGTCACTATGACCCTTATTTGTACACCCGGAAGTGGTCTGGGCTGTTTACCCTGGAGCTGTATCCATAGAGACAGCGTGAGTTTGAGTTGTTCATCAACCCCTTGTTTGCTCTTCCTGGGAACTACTTTATTCCTGCCTTTGCTAAATAATTGTTCTTGTGGTCATGCAACATAGCATCTCTAGCCCTAGCAACACCTACCTTCTCTATCTGCCCAGACTTGTTTCAGACTAGATGACTATGATGGCAACGGGTAAGGAATAAAATCAGCCCTCCCTTTTAAGAGTATCCTGCCCAGGTAGGCTTCGGTAACCCGTGACTCCCTTAGCAAAGATTCAGCCTTGCTTGCCATTTTTATGTTTATGAATTCATCTTTGATGTAGATGGCTTGGTATGGATGTGTTCAAGTTTGAATACCCATATACACAGAATAAAGTATAGATGTGGTGGTGTGTGTATATACAAATATGAATGTACAGGGGTTTATTTAGACTATTATGGTTTAAAACATGGGCTAAGATTCGAATCCTGTTCCATCATTTATGGATGGTTTTCTTGGGCAAGTTAACTTCTTTAATGTGGTCTTTCCATCGTCCAGCCTATAGACTGAGGATAATGATAATAATAAACCTCTACTGTAGGTTTATTGCAGGTGTTAAGTGAGATAATCAATTAAAAATGTTAAAATGTATAATGCCTTGCAGAAACGGAGTACTCAGAAAATTAAAGTCATCTTCCACTATTCTTCTTTTTATGATTTTTCCCACTAGCACATGTTTCACGGGGACTTGAGAGGGAGAATTACTGGGTATTCTGTCTATAGCAGGATGGATGTTACATGGTCGTCCTGTGGCCCACTTCACCGCCATCAACAATCCTATTATCTGTAACTGTCAGAAAAAAAAAATTCCTTAGAAGTTTCTGTCTTTGAGGCTTGCTTTCTCTGCTTGGTTTTGTCATGAATCCACCTTATAACCTTAGGGGAAATGTTCTCCACATGCTGTGCTTTAGTTTCTCTGGGTCTGAAATAGGGCCAGGGGTAGTGTCTTTCAGGAGCTGAGGGGATGGCGTCTCACACAGGAGGTAATTCTTGGTCAATGATGTTGCTTCTGGAACTTGAGATGTAGCTCTTGACCACCTGTTGTGACTCAAGGGTGGAGCCAGCCAGGAGTCCTCAGGCAAAAAGGAGTTCCATTTTTTCTTGTTCTAGCTTGCAGAGCTGGGGGAGGTTACTATAATGAGGGCTAGCCTGCCTGAAGCTGCTGCCAGCTCGGGGCTTAGTGAACCAACGGACATACTATTATCAATGCATCATCCTTTCTCAACACACTGAACATCTGCTATTGAACATCAGCTGCCGTTGGCCAAGGGAAACTGGCTCTGCCTGGCATCAGTGAACCTGGGTAGTAAGACAATAACACTAACTCTGGAACCTATTGGCAAAGAGGTAGATGTGGCTGACCAAGACTCCCGGCATGCTCTAACTCAGAAGGAAGGTTTCAAAATGGTGGAAGGCTGGGGGGCAAGTGGGGTAGTCTGCAGAATTCTTGGGTCCAGGGAAATCCAGATTGGATTGGTAGGGTATAGCTTAAGTTTTATGGTTTTTAATTAGCAATTCTGATGCTTTGGTTGAGATAATATTTGCTGAGTTTTATTGCCAAGTACTTTTAGATGTGTTATTAAAATTTTTTTTAGTAGCCAATGCTAATAAAAAAGTAGGAGCTATTCAGCTCATATTCCAATGTTTGAAATAACCCAGAAGCAGCTGTCCTTCAAGGGTTTCCAGCACCACAGTTGTTGGTGAGGATGGCAATTGGAGGCTTCTCCAAGAAGACAGGATTTGGGTTTTGTTCCCTTTAGCTATGGATGTAGAATTTCTATTTCTAGAAGAGAAACAGCAGGAGGTGAGGTATGTCCTACTTAAATAGGCGTCTGAAGAGGGGGTATTAAAAACAAAAGAGACTAGGAATCTAGAAGCAAGGGGAGGAACCCAGAATACCATGATTTAAACATGAGCTGACTGACTGACAATGCCACGTATGTGTGGGCCTCTGGAGGAGATGTTATTCCCCACGCCCTTCACTCCCTTAGCCGTCTGTGTCTTAGTCAAAGATATGGTTGTTTTTTTTTATCCTGCAGAGAATAATGGTAATGTCTTCACAAATATGCAGATTTTCTTCCAAAGCCCTTTATGCTCACCTCATGGTCGCCTTCAACTGCAGTGACATCAACAGCCTGTCAGTTCACACCCATCCAGTTGAGGCTTTGGGGGAAATGCTGTGGTAACATGTTTGTCTACAATTGTTCAACAGCATAAGAAAGGGACAGATTCAGGGTTAAAATTTGATTGGGCTGATTCCCACCTCACCAGTGCTGTGTTTGGCATTTTATTTACCCTCTCTGTTGTTCGGTTTTCTCATCTATTAAGTGAAGAAAATAATACTTACTTGGAAGGGTAGCTGAGAGGATTCAGGTGTGTGCCAGGGCTTGGGTACATTCCCTGTGGGTGCTGGGATCCAGGAATTCGAATGGGGAGGATGAATGAGAGCCACAGCGTGCTTATTAAAGGGTGAGGGGAAGGCAGTGACAGACGGATTGGTGCCTCTCTACCCCTCCCTGGAATACAGGTGCCTAGACACCTTGGAGCTCACTGCAAGTGTTACCACTCCTGATACCCAAAAAGGGTGGTGAAGGCCTTGACTCGCCAGCTATCATTATGTCCCTGACAAGAGGAGCTGTGAGAAGGGGTGCACCGAGGCCGCTGAGGTTGGGAATCAGCCAGGCTGAGACTGCGGCTCACTCGGTGACGGGATGGTTCCAAAGGCTCCGGGGGAGAGTCACCAGGGCCCCAGGAAGCATTCCGTCACCCGTGACTCACGGTCATCCCTGCCTGGGATGTGCTTGTCTGTCATCGGCCCCGTGGAGCAGGCAGTCAGACCCGCAGGCAGCCAGGAACGTGTGCTGGTGAGACATCTCCAGGGCAGCTGGGATCGCACAAGCGGAGGCGGGGGAGTAAGTGAGCGTGAGGGAGGCGTCCCAGCTGCCTAACTGTATCTCTCTCTGATTCATATGTCTTTTTTTTTCTCTCTCTGGTCTCAGAAGGCTTATACAATGCAGGACAGTAAGAGCTCAGTAGAAAATACAGTTAAATGTGGTTAGATGGGAGAACTGTGGGGCTTGTGGTGGGCAGAAAGGAGGCCTCTACCATCAAGGAGGAGCAGGCACCTGATAGAAGTGCCTTTTTTTTGCCACCTTCTGGGGTGGTCTCCGCCTGAAACTTTAATCTCACGATTGATGCTTCAGTCATGTATGGGACAAGCTGACCCTTGTTTTCATAAAGAATCCTCCAAGTTTTTTCAGACTGACCTTAACTGCCATCATGTCAACATATTTTATTAAGATCTAAGTATTGAAAATGTGGTTCTTGGAGACTATGCTAAGGGGCCATAATTACTTCTGCCATTCTGTGGAGTTAAGCTCCTGCTGTTCGAGGAATTAGATGTTCTCCATCCGGTCAGCAGAAGACAAAGATCAGTACTGGATAACCCTAAAGCAAATTGTCAGGCTGATGAGGGGCTGTGCAAAACAATGGCGGTGATGTTAGCAGCCACTTTTCTTTCACTCACTCATTCATTTGTTCACCACATGTGCAGAAGCCGGGCCAGGGCCAGTTTTGATTGTCACTGCATGGTATTCCCACTGATGAAACAGGACTAACAAGTTAAGTGTCTTACATTTTCCTAAGCAAATTCTGGAAGAAGCAGAGCTGGACCTGTATAACTGGGCTCTCCCCGCTCCAGGATGGCTGCTCCTAAGCATGGAAGCTGAAGAAGGGCTGGGGCAAAGTTTACGATACCAAAGTACTCCACAACTCTCTTTATACTTGTTCACCCTGACTAGAAAAAGAGGGGATGGGAGCCTTTGCACACATAGGACAATTATGCAACAATTTAAAATCACTTCTGAAGACTACTCAGTGTCAAGAGACAATGTCCATGATTTAAGTAAAGAGAAAAAACAGTTGCTACAACGAAACAGAATATGTTACCAGTTTTGAGAGGTAAGAAGTCTATGTGTACATCTATCAATATGTACATGCGTATATATATGTGCATTGAAAGAAGACAATTTGAAGGATAACAGGATATTAAGGTTATTTCTCAATACTTTTTATTTCTTTATTTGTGACTTTAGTTTTTGAAGCTTTCATAAGGAATCTTTTATATTAAATTAGTGTACTGTGTTATTAAAATATATATGTATTTTTTCTCCAATGGAAGAATTAGGGATGAGTGAATGTCTGTGGTGCCCAGAACTCTGTAAGCTCAATTTTACTCTGTGATTACGGGTATGGGCTTGAGCTTTCAGGGTCTCAGGTTATCTCAGGGTGGGGCTCTATGAGTTTTTTGTGCTTGTTTCCTGGGAAGCACTAGTAGGATAAAACTCACTTGCAGTTTTTATAAGACTTTGTTCTCAAAAGTGGAAGGCAAAGTAAATCTGTTCAAGTCCAGTAGCTGGGGAAGCTAGAGGTTGTCCTGGCCTGTTTCCCCCTAAGTAGCACTTTTGTTACTTCCTTCCTAGGCCTGGACTTCTGTGGGCCTCCCTTTCCCCCAGAATTAATTCCCTGGAAAAGCTTCTCTGGCATTTCTCTTTGCTTCTTCCCTACTTAGCCCTTTTCCTCTCTGGTAAAGTGAGGAGGTTGGACTAGATCACTTTAACTTAAAAGTAAACGTATGACCTATGTATAGTGTTAAATTCATAAACACTATAAAAGCACTTTAGCTAAACAAATGCTAAAGTCCTTGAGCATGTTTATATGAAAACATTCAGTAATTTCTACTGCTCTTGGTTTTCTCTAAGTCCTAGTTTCTCAAGCTGGCCTTTAACACCATAGTGAAATTCCCTGAAATTTGTATAGCTAAAGCCAAATGACCAGTGTGCCTTTTATGCAAATGTATTCTAATAAATGGAGAAAAAAAAGCCCAGTATAGTGCTGTTGTTTGCATATTGCATTGTTAAATCTCTTCATCTGGTCAATTCAAATATTTGTCATAGAATATTTCACTTAATTTATTTCTTACATATTTTGGGGGTACTTTCTTGTTTCTGTTCCAGCTGGGGAGAAAGAAGGATGATGGACTTGCCAGACCAGAGGGGAAAGGCCAAGTCATGACATCCCTGGGAAGTGGCATTATCTTGGCAAATACACAGATTTCTGCCTGTGATTTTCTTTAAACCCTCTTAACCCTGTGAGTGCTGTTAATTTGGTGCTAATGTCCCTTCATGACCGCCCATTCGCTCTCATCCTGTTTTCCTTATCGCATTAGTTACTATGTGTTTGTGGGGCCATTTGTACAGTGTCTACTTCTCTGTAAAACTGAGTTCCACGAGGCTGGGGATTTTCTCACCATTGTGTCCCGCCTCCCAACCTCCCATCTAGGACACAGTGGATACTCACTAAATACCTGTAGACTGAAATAATGGACCCATCCGTTCACCCACACGCTTGGGACTGTGCTCAGTGGGTAGACTGAGGATAGAGTGTCTAAATGACTTCTGTGGGTTAACCTTTCTTTTGAGAAAATGGCATGTTAGTTCCCTGAGGCTGCTGAAACAAATTAACTACAAACTTAGTAACTTAAAACAGCACGTTTATTTTCTTATAGTTCTGGATGTCAGGAGTTTGAAATCAGTCTTACAAGGCTAAAATCAAGGTGTCCACAGGCCTGTGTTCCTTTGGGATGCTCCAGGGAGAATGTGTTTCCTTGCCTTGTCCAGTGTCCAGAGGCTCCTGTGTTCCTTGGCCGATGGTCCCTTCCCCCGGGATCTTCAAAGTACATCACTCCAATCTCTACTTTTTTCATCACATCTCCTTTTCTGACTCTGGGCCTCCTGTTCTTAGAAGGGGCCTTACGATTACATTGGGCCCCCTGAACAATCCAGTATACTCTTCCCATCTCAAGATCCTTAAAGTAGTCACATCTGCAAAATCCCTTGTGCCATGTAAGGTAATAACATTTTCATAGGCTCTGGGCTTAAGATGTGGTCGTTGGGAGGGTCGTTGTTCTGTGTACCACACACAAAATCTTTGAAAAGGATCCTGTTGGCTGACCTGGCAGACAGAATGTAGACGGGCTTCCCTGGGAACATTACCTTTGGCTAAGATAATATGATGCTCTGGACCTTACCTGTAAAGTTAATAAAAGGAGCTTGGGCGGGCAGAGGTGGGCTTACTCACTGAAGTAACGAGAAGTGCCAGTGAAGGCGTTCTAGAGAGTTACTTCCTGAGGAAAAGGAGCCCACAGTATTCCATGGCTGGGCCAGAGGCGGACAGGCCTGCTGCTTACCAGGCAAATGGGCTTTGTTCTCTTTTGGAGAACAGCCAGCCGTACTTGGCCCTCTACATTTAAGTATAAAGTCTCATAAAAGGTGCAAATGACTTTTATCCTATCAGTGCCCTCTCAGGAGTTATTAGTCTCTATAAATTCGTAGAAAACCCACAAGGATCTATCTAGTGCTTGCCCCAGGGTGAATGGTGCGGGGCAGGGGAGAAACACGATGTGGACCACACCCCACAGGCATATTTGCTGTTCAGAGTGGAGACTACACATGGCAAGACAAGGCAGGGGTTGGAGCCAAGGAATTTGGACCCAAGGCAGACAAGCTGGACTGTTCTAGGCACTTCTCCACAGAAGGAGAGTCCCCCAGCTCTGATATCAGCAAGTTATGGGGTGAAGCCAGCTCTCCTGGCTCATAGCTCCGAGCCGGACCCACTGCATGGAAATATTTAACTACTGAAAGGGAGAGAAGCTCTGGAGTTAAGGCTGGTTTATTCAGTATTTATTGAGAGCCTCTTGCATGCCAGGCCCTTCCCGAGCAGCTGCGGACAAGTTAGATGTGATTCCTGCAAGCTTATAGTCATGTAAGGGAGACAGACAGTAAACAAGCAAATGAAAACAGAAATGATTATACATGATGGTAAGAGCTATAAAAGGGAACAAGCAGGATGCTGTGATAGAGGTTAGCATGGAGCGGATGGGCAGAAGTATGGACTTCCAGTGAGAATGTCAGTGAGAACCTCTCTGAACAGGTGTCATTTACACTGAGGCCCAAAGGTTGAGACAGAGGCAGTGGGAGAAGCAAAGGTGAAGGCGCTGGGGCGGGCAAGAGCTTGGTAGGTTTGAGAAACTGATAGAAGGTGGCAAACGGTGGCCAAGGAAAGGTTGGAGAGGTAGGGAGAAAGGGGGTTGCAAAGGCCTGTGGGCCATGGCAGAGCATTTGGGGTTTGTTCCAAATGCAGGGGGAACAACACAAGCCTTTTAGGCAAAAAATTGATATGGTATACATTTAAAAACAGGATACTTGAGAAATGTGGATTCTCCGTACTGTTTTTAGGCTGCTAGTTATTGAATGCTTATTGCACTGTGTTAAGCCCTTTATAGCCATTATCTACTCCTTTCAGCAGGTCTCTGATCAAGTGATGGACACGTGAGTCGTTTTGCCTTTTGGCTATTGTGAATAATGCTGCAAAGAACATTGGCATATAAGTATCTGAGTCCCTGTTTTTGTTTTTTTGGGTATATATGTGGGAGTAGAATTGCTGCTGGTCATATGATAATTCTATGTTTAGGTTTTTGAAGGAACCACCAAACTGATTTCCACAGCAGCTGTACCACTTGTCTGCTCTTGTTATTTTCCTTTTTTATTGCCATCATAGTACCATGAGGCCATCTCTCATCATGGTTTTGATGCACATTTCCTCAATAACTTGTCTCAAGCATCTTGTCATGAGCTTGTTACCATTTGTATATCTTCTTTGGAGAAATGTCTACTCATACTATTTGCCCGTTTAAGACATTAGGTTGTTTGTCTTTTGGGGCTTGAGTGGTAGGAATTCTTTATCTATTCTGGAATTCTTTATCTTATCAGACTTATGATCTGCAAATATTTTCTCCCATTTTCTAGGTTGACAATGCCCTTTGTTGCACAAAAATTTTTTAATTTTGATGAAGTGCTGTTTATCTATTTTTCTTTTGTTGCTGGTGCTTACATGCCATATCTCAGAATTCACTGCCAACTACAAGATCATGGAGGTTTGCCTCCATGTTTCCCTTCACATTTAACCATTCACTTCTCATCTAGATTTTAGAAGTCATTCACTTCATCCAGCCAACATCAGAAACATGGGAAGCTTGGTTAAGTAAGTCCTGGTGTCTGTCCTGGAGGGCTGACAGAGTAGTGGGGAAACAAACCCATCGCAACCGTATCATAGAGAGCCCTACCAGTCCCTCCCAAATGCCAGTCTGAGGATCTTTGCTGGTTCACCAGTGTTTGTGGGGGGGAAAAGGGAATTTTTCATAAAGCTACATTTTTTTTAATTTAGGGAACTGTCCCTTATTATGCAAGTGGTTGCTTTGCTATGATGCTAGAATGTTCTTATGACTTGAGGCTGAGAGTAGATGCTGATAGTTTCTTTAGATGGCTCTACAGGGAAGAGTAATCAACCCTGTGTCAGACTTCCAAATTTAGAGGAGGAAAATAAAAAACTAAACTATGAAATTCAAGGTTAGAAGGTACCACAGATGCTAGGGTTGGTTTATGTGGGCCTACAAAGCATGTTGGGATCCCTGCCTGGGGTTTTTAGGGAGAAGCCAGATTCACTCTCTTCCTCAAATATCTGACCCATTTCTGCTTCAGTCATCATCTTTGTGCAGAATTTTTAGAAATGGAGAGTGGGCAGAAAGAAGAGCAAATCAAAGCTAGTTCTGTCTCTCGGCCTGGGTCCCCTGGTCGGCCTCTGACAGGTTCCTCTTACGGGTCCTGCCAGTGGTTTTTCTTTTTCATTTACTTCAGGTATATTTTTAAAAAGAAAGAAAGAAATCCTACCCAGAAAGGATTACTTATTTTTTCTCTCATGGGAAAGAACACTCAGTTGTATCTGGGGACTGAATGAAGTTCTGCCAATGAGTTCACCCTTGTAAAACACTGAAATTCTCCCAAACATACTAATTAAGATACCTTTTGTCTTCTCTGTTAGTTTTAGCTTTGAAGATACCATAAAAGTGGCATGCTGCAAAATCGAGAAGCCAAGTTTGGAGGAAATGACACAGTCTCTCCTTGGCAGTTGGCCTTGCACTTGAATGGCATAGTCTAGAGAGTGGTCTCCAAGCTTTCCTGATGCCCCAAATGCCTGGGCTTTGCTATACAGTCGTGCAGTTGAATGGTTCCTTCTGGAGTCGTGCAGCGCCCAACCTGTGTAGCTGTGAGCAGTGGTCTGATGCAGTGCCAGCAAAAACAGAAATGAGCATAGACATTTAAGAGATGTATACTTGTTTATAAATTATTTATGTGTATGTCAACTCACTTAGATTATATATTATACATAATATATATAGATTACATATTACTACAATTTGATTTCTTTCTTTTTTTGATTAAAAAAGAAAAATGAATAATAATTCTAACAAATTTCATCTGTGCCCCAGAGGGTGGTTTTGAACATCCTTCCAAGTAGGCGACCTACTTTGAGACATTGGTCTAGGAAGAATTGGTCTAGGAAGACATGGTCTTCTCTTTGATTCAGGCAGGGCCACACATTTGTAGGCAAGGTTACTTCTTAGCTCTAGGGTACTTAGGGGTTTTGCCCCTTCCTGCCAGCACCTACGTCCTCACCTGCTGGTTTCCATTTCAGAGTACACAGTCATTAATGAAGGCTGCCCTGGAGCCGAGTGGAATATCATGTGTCGGGAGTGCTGTGAATACGATCAGATTGAATGCGTCTGCCCTGGGAAGAGGGAAGTCGTGGGTTACACCATCCCATGCTGCAGGAATGAGGAGAATGTATGTGACTCCTGCCTGATTCACCCAGGTGAGTGTAGAATGGAAGACCTCAGGTTGCCTTCGTGTTTTCTGAGATCATGAATAGAACAGGCTGAACACTTGAATTCTGGCAGGCAAACATCAGGAGCTGTGATGCTATGATTATTAAAAACGGCATAGTTCATCGTTCTAACTACAGTCAGAGGAATTGGAGGAGTTAGTACCCTACTCAGTGTTACGCTTGTAATCTGTGAATTCATCCACTCATTCATTTAACAGACTGAGCACTGGGGATACAGTGTTGAAAAAAAAAGACATTCCCTGCATTCCCAGAGCTTGTAGCCTGGTGGGGCAGATGGGAGAGGAAACAGGCAATACAGTGGGGTAAGTGCTCTGGTAGAGAAGCACAGGGCTGTCTCCTGAAGATATTTTAGTAACACTGGAGATCTTTCAGTAAAGAGGCAAAAGCTGATTTTCTCTTTAGCTGCGGTATGAAGAAAGGAGGAAGAAGGGCAGGGCCGGAGGGGTAAGGGAGGACGAATGGGGACCTTAATGAGTACGGAAGCCCTATCGATGGAGAGAGGTGGGGGATTTGTGAGAAATGAAAGAGTGGAATTAACAGTGATGTGGGCTTGGTTGGGTGGGAAGGGAAGGGAGGGGCAGGGCAGAGGTCAAGGTGATGCTCTGGCTCTGAGTTGGACGCCTGGGAGGTAATAAAATGAGAGCATCTTAGGGAGAGATGGGACCTTCCCAGAGCAGGTGCCCATTCCTTTGCCTTTACATCAGACAGAACCTGCCTTCCTCTGAACCGTCACTCCCCGGCCCCCACTGTAGAGGGGAGAGTGACTGTCCTTTCTCGTGGGAGGGCCTATTTGCCTGAGGCCAGTGTGGACGCTGAGCCTCAGACTGAAGATGGTGCCAAGGTGATTAGCAGCTCACTGAACGTTTTCTTGGTGTTTTCACACCTGCTGCCTTGTACATCTGGCTTTTCCCTGGGGGAGTCTTACCTGTTTTCCCTCTTAGGCCAGATCAAAAGAAGGACCTAGAGAATTTCAAATACACTTCCCTTAGATTGAAGACTGAAAGGAGGTTAAAAGTGTGCCTTTGAAATGTCTCTTCTTTTTATCTGTCTCCTGCTTTTACAAACACAGAAAATGATGCATGTTACTACCAGGAACTTTTCTCTTGTGGTAAGCTATAGAAGATGAAAGAAAATGAGGCTCAAGTGTACAAGTGATACTTCTAAACCACCTTCCTTCTTGGAAGAAGGTAATGCTGAGTTTTAAAGTTAGAGGGACCTCAGCAAAACCTTTTCACATTTGATCCAGAAAAGAAACCCACTGCTCCAGTTCTCTGATGGTGAGTGTGATTTGTAGAGACATAGTTGAATAACCCCCTCTACATTTTCGTAGGGAATTTTAAAAGCAAAGGTAAGGGCCTCCCAACGAGGGGTCCTTGGTGGTGGTATTGTTGTGTTTGAACAATTTGCAATCTTTTCAAAAGCCTGGTGACTACTGTTGGGCGGAGGGTAGGGCTTTGGTATTATGAGATGACATGGGTCATGTGATAAGTAAGAGCACTTCAGAGGTGGTGTTATGTGCCTCCTATTGCATCATATGGAAGGCAATCAACCCCTGCCTCACCTGCACCCAACACCTTCCCATTGCATCACGTAGGAGGCATATTCACTTTAACACAGGCATCATTTCATCTTAGGAAAGGGGAGCCCCTGTGTCCCTCTTCGTTCTTCTGATGTGACCACACTAGTTTTTGAAGATTTCCTTGATTTCTCCCCTGACAGGATGTTTCAGGCTCTGATTTTCTGTCCCAGTTCTGGAATCAACCATTTCTCCAAGAAACTCTGGTCTGAACCACAGTCTCGGCACCTGACATGTTCTTGGCTATTGGACTGTCATTGTTACTAGGTTTTGTTTTGTTTTAATTAGATAGAGCTAGGACTTAAGTATTTTTTAAAAAGAAAAAAGGAATTTTTGCTGATACTCAAGTTCAAATGTAATATTCCAAGTTTCTTTAATTAACTTCTTTGATTTTATATACAGATATCTTTTCTCTCAAGGTGAAAATCCTATTTCCTAATAATATTAACCTGATCACTTATTTGCTTTATATTATGAAATAATATAATTGTACAAAATTACAATAGTACTGTTAGTACTAACAGTGAGACCACTGATGGTCATGATTATTATTGACCTTAGAATATATCCCACTAGGTATAGAGTTTTCTATATTTGACAACACAAATATGTATATACATTTATATACCTTTTCCCTTCTTGCACAAAAGATAGCATACCATAACCACTGCTAATTACCTAACATTTTTCTCTTAACTATACATGTGGAAGTCAGTCCCTGACAGTGTAAAGACAATTTTTTCATTTCTTTTTACAACTGCATATAACTGTATTGTGTGGATTACCATGGTTTATGAGTATTTGGGTTGTTTCCAGCCTTTTGCCACTATAAATAATCCTACAGTGAATAGCCTTGGGTGTTTATCATTTAGTATTTTTGCAGTGTTCTTTGGGGTGGATTCCTGGAAGAGAATTGCTGAGTCAAAGGGAGCTGCCTGTGTCATTTTTCCAGCCTTTGCCAAGTTTTCTTCCATGCCAATGGCATTCACAGCAGCCACATAGGAAGGTACTATTTCCCCAAAGCCTTGTATAGAAGGTGTCATTTTGGATTTTTGCCAGCCTCAAAGGTGAGAGCTAGGATCTCAGCATGGTTTTAGAATTTCTATCATCTCTACCATATGTTGGACAAGTTTTTCTTGCCGGTGGCAGTGGTTGCAGGAGGATCAGTGTCCAGGGGCCTGGTGGCAGCCGCCAGGAGTGCCCAGCCACACTGGGCCTTCAGTGGACCAAGTCTGCTACGTATTTTCATGTGGTCCTAGTCTGTGTAGCTCTAAACTCAGTCCTCTGGCCCTTCTGGCAATTCTATGAGCTACTTAGCGTCTTTTTAACATGTCCTTGTTCGTGTTAATCATCAGGTTTTTGGTGGCTTGTGTGTAACGGCCTGGGTGTGGCTGTGCTAAGTAAGAGAGTGGGCGGGGCCACGGACAGTGGACCCTGACTCCATTGGCCTCCTCACTGGCATGGTGGGTATAGAATCAAACCGAGTAAAGCGGCACATGGGTGAAGATAGTCTTTAGAACATGCAGTGACACCACTGGGACCCAATCATGGACCACATGACCTACTGGAAGTTGATGAGTGATATCAGCAAGTCCTATTCTCTGGCAGGAGGAGGGACCGGGAGAAGGGAGTAAAGTGAAGTCAGTGTGGTGTGCAGATGAGGGCTCCGAGACTCTCTGCAACGGAAGCTGCAGGTACAGGCACTGCACCCCGTCACTACAGGCCAGGGAAAACCTCTCAAGGAAGCACTGTTCATCTCAGTCAGCTCACAAGCCTGGATTAGCACTTCATTCATCTATCCATCCATTTATTAATTCACTCCAGTGATATTTATCAAGCACTTATTATGTACCAGATACCGTATTAAGTGCTGGGGTTATGTTGAAAAAGATGCAGTCCCTGAGTTCAGCTTATGATAAGAAAGCAAGTAATTGGCAGTGAAAATTGGGCACGATACATACCATGGCAGGGGCGAGTCAAGTGGAGTTACAGTGATGCAGAATAATAATGATGGTGCCTATTTGCGGGATAACTGCTATATGCCAGGCCCTTTACATGTATTAATTTAATTTTAAAAACAAACCTTATGAGTTAGATATAATTTTTAACCCCAGTTTTATAGGTGACAGCAATGAGGCACAGAGAGCTTAAGCAGTTTGCTCAGGGACACATAGCTGGACAAAGACAGAGCCGGAACTTAGCTCTCCATTTCAGGGAGGAGGACTGGATTGTCTCTGCCTTTCCTCACTATGCCCTACCCCTCCAGAGACTGTGGTTTATGAATGACCCTTGACTGGGAACTGCTCCTCCATCTCTGGTGTGGCCTGCTGGTGGGGAGTAGCCTGACACCTGCGAGCGTGAGCCCATTATTAGGCATTAAGGTTGTTCCCAGTGGTGTACTTTGGTTAGAGAAATACGTTACATGGAAGAATATTTAATAGGACAGGAAGGTTTTTACTATGTATTGTTAAAAGAAAAAGTCATTTGCAAAAACAGAATATACAATATATAGTTTAAACCTAATTTTTAAAATATGTTTGTATATATATATAGATAGAGTGTTACCAGTAGTTTTCTCTGGGTGACGGGATTTTAGGTGTTTTAATTTCCTTCTTTTTGCTTGAATGAATTTTCTAAGTATTCCACAATAACCATGGAATACTTTTATAAAGAGAAAAAAAGTATACTACGTTGTTACATGCTACCTTTTACTGTAGGTTATTTCATGTTAATTTAAAACATCAGCCACTGAATAGGAATATGATTCAGACCACCCTCCTAAACTCCTCGGTCTGAATTCTTGTGACTAGCATTTTCCTAGAAGTGAGCATTTTTTCTAAGGGCTTTGACATCTTTCTCGGTCCAGATGCTGTTAGGTGAGACAAGGCCCTGAGAAGGTGTGCAGTTTCTCTCTCACGCTGCGGATCTGAAGGCGAAATCTAACACCGTTCCTCTTGGAAATGTTTCAGGTTGTACCATCTTTGAAAACTGCAAGACCTGCCGCAACGGCTCGTGGGGCGGCACTCTGGATGACTTCTATGTGAAGGGGATCTACTGTGCAGAATGCCGAGCAGGCTGGTACGGTGGAGACTGCATGCGTGAGTAGACCCTGACCTAGCTCCATCTCGAGGGCAGGCCGTTTTAACATCTCAGCTTGCAATGGACTAAAGTTTTTATCTCTCTGGAATCTGAGTTCTAGAAAGCTTGTGGCTAGAGGGCTTTCTAGGTAAGACTATAAAAAAACAAAGATGTGTTTCCAACTGCTGGGTGTGGATCATGGACATCTGTTTGGAATTGGCCACAGGAGGTTTATATTTGCTCTTGAATCTTCTCTTTCTCCTAAAGGAAGCCAAGGCATTCTGCACACAGCATGCCTTGTGTCCATTCCAGAAGCAGCTGTGTATTAGCATTGGTCAACAAATAGTGAGTAAGCCTTCAAAAAAGACCAAGGACCCAGTGGAAGACGGACCGCCTGTGTAGATGCAGTTAGGAGAGTTGGGCAATGGGTTGCCAGCAGCAGCATGGTGGCTGAGGTGAATAAAACCAGCCACTTGGTTGGTCCAAGAGTCGACTAAGACATGGCTGCCCAGGTTGGGTAGGACATGAAACCAGAAAGAGCCTGGTAGAGAAAGAATAGGGACCGCAGGTCTCAATGGGGTGAATAAGCAGGCTTAGTGGTAGTGGAACATGTAGATGGGAGGGATGTTGTGATCATAGTATGTGTTCATATATATTAGTCAGTTTTTTCTGTGTAAAAAACCATCTCAAAAGGACAAATGTTCATTTTGCCTTATCACTGGCAGGTGGGTTGACTGATCGAACTGCTGTCTGCTGAGCAGGCCCGGGGTGAGCCGTAGGCTCCATGGCCCGGGCCACGGGGGCAGCAGCCACCGGGGTGTGCTCTTCTCGGGGTCTCCTGCAGAGGCACAGAGCCCAAGCCGATGCACAGCCACGTTTAAGGCCTCTGCTCCCATCGCATTTACCGGCATTCCCAAAGTAGTCGCCTGGCTACACCCCTGCTCAGTCAGACAGGAAAGTATACTCCGTCCCAAAGGGGAGGCGTACAAATATTTCCTAAACGATACACCAATCATTCTGTATAAGTAGGTTTATTTAGAGAACAGGACAGAGAAGGGGAAGAATATTTGCATATAGATTAGTAAAGTAAATAATGATGAGACAGAAAGATGCCAGTTGCCCAGAGAAACCCTGTATGTGTGCCCGGCCTAATAGCACTTGTATGAGTCTTGGGTTTAGCTTCAGGGTCAGGTTGGCTGTATATGGAGTCTGACTGGTTGGATCATGATGGTGTCAATATGTAGGATCGAGGTTTTCTTGAGGACAGCGAAACTGGCCCAGGGCCCCTGGTCATCACCCCTAAGCCAAGCAGAGGAGAGGCACATGCTCTCATTCATTAATCTGCTCCATTCAAAAAATATGCCTTAGGTGCTGGGCATACAGTGACAAGCAAGGCAGATGTGGTCCCTGCCATTTTGGAGCTTGCAATTTAGAGAGAAGAGACAAAAAAAAAAAAAAATTAAAATGTGGTTACTGCTAAGGACCAAACAGAACAATGGTCAGATTCCTATCTCATTCTGTGTGGATTTGGTGATGCTTGCTCAGTTTCATTATGCTTGTTCTAAAAGCCCCACTCCACACAGTGCATGTTATCTGATCACAGCCACAAGCGTTTATGGAGCACTTCTAACAAACACGTGGCTGGTCACCAGGGAAAACAATAAGCCCTTCATGAGTTTGTAATCCATCTGTGGAAACAGAGCTTGACTGTAAGATGACATCAGTATATAGTTTTTAAGGTTCTTATCACCTGCACCTCATACTGACATTAAATAAATGTGAGGGAAATTCGAAGGAGGAAGTAATTCATTTCACTGTTTGTTGAGTGTCTGTCAGGTAGTGGGCACTATGCTGCCTGCCTCTGCTGAGGAGCTGAGCGCTTCCCTTGGGGGGCCTATTCAGGGCCTGGCCTGGGCACGGGGCTGGAGCCCATGGCAGTGCAAGCATTTTCCCAGCAGATGGCGCCCAAATGATCTTTTCAGACCGCTCAGTTCTGAAGGAGGAGGGCTTGGGGCTGAGCACCATCTGTAGGGTTCTGGCACTTTTTCCTGAGGGCCACAGAGAATCTCAGAAGGTTGGAGAAATAACAGGCAAGTGCCAGAAAGGATCAGAGTATTTTATATTTGCATTACAGAGCATTCAGCACTGAGTAGAGCCTTAGCACTTTTATTTACTCACTGTCCTTAACAATGTTTATGATAAATTAGTATTAACCTTATTCATGGCAGTCTTAAAATCCACTGTGTGATTGATTCATTCATAACCATTGACAGGTTATATTCACCAAGATAATAGGAGAAGGGCCTGAGGTCATTAAGTCCAGGAGAAGACTTTGCTCACCTCTTTCTGCCCAGGACAGATTGGTTTGTGAGCTCAGAATATCCAGGCTAGGGGAAAGGAGTTGATTCTTTCTTCCTTTCCCCAACTTTTCATTTTGAAAAATTTCAAATCTACAGGAAGTTGAAAGAAAAGAACATTCATATATGCTTCACTTGAATTCACCAGTTGTCATTTTCTTACATCTGACTTTCTCTTTTACTGAACTGTGGGCTTGTGAATTTAAATTTTTTCCCATGTTTCATATGTTACCATCATTTTTCTTTTTCATGTTCCAATTTTCTCAGAATTGGCCAGCAAAAACCTTCAAGTCAGCTCCACAGAATCATTCTTTAAGTAATTCCTTGCTCTCTAGCCCCCAGAAATGTTTCAAGTTTACCTTAACTATTTATGTCCAGGTCCTGGAAGCGGCCATTTCTCCACCAGTCCTGGTGCTGTTTTGGGGGAATAGTCTCTAGGATCTGAGTGCTGGCTCTAAGAGGCACAGATGTCTAAAGTCAGAATCAAGCTTCCTCTCAAAGTTCCTAAACTGGAAAGTTGACTTCTTAAGTGTAACTACTCTGCTGACCTCCAGGGTGGGGTTTATTTAACTTGGCCCTCAGACTGGGCTCCTTAGCCAAATGAGATGAGCACCGAGAGGGCCGAGGGCCACCCAGGATGGCCGACTGCTGGCTAGCATCACAGTGACCCCAACCCTTCAGGCTCTGAAGGGCACAAAGGAAGTAGGAAGGCTAGGAAATCAACCCTGATGAGAGAGGATTGATAGAGAGAAATTATAATGCCTCAATTAATAGTTTTATCTTCTTAGTCATGTTTTGGGTAGAGGTAGAGGAGCTGAGGAACTGGCCCTAAGCCGTTCCCAAGAGTGTCTGTGGGGTGGATCAGAGAGGAGGGTGACCTGTGCAAGCTGGCCTTTAAGCCATCGCCGGGCATGATCAAGAGTAAATGAGGTGAGGGGGTGGAGGAGAGAAAAAGAACAGCTTACAGAGCTGTGTGTTACTGGTTTATGAGCTGTCCTCCTGGGGAGCAGTGGAGTCACTAGGTGGGGTCCCTGAAAACTGTCTTATCTGGTGCTGGACTTCTGTGTCCTGACGCTTCCAGGAAAGGACCAATCCCCAGTTGGATCCACATGGGGGATGGTATTATGTGGTGGTTGGTTAACAGCTGGACTTAGAACCGGTACAACCTGCATTTGAATCTCTACTCCTTCCATTACTTTGGGCAGTTACTAATCTTTCTAAATCTCTGTTTCCTCATTTACCAAATGGGCATAATAATAGAGGCCCCTCAGAAGATTTTTATGAGGGTTAAATGAAGTACTATGTATAAATGCCTTAATATGGGGTCTGGTATGTATTAAGAGCTCAATAAATGGTGGCTGCTATTCTTATTATTACTAAACCAGAGCCATGAAATAAGATCTTATTTTACTTTTCATTTTGTGGGAAGGAAATCAATGTAGGGCTAGAGAGGAAAAATAATAAGGCAGAATTCCATAAGGGACAAGAGAGTATACACTGGATATGAGGAAGTAATCTTCTCTGGACAAATACTGTGTGGTCAATATATTTTACATTTCATGTGCTAAAGCTCTTTGACTCCAGGGGATTCATTTTTGAGCCTTTGCAGAGGGCTTTTTATTGTCAAAGACCTCATTGCTCAGCTTCCGGTTAGGGTGTAGAAGGACATGGAAAAGGCCTTCCTTCCTGCTCAAACAGCAAGAAAGCATTCAATAAGCCGAAGAATAGTCACAATTTCCTTTAAAATCACCAAGTATCTGTGAACACAAAATCCAGAAGAACAAATTCTTCCTGGATGAACAAGTGATTCAGGGTGCTCTGTACCTGGGGCCAGTAACTGAGGTTTGGGTAAAGGGTGGGTCTGCCAGAAAAGGAGGAGGAACCAGGCTGATCTGTGATGGACCTGTGGGCTGGATTGTTGAGCTTAAATCTAAAGGAGACCTCAAAGCAAGAGCAATCCTCTCAACCAAGTATTCTCTTAAATGAAATTCTGTTGAGCAAGCAGAAGCTGGAAAGGAGAGGATTTGGGGGTATTATAGTTTTTCAGCTTTGAAATGTGTAATTTCAAAGTCTCACAGTCTTATAGGTTTCCCAGCCTTGCAGTCGTGGAGGTAGAGGCAACTGAGTCAGGCTGGGTGAGTGCTGACAACCAAAGAAAGATTTAATTAGGTTCCTGTCGCTTGAATTTCAAGACCCTTCTGGAAGGATTATAAACTCAGTCCTTCCTCAAACCAGCTTAATTTCTGCTTGGATAAAACTTATCAGACCCTCATCTTACCTGCCTAACAGAGGAAAGGATATTACCAGTCAAAGAAAAAATTAATCTCCGGTTGTGAAAAAGCAAGAGAATATGACCCACAGTCAAGAGGAAATCGGTCAAAAGAAATAAGCCATCAATGATCAAATATTGGATTTTTCAGACAAGGACTTTTAAATTTTATAAAAATATTATAGATCAGGATAGGTTTGGATGTGTTAAAAAGAACCAGATGGTAATTGCAGAGCTGAAAATTACACTATCTGAAAAAATTTTAAAAAGTCACAGGAAGGACCTAACAAACATATACAGAAGACTCCATCCAAAAGCAACAGGATACACATTCTTCTCAAGTGCAAATGGAACATTTTCAAGAATAGATCATATACTAGGCCACAAAAAGAACCTCAGTAAATTCAAAAAGATTGAAATTGTACCAACCAGCTTCTCAGATCACAAAGGTATAAAACTAGAAATAAATTACACAAAGAAAACAAAAAAGCCCACAAACACATGGAGGCTTAATAACATGCTCCTAAATAATCAATGGATCAATGACCAAATAAAAACAGAGATCAAGCAATATATGGAGACAAATGACAACAATAATTCAACACCAAAAAATCTGTGGGATGCAGTGAAGGCAGTGCTAAGAAGGAAATATATTACAGTACAGGCCTACCTGGGGAAAGAATAACAATCCCAAATGAACAGTCTAAATTCACAATTAATGAAACTAGAAAAGGAAAAACAAATGAGGCCCAAAGTCAGTAGAAGGAGGGACATAATAAAGATTAAAGCAGAAATAAACAAAATTGAGAAGAATAAAACAATAGAAAGAATCAATGAAAGCAGGAGCTGGTTCTTCAAGAAAATAAACAAAATAGATAAACCCATAGCTGGACTTATCAAGGAAAAAAGAGTCTACGCACATAAACAGAATCAGAAATGAGAAAGGAAAAATCACAATGGATACCACAGAAATACAAAGAATTATGAGAGAATACTATGAAAAATTATATGGTAACAAATTGGATAACCTAGAAGAAATGGACAACTTTCTAGAAAAATACAACCTTCCAAGGCTGACCCAGGAAGAAACAGAAAATCAGAATAGACCAATTACCAGCAAAGAAATTGAATTGGTAATCAAAAAACTATCTAAGAACAACACCCGTGGACCAAATGGTTTCACTGCTGAATTTTATCAAACATTTAGTGAAGACCTAATACCCATCCTCCTTAAAGTTTTCCAGAAAGTAGAAGAGGAGGGAATACGCCCAAACTCATTCTACGAGGCCAACATCATTCTAATACTAAAACTAGACAAAGACACCACAAAAAAAGAAAATTACAGACCAATATCCCTGATGAACATAGATGGAAAAATACTCAACCAAATATTTGCAAACCGAATTCAAAAATACATCAAAAAGATCATCCATCATAATCAAGTGGGATTCATCCCAGGGATGCAAGGATGGTACAACATTCAAAAATCCATCAACATCATCCACTACATCAACAAAAAGAAGGACAAAAACCACACGAGCATCTCCATAGATGCTGAAAAAACATTGGACAAAATTCAACATCTATTCATGATAAAAACTCTCAACAAAATGGGTATAGAGGGTAAGTACCTCAACATAATAAAGGCCATATATGACAAACCCACAGCCAACATTATACTTAACAGCGAGAAGCTGAAAGCTTTTCCTTTAAGATCTGGAACAAGACAAGGATGCCCACTCTCCCCACTTTTATTCAACATAGTTCTGGAGGTCCTAGCCATGGCAATTAGACAATACAAAGAAATAAAAGGCATCCAAATTGGTAAGAAAGAAGTCGAACTGTCCCTGTTTGCAGATGACATGATAGTGTACATAAAAAACCCTAAAGAATCCACTCCAAAACTACTAGACCTAATATCTGAATTCAGCAAAATTGCAGGATACAAAATTAATACACAGAAATCTGTTGCATTCCTATACAGTAATGGTGAACTAGCAGAAAGAGAAATCAGGAAAACAATTCCATTCATAGTTGCATCAAAATGAATAAAATACCTAGGAATAAACCTAACCAAGGAAGTGAAAGACCTATATCCTGAAAACTACAGGACACTCTTAAGAGAAATTAAAGAGGACACTAATAAATGGAAATTCATCCCATGCTCTTGGCTAGGAAGAATTAATATTGTCAAAATGGAAATCCTGCCTGAAGCAATCTACAGATTCAATGCAATCCCTATCAAAATACCAACAGCATTCTTCAATGAACTGGAACAAATAGTTCTAAAATTCATATGGAACAACAAAAGACCCTGAATAGCCAAAGCTATCCTGAGAAGGAAGAATAAAGTGGGAAGAATTACACTCCCTGACTTCAAGCTGTACTACAAAGCCACAGTAATCAAGACAATTTGGTACTGGCATAAGAATAGACCCATAGAGTGTGGAACAGACTAGAGAGCCCAGATATAAACCCAAGAATATATGATCAATTAATATATGATAAAGGAGCCATGGATATACAATGGGGAAATGACAGCCTCTTCAACAGCTGGTGTTGGAAAAACTGGACAGCTACATGTAAGAGAATGAAGCTGGATTACTGTCTAACCCTATACACAAAAGTAAACTCAAAATGGATCAAAGACCTGAAGGTAAGTCATGAAACCATAAAACTCTTAGAAAAAAATATAGGCAAAAATCTCTTGGACATGGTAAACATGAGCAACTTCTTTATGAACATATCTCCCTGGGCAAGGGAAACAAAAGCAAAAATGAACAAGTGGGACTATATCAAACTGAAAAGCTTCTGTACAGCAAAGGACACCATCAGCAGAACAAAAAGATATCCTACAGTATGGGAGAATATATTCATAAATGATGTATCTGATAAGGGATTAACATCCAAAATATATAAAGAACTCACACACCTCAACACCCAAAAAGCAAATAACCCTATTAAAAAATGGGCAGAGGAGCTGAACAGACACTTCTCCATAGAAGAAATTCAGGTGGCCAACAGGCACATGAAAAGATGTTCCACATCGCTAATCATCAGAGAAATGCAGATTAAAACCACAATGAGATATCACCTCACACCAGTGAGGATGGCCACCATCCAAATGACAAACAACAACAAATGTTGGCGAGGATGTGGAGAAAAAGGAGCCCTCCTACACTGCTGGTGGGAATGTAAATTAGTTCAACCATTGTGGAAAGCAGTATGGAGGTTCCTCAAAAAACTAAAAATACAAATACCATTTGACCCAGGAATTCCACTCCTAGGAATTTACCCTAAAAATGTAGCACCCAAGTTTGAAAAAGACATATGCACCCCTGTGTTTATCACAGTGCTATTTACAATAGCCAAGAAATGGAAGCAACCTAAGTGTCCATCAGTAGATGAATGGATAAAGAAGAAGTGGTACATATACACAATGGAATATTATCCAGCCATAAGAAGAAAACAAATCCTGCCATTTGAAAGAACATGGATGGAGCTAGAGGGTATTATGCTCAGTGAAATAAGCCAGGTGGAGAAAGACAAGTATCAAATGATTTCACTCATCTGTGGAGTATAAGAACAAAGGAAAAACTGAAGGAACAAAACAGCAGCAGACTCCCAGAACCCAAGAATGGACTAATATTTACCAAAGGGAAAGGGACTGGGGAGGATGGGTGAGGAGGGAAGGATAAGAGGGGAAAAGGGGCATTACGACTAGCACACACAATGCAGCAGCAGGGGATACAGGAAAGGCAGTATTTATAGAGAAGACAAGTAGTGACTCTATAGCATCTTACTATGCTGATGGACAGTGACTGTAGTGGGGTATGTGGGGGGGAGTTGATAATGGGTCTAGTAACCATAATGTTGTTCAACTGATTGTACATTAATGGTACCAAAATTTAAAAAAAATTCACTGAAAGGGATTAACAGCCAATTGATCACAACAAAAGAAAGGAACAGGGGACTTAAAGATTTAATAGAAATCAATTAACTGAGGCACAGAGAAAACGGATGCAAAGTCTTCAACAATCTATAGTCTAAGTGCTACCCTAGCCCAGACCCTGTCTTTTAAGTTGGATTGGCAGGATTACCTCAGTGTGCATTTTTTGTGATGACCCCTGGTCCCTTTGGTGGTGGGGGGGGAGGCTTTCTGCAGCCAAGGGGTGGACGCTGTTTTTGCTGAACAACTCAACTGAATGGACAGACTGTTTGGTACAGGGTGGGAGGGGCTTTAAAAATGGTTTGATTGGTCAGGGAGATGTTTGGTTTTTATCTGGTAGGCATTCAGTCAGTTAAAAATTGATTACATCCCTACTGGATGCATATCAAGGTGTGGACAAGACAGACTAGGTCCCTACTCTCACACAACTGTATCGTGGGGGAAGCAAACAAATAAACAATTGTTTTAAAGTACCAAATTGATGGGGATTATAAGCCAGTTCACAGAGTGAGCCATGGAGTCACTCCTGGATGTCTAATCATTCCTGATGAAGACCTGAGCCCCTGATAAAACCCATCTCTTAGCACTTAGTATGAACCAGGCATTGTTCTAAGTGCTTGCCTGTACTAACTCCTTAGGCCTCATCACAGCCCTTTCACAGGTGAAGATAGAGGCACAGAGGCAGCTTGTAAGTGGCAAACCAAGATGCCTCATCCTCTTTATTAAACCACCTCTGCCCGTGAGAGGGACATGTGGTCCTCACTGTGAGTGCCTGTCTGAGGACCTGTGCCAGTTTAGGCCTTTCTAGTAGGGCCTAGAAGGTCATGGCAGGACCAACCAACCAAGTCACAAAGAAGGTGCGCGCTTCCTCCTGGCTCTTGGCCTGGTACCTGGGTCATTCCCATGTCATCATCCAGGCCTTGGTTCTGTGATCCCAGGCCTCCTGGGTTTAGGGCTGTAGCCAACGGTGTGGTGAGGCCCTTAGGAGCCCTGGAGCAGCAAGTCAGAGCGTGGGCTGTCCCGTTTGATTCTTGTGCCAAAATTGTGTCTCAGATCCAGACAAGTCTCAAGAAAAATAACGATATTGCTGGCTATCTACTGAGCATTTTTATGTACCAGGCACTGTGCTAAATGCTTTACGTACAATATCTATCTCCAGCCTTGCCTCCTTAAAACAGACAAATAAGGAAACAGCAACAATGTGGTAGTCGGTACTATGATTATTCTCATTTCCAAAAGAGGAAGCCTGCATTTAGAAAATCTGGAGAACTGGTTTGGGGTCACACATTGAGTAAAAATGCTGAACTGAGATTCCTGGTCCTCCTCCCCCAGGCCCCCAGGCCAGGATTAACACTTTTGTCTGAATCCTGGGGATGCCCCTTCTTTGTGGGGAACCTTCCAGCCCTGTTACTAGTTTAGAAATTAATGAAGATTTCCTTTCCGCTCTGCAGAAGCAAGATCTATCCAGCTATCGCTCCTGTTTTGACTTGTAGCAACAGGGAAAGGAAAGAGGGTTGGAGATGTGTCCAGGATCTAAGAGCCCAGGGGACAGTCTGGCTTTGCCGGCTAACTCCTCTACACACACGCACACACACACACACACACACACACACGCATGCACACTCACCCCTTTCTTTTGCAGCGAGACATTGTCAGGGAATCTGATCACGTCCTCCTCCGGGCCCATTGCCCGCTCTGCTCTTTCAGATTCAGGACCACCTGCTTGTTTGGCCAGCAGTGCTTCCTTGGCCAGGCCTCAGCTGTGCCTCTGTTCTGCCCCAGACAGAGAGGTGCAGTAGTCTGCGCTGCACCCAGGCTGGCCGATTCCCCGAGAAGGGGCAGGATGGGCCAGAGCTGAAGGAGGCCCTTGATGTGGGGAGCACGTGGGCCCCTTCCTCTTCTTCCCTGTACCTGATGCCCACCCCACCCCAAGCTCACTGCTGAGAGGTGGCCTCTTTGTCTCTGGTCAGTTGGAACTGGGCCCCCATCTTGGGGCTGACTCTGCCCTCCCCGCAGGGTGAGATGGAAAGCATCATACAGAATTGAGAAGTTGCGTGGGTTTGGAATCCTGGCTGCTCCTGAAAGATAGTCCCAGGGCCTTCAGGAACAAGGGGGCTAACACTGCACGTGGCCAGGGGCTGGCGCCTGGGGGTGGTTTTGGTTCTGAGCCCTTCCGAGGCTGCATGAGACCCTGTGGCTGGCCAAAGCCTGAACAGTGTCACCAAGGAGACCTGACTGAAGAGGAGCACTGCCCGCCCCCGGGGCTTGAGGAGGGGCCTGGGGACACTGCTCTGATACTAGCTTCCCATGCAGGGGGCCAGCTGGGAGCACTTGCTGGCGGCTCAAGCTTGGGGTCCCTACAGGAGGTTGGCTGCAGGGGAGCTGGGATTTTTGCGCCTTACATGATGGGAAGGTGCTAGCCCCCACGGGGTGGAGGCTGTACAGGAAGATTTCTTTTTTGTCTCTAACACCCAACGGATCTGTAGCCGGGCAGCAGATGGGGGTGGTAAGGAGTGTGATGTGTGCAGGACGAAGGACGATGCACTTCAAAGAGTTGGGAGCCAGAGACTCAATGTATATTTTTTGGAGTGGAAAAATCCTGCTGCTTCAAAATGGAGTGGGAAAGGGCTGGGTCAGGAAGCCCCTAAGAGAGGAACATACCTACCCAGACTCAGCACTGACTCTGGACCGAACCAGGTGCAAACTCCGGCTCTGCCACCCATCAGCAACAGCTAACGGTCACTGATTTTTCTGTTAAGGACTTCCCGTGCATAATCTGATTCAAATCTCACAAAACCATATGAAGCAGGTGCCAGTTTCATTCCTGTTGGACTCAGATTGACTGAGGTTCTGAGCGATGGAGAGACTCGCCCGAGGCCGCACCGCCAGAGACGGTAAAGCTGAGTCTCTCCTGAGGGCAGCGGGACTCTGAGGCCTCCATTCTTACCCGCACTTTACAGTTAAAACAGTGATTTACCATCTGACTTGTTGGTTGTCTGACCTTGGGGAAGTCACCGAGCTTCTATCCTCAGTGTTCCACATCTGGGAAATGGGGAGATGAACGTTGCTCTTTTAGGTTGCTTGTGAGGATTACGTGAAAGAATGTTTCCAAATTATAGCCAGTGCCTGGCCTGTAATAATATCATCATTCATTCATTCAGCAACTCTTCACTGAGAACCTGTTAAATGGCAGGTTCCATTCTAGGTGTCCTGAAAAGCGCTAACAAAGGGGCAGACGAGTAAGCTAGAGACTTCCCAGCGGTGACGTGAGCTACAAGGAAAACCGCGTGGAGGGGTGATGCTGGCCCCAGAGACAGGAAGGCCTATCTTGGCTGGGTGGTCAGGATGGCCTCTTTGAGGGAGTAGCCATTGAGCTTCATTCCCACAGGAAGGAGACGTGAGAGACAAAGCGGGGTTCAGGGAGCAGCCCGTGCCGGCCCAGAGCTGGGAACAGACAAGACGCCAGGGCGGCTGGAACAGCCCGGGCAAACGGATGAGTGGTGGCGCCGACTGGGCAGCCAGTGAGACAGGCTGTGAGCACGGGAGGAAGGTGTCTACCCAGTGGACAGCCTCTGGAATCAAGAGCAATGAGATCGAATTTCTTGGTTTCAAAGGTGGCTTTGACTGCTGTGTGGAGAGTGGAGTGATGGGCGACGAGGATGGGCACAGGGAGGCCAGAGCGGAAGCCGGGGCTGCAGAGTGAGATGAAGGCGGCCAGGCCCAGACGAGAGCCTCAGGTGGAAGGTGGAGGGTGATGCTGCCCGTGGGCAGAGCAGGGCCGCGGCGGTAGAAATCCTCGTGAAGATGTGACTTCATTTTGAACCTAGCAGTAGTTCTCACAAAAGTAACGAGCCTCAGACCGCACAGCTTGTCAAAAGTAGAGTTTGGGCTCTTTTCCTAACACTGTAGAAATATTACGGGTATCATCTCGCCATGGAGAAGTATCCACTGATAGTATCATTTTAATTTTTTGCAATGGGAACTTACGCTTTTGTGGGGGAAGTTTTTAAATATAACTGCATATCCAGAGCTTGTGATGTCAAACTGGATTTCTGTAGAGAACAGGGTTAGATAAACGTTTTCTGTAAAAGGGCAGTTAGTAAATATTTCCATTTTTGTGGGTCTTACTCTCTTTTGTCATAGCTACTCACATCTGCTGCAGTTCGAAAGAAACCATAGACAATGCGTTAAAAAATGACCGTGGCTTTGTTCCAACATTTATTTACAAAAATAGGCAGTGAGCCAGATTTGTCCCCTGGATCATAGTTTGCCAGCTCTGAAAATATTGTTTAGTTACATGACCCAGATGCTTTTTTTCCCTACAAAACCAATTCAAGATATCTTCCCCAAACTCTTTTGGAAAACTAGGATGCCTCTTCCATGCCTGTGCTTATCTCAACACTAGAAAACATGATACAATTTAATGATGACTGAGTCCAATGGTTTTCAGGTCTCAGGGATTCCTTGGAGGTAACTCAGCAGACTAAGGCGATAAGGGTGGAGGGCTTTGGGTCCCTGTTTCTGCTTCAACCAGAAGCCCTCTTGGATCCATGCATTTTTAATTCGCCGTCTTCCTGAGAGTTTGTTTGAAAAAAAGGGGTTGGGAGCTAGAAAAAATTAAAACTACTCCTCCAGTCCAGCTTGTTGGAGATTTTGTCCCCCTTCAGTGTCATGTATCATAGAGGCATTTATTACGTAATTGCTCATAGAACAAATTAACACATACATTTTCTAACTGGATGGAGTGAGGTCAGGAAAGATTTGCTTTGGGGTTATATTTTTGGGGTAGAGAATGTGTAGGGAACACAGACCAAAGAGTCTAAGCAGATGTGGACTCCAGACAAAGGCCACAAAGTCCCATGTACAGCTGGGGGAGGGTCTCCTTTCTAAGCCTTTTAAAGTGGAGGCAGCAGGCTATAATATGGCAGTGCTGGAGAGTGGCTTGCGTCTCACATCCAGACCCAGTTAGGTTTAAATCTCTGTTCTTTCATTTAGTAGCTAGACACATTATTTATTTAACTCTTTGGTTATCCATTTTACCAGCTGGAAAACTGGAATGATACGACCTCCTTTCTCAGCTGTTAGGTGGATCAAATGAATAACCTCTGAAGATTGTCTAGCCCCTTGCCAAGAGCTTGAGAAGGAGTAATTTCCTTCTCCGTTCTGTTCTCAAGGTCATGGGATGCGCTCAAAGGATCTTTGAGACCTTCTGCCATCTCCTTCCTGTTGACTCCAATTTCCATGCCCCAATCTTCTCTTCTCAGGATGTGGCCAGGTTCTGCGAGCCCCAAAGGGTCAGATTTTGTTGGAGAGCTACCCCCTAAATGCTCACTGTGAGTGGACCATTCACGCCACACCTGGGTTTATCATCCAGCTAAGGTAAGGGGCCGGGGTCAGAATGAGGGAGTCTGAGGTTCTCAGGAAACGCAGTAACAGGCCTGAGGGCCCTGGATCGGAGTGACCAAGGGCTAGCCGTCAGCACTTTATTTCTGAAAGCAGAAAATGTATATTGGGTCCTTTTTCTTTACCTCCCAGTGATCCCACGGGAGACAGTCTGGTCAAAACTGCTGCCAGTTAAACGCCTGTCGTTCATCACCCTGGAATAGTGGGGCTCGGATGGTTTTGACCCAATGATAACACAAACAGAGCAAAATACTGCGGGAGCCTGAGCGTCCACAAATCTTTAACCAGCCTTCCTCCTCACCCAGTCCTGGTCTGGGTTCTAGGGGAGGGAAGAGAAGAAATACGAGGCATGGCTCTAATCTTCCAGGAATTTCTACTCCACATCGAGGTTTATGCTTGTCAGTAGTTTTCAGAGTGTTCTCGGAAAACAACAGCCAACCCCCACAGCAAATAAACCAATTCTCTCCCTCGTGTGGAAGATCAGCCATTTTTCCTTACGGAGTTTTGGGGGCCTCACAGATGTTTAGTTTATGTCTTAGCTCCCAGCCTCCTATGGATCCCCTGCCTCTTAGCAAACACCTCTCATTTTCCTCTCCAGGGGGAGAGTGGCCCACTCAGCCCTGGGGTTTCCAGGGACATCCTCCACTTAGCTCTTCCTTCTTCTAACCAGCGGAGAGGTTGGTGGTGACGGGAATCTCTAACCTAGGGCACAGGCTTTCAACAAGTATTTTCTAGGTGGGTCAGTGCGCATGGAGGTTGCCGCCTGCCGGCTGGGTCCCTGAATGGCGGTGATATACCCTCCCTTGAGAGGCTGCAGGAGTACAGGTCCCCTTCCCCACCGTACTCATCGAAGCCGGCCCTGGGGTGGGAGTGAGGCTCATTATTTGGACTTTCCTAGAGGAAGATTAGCTCCACAAGCGAGTGGGCGGCCACATCATTCTGCTTGCTGGGCTCCAGGCTGGGTCTGCCGGGGACAATAAGGGCACGTGGTGTTCAGTACTGCATGTTAGTATTTCAGCAAGTCAGGGACCAGGCCACAGGGTCCCTTCAGGGGCCTCGGAAGAGTTTCTCCAGGATCCAGGATACAAAAGAAATTTCCCCAAAACAAAAATCCAAGACAGTGGAGGGATTGAGAAGGTTATCGCCGGCCTGGGAAAGGGCCCTAGGGAGGCTTGGGAATATATAGATTTCTTTCCCTCTAGTCAAACTGGACCTGCTGGCCCATGATAACAATAACAGAAATTCTCCGAAACTTATGTACAGTACTCAGCCCCCAAGCTAGCATTCACCTGATGCCCCTTTCTATTGTCCACCGCAGCCAGGCCACCACAAAATTTATCTTCTTACCTGTAAAATAATCTCAAGTCCATCCACACCTGTCTCTCCTGCCACCATTCTGTGCCAAACTGCCACCATCTCTCACCTGGATTCCCTGGTGGCCTCCCACTCTTGCCGGCTCTGTTATTTCTTCTCCTGGTCACTAGAGCGATCCTTTAAAATCCTAAATCAAATCATTATTCTGTTGTTGAAACTTTCCTGTGGCTATCAGACTTGGAGTGAAACCTGAACCGCCATCATGCAGGATCTGGCTTCTGCTCCCTTCACTGTCCTCAGTTGACACCAGTCTCCCCTTTCCTCACCACCTTGCAGCATCCCTGGCCTTTCAGTCCCTCAAAATAGACCAGGCTCAGTAGTTCCTCAGGGCCTTTACACTTGCAGATTCCCCGGCCACTGAAGGACTAGAAAAGGCTTTCCCTCCCTAGTCACTCTTTATGCTCTTACCTGGTCTCTTTTCTTTATAGGACTTCATACTCTCCCAAACTGTCTTGTTTTCTGGTTTCTTTGCTTATTGGTTGTACCCCAAATGAGAACTTATTTCCATTAGGGCAGGTACTGTGCTTTCAGCACCTAGAACAGCGTCTGACTCGCAGCAGACCTGCTACAAATAGATGAATGATTGTTCAGTACAAGCTGCAATGTCTTATATGTCCGTTTAAGAAAAAGCTGTGGTCTCTTTTTTAGGTGGTGGGCTTATCTTGCCTTCTCCCCTTTGCAAAGATACCAAAGCCCAGAGAAGGAACTGATTTCTCAAGGCCCACAGTGAGTTAATGGTGGTGTCTGGATGAGGAACAGATGTAAAGCATGTTTCACAAAGTATGATTAATAGGACTTACACTCCCTTACAAAAGGTTTTGTGATAAAAAAAAGTTTTGGTAAAATAAACACTAGTTATACTCAGTTATTGGGTTTCTCTTTAAGTAAGACATTTAAGAGCATTTAAATTTTATTTATTGTCATTGTGTCCCCGTGTTCTCTAACAGTTGAGATTTTAGAATCTGAAGGTGGTAGAAAACAACCCTAGTCCCAACTTTTCAGGTGGCAGTTCTGTGCTTTTCCGTCTATTCCCACTTCTCCAACATGTGAGGGAGAAGTTACAGGTGTCCGTTTTGTGAACTTGATTCTCAAGCAATCCCTAGGGAATCTCCTGGACTGTCTCGTCCCCTCTTGGCCTGGGATGTGGCAGCCTTTTGGAATTGGGAGCTCAGGGTGGTCTTTTGCTTTTTTGATCTGATATCTCCCAATATTTCCAAACCCAAGACTTCTGTAGGTAATCACAGATTTATCAGATCTCTCCCAATGTTGAAATTCTGCTGTGGCAATACTTTTTCTACTGTTTGGGGAAATCATTTTTTTACCCAGAAGATAACTGCCTTCTAATCCTTCCATCAAACAGAAGAGTGTGCAGACACTTTTTTTCCTTTACTTTTTATAAGACAACATGTACTTTTTCTATTTCCGATTATAAAATTACAATACAGTATCCATTCAGTTATCTATTCAACAAACTTTTATTTCCCATTTCTATATATGAGACATAGAGTTAGGCATTACACAAACAATGGTGCGATAAGTTATATGTTCTAATAATGTTCTACCCTACCCTCAAAAATTTGCAGTCAGGTGGAAGAGATGGGCATGCATACCCATGTACACACACAGACGCACAAAGTCAAGAAGATATATAGGAGAAATTAAAATTTGTGTGCACATTCTGAAGAAAACAGGGAAGTCCTTTAGGAAGAACTGTCAGGGAAGACTCTTTGAGGACTGGAAGGAACCAGCCATGCAGACTGGGAAGAAAAATGTCCCTGGAAAGAGGGGCCGGCATGTGCAGACTGTCTGACTGGCGCATGGCGCCCCCTCCACCCGGGCTTGTGCACACATATGCACACATATGCACACATATGCATATACATGCCCCTCCGTTCAAAGAAATCCATCTGACCCCAGGTTCTCCAGGGCCATTTTCCTATGGGGTCTGGCTAAGGGGACCACCAAGGGAGCACTCTTCGGAGACCTGTTTGTCCTCTTGCCTTGGACTTGCCCCGGGGTCTCAGGACTGTCCAGGACCCCCCTGTTTCCTGCTGTTGCTCTTTCCACCCCCAGGTTTGTCATGCTGAGCCTGGAGTTTGACTACATGTGCCAGTATGACTATGTTGAGGTCCGTGATGGGGACAGCAGTGGTGGCCAGATCATCAAGCGTGTCTGTGGCAATGAGCGGCCGGGTCCCATCCGGAGCGCGGGCTCCTCGCTCCACATCCTCTTCCAGTCAGATGGCTCCAAGAATTTCGATGGCTTCCATGCCATTTTTGAGGAGATCACAGGTAAAGGCCATGGAACAGATGTGGAATTTTATGGTTATGCTCCAGGCAAACCTCCTTTCTGTGGACCTCCCCACCTCCCTCCTCAGCCTTATTAAAACCCAGCATGCTGGGTTCTCAGCAACCTACACATTGAGAAGGAAAAATGAAGTGGCAAGATATATTTCAGAAATGCTTATCAGAACCAGAACTAGGAATTATTATGTCTCTTGTGCATGTGTGGGAGCACAGCTGGGTCATTTGTCCGAGGGCACACAGCTATGGCGGGGGAACCAGAGATTTGTACATAAGCAGTTTGGCTCTAGAGCTCACACTTGGGAGCCTCTGGTGGTTAAGAGCATTAGTTTTGGATCTCTGGCTGATTAAGACGTGACCGAGGGTAAATTCTTCTACTCCCCTGGGCCTCAGTTTTCTATTCAGTGAGGAAAGGACTAACCATCCTGCTGCATTAAGGAGGTTCTGGGAGACAGAAGAGATGAAGAGCTTAGCACACCTGGTACATAGGAAGCACTGAACAGCCGAACCCCAGGTGTGCACTGAGCCTCCCTTTGTCATCTGTAAAGTGGGTAAAAGTCTAAACTCTAGTGGTACGTGCCACTGACTTTATGAATAACTCTAAGCTTGACTGCCCCATTCATATTAGGAAGTAGGATTTGACCAAAATGAGCAAAATACTCAGTCCTAAGCAGTCACCCCAGCTCTCATCTGAGATTGGACTGGACATGCCTTTGCAGCTGGGCAGGCCCAGAAGTGCTCCATGCCTTACATCTGGGGTGTGCGAAGCCTGAGGCTGAATCTGCACCCCTTGTTAGAACACTGAAAGCCGAGGCTGAGCAGGGTCACCCTCGGGATACCCCTGTGGGGATCTGTGGCAGTCAGGGAAGCCTGTCGCGAGCAGTGGCTAGCCAGCTCGTGACCCTGTCACTGAGGGCAGAACCTCTTCCTCCTCTGAAATGGGGTCCTCCAGCCCTCCCGGAGAACTCTGGGAAGGCCGGTCTGTGTTGTCAGATAGACAGCAGCCCCTCTTCCTGTTCCTCAGGTGCCACCATTCATCCTCTGCTACACAAGTCACCCCCTTGGGTTAACGTCACCCCCTCCACTTGCACGTCACATCCCATCCTTCGGGGTGGGGGCTGCGCTGGGATCTTCTCTGCTAACACCTTTTGTTACAACGGACTGTGACTTTGCCCTGTTTTGAATGTCTTGTAGCATTTTCTCCTCTTTTCTGACACGAACTGAATTATACATCAGATTATAGTCATTGTATATTTTTCTCCAAAAAGCTCTGATCTGGTAAGTAGGATCTCCTGTTCATCTTTCAAACTTTTTTTTTTCACTTATTAAAACTTATTTTAAAATCCTCCACCTCCCCACCCCCCTCCCCCAACCCAAGTTGGGAAAAGCCCAACAGTCTGGGCTGGGTTTAATTACAAATTTATACACATTTTTTGGGTCCTTATTTGAAGTAAATCCATTGTGACAATAAGGGATTATCCTTGGAAAAAGGGAAACCCATATTAACAAAATACGTCGTGGAAGAACCCCACTTAGTGATTTCACTGGCTACTTAGAGGTCTAAAAAAGGTCAGCATTCTGCGCTAGCTCTCAGGAACCCATCCATGCAGTGGGAAGACGCTGTGCCCTGACTCAGCAAAGCCCAGTCAGCTCCAGCGAGGCCCGGCACCCGATGAAAGCAAGAAGGGAGGGCATACCTTCTTCAGGGCAAGGGGAGAAAAGGTCGATCAAGGGACTCTCACATCTTCCCTCATAAGCCCAGGGGAGAAGAAGGCAGCAAGTTGGGGGAAGGCTTAAGGATGCAGCTTCCTTTCACCCTGAAAAAAAAAGTTAAAAAAAAATCCTGCAAGATCACTGAATGAGGAGGAGGAAAAAAAGGAAAAGAACTTAGTATTTTGAGTACATTTAAACATGGTCTCAGCTTCATCCATCTCATCACAAATACAGACACCACCCTTTCAGCATTGTGCCCAATTTTTGAAACCTCTGTGAGTACTTTTTGGTTAGCAGCTTGAAAGTAATGGTTAAAAAAAGTACACATGAATATATATAAAGCATATGTGTACATGTATGTATGTGTACATGCTTGCATGCACATGTATCAATATATATTGCAATAAAACAGCTTTGGAAAGCATGGGGCACCAAGGGCTCTGGGGATGACTTCTTCCCATTCAGAGCTTCACAAGACAATACCTACCCACAAACGTCTCTCCAGGTAGGAATACTCCCCTTAAGATCACCTGATACTAGGGAGACTGGGACAGGTCCACAAAACAGGCAAAGGTCTCTAGAAACTATGTCACCAGTGGCATTTTTCACATGTGAAAGAAATACTAGACTCATGAGTTATTTGAGAGCTCTCTGCCCTTCTTGGCTTCCTTCTCCACTACCCAGAGAACTTGCATGCCTGAAGGCTCCCTACGGAGAAACCTTACATAGAGAAGCACTCAATACAGGCTTAAGAGCTACCCAAGGGATACATTTCCACACTTGTATAAAGACTGGTGGATAATAAGCAGATCTGTTCTGTGTAGAAAAGTGGCCCTCAAGATGATCTGTAAAATGCAGATCAAATAAGCTTGGGGAAAGCTGAGCATTATGAGGTCAAATAAGCTTGGGGAAGGCTGAGTGTTATGTGTATTCTTGGAAATTTGCTGTGCACATTAGAGCATGGAACATTATGACAAGTTCCACAGTAAAGAAATCTGGTTAATTATCATTAAATACCAGTAATGTTTCCCTACCGTATTTCAGCCCAGAACCCTTTATTATTCAAACACATCACCATCGCAAGGGAATAATGTTTATAGAATGTGTGTTAGGAAATTCTTGAGTACATTTTCGATAATGTGAAGGTCATCTTCCAGTCCTTCCCCCCCATACCCATGACGCTGAGCTTTCTTGAAAAAAAGATGACTTAAAGCTACCCAAGTTTGCTTCTGTCCTTGGAGTCCCTACGGGGGCAGTGAGAGCCTGCCCCTGCCTCTGCCTTCATCAGTGGTGCACGTGTCCGCATGAGCCTTGGGCTCTGAGGCTGTGGGTGTCTGGGGCACACTTGTGGGGCCTTCAAAAACATCACATAATGTCAGCAACATCTGGCAGTTAGTGAGTGTTGGTTTAGGCATTCACAAATAATGGCAACATGAATTCCACCAAAGGAGTGAAACAATTGCAAGAAGACTTTAACAGATAAGAGAAAGACTCTCTAACAGACAAGGCCAAGACTCCAGGCTTGGAGAAATCAACCCACTGTGTGTTGACACTGAGGAAAACCACCTTTTTGTCTTGCAGCATGTTCCTCGTCTCCTTGTCTCCATGATGGCACTTGCATCCTTGACCAAACCGGGTCATACAGGTGTGCCTGCCTGGCGGGCTACACCGGGCAGCACTGTGACAATGGTGAGTGTGCCTCTGGAGGGGGTGCTAAGGAGGCATGGGGCGCTGGCGTGCGCAGGGCTTGGGGCCTTGCTGGGTATGCTTTTTCTGGCTGTTTGCAATGGTCTGTCCAAGGTGGTGCGTAACGAGGACATTTTCATTGCAGGGTTCTCAGGAGGGCTGGGTTGCCTCTGTGTCAGGATGTTTTGAACCACCGAGGTTGCCCACTGACATTTCCAAGCTTCCTGCTACATACACCTTTCAAAAAGGCGCACCTTGAATGATATTCAAAGACACTGAGAAAGGGTCAACAGCAAAAGCCATTAGCACGACGTCTCTTGTGGCTCTGCATTTGAACACTCTGCCCATCCCACAATGCAAATGTTGAAGCCCCAGGCACTGTTCATAGACTCCAGGGTTTTGTTACATAGACTAAAGCCCTGCATTAAGGATGGTTAATATGTAGGGTGGCCATGAGCCCCAGTTCCCAGGGACAGTCCCAGCTTACTCAACTTATCTGGTCATAATTATCAATAGCACTCTCTTTTGTGCTCAAATGTATCCCATGATAAATTACATGATCATCCTGTAAATATGGGACAAGATTAGGGGAGTCACAGACAAACCAACCAACCTTGAGGGGGTTGCCGTGTACTGGGTTCTGTGGCAGTACAGAAAAGACGTACCTTGTTGTCTTCCGCAGGAGCTTATCCTGCATTAGTGAGATAAGCTCCACATTTCTATAATTGTTCGTGAGTCAGCCAGGAATGAGATGGAGTTGTAGGTGGTAGTGCAGAACAGAAGAGTCATAGAGGAAAGAACGCCCCAGCCACCATTCTCTAGGGCAGCTCTGGGGCTGTCACCACTCCATCCTGGCCACCTCTCCCAGAGCCACACCCTGTCCCAGTGAATCACCAGGTCCTCCAGTTCTTGCAGACAGAATTCAAAAGCAGAACCATAGTAGTCCTCAGTAACCTGCGGTCAACAACACAGCAGAAAAAAGAGGAAACCAACTCAAAGAGATGACTTACTCCCAAGCAGGCAAGAGTTTCTAATTCCTGTATGTGAACGTGACTCTTCTCTGTGATGAGATTCAGACTGCTGCCAGAGGAGGGAACTAGGACCTGCTGAGTTCAGACATGTATCTGGCAAGGGAAATCCTTTGCCCTGCAAGAGTGCATGCTGACCACTGCGTATAGTGGCACCAGACTGTCCAGCCCAGCCGTGTGGTGCCTAGCTCTGTGCCATTGGCAACGAGGACTATACACCATCACCAGAAACTATTTATCGAGGCCCTCTAGTAACCAAGACCTCACATAGACATGTATCCCAAAGGAAGTGTGAGACCTAAAGCAGATGCCATAGTATCAGTGTGGACTTAGATGTGCAGAAGAACAGTAAGGATCAAAAACTGGGGGGAAATCGCAGGAGGACAGGTGATTGCCTAGGCAGGTTTTGCACAAGCAGAGACTGAGATGTGAAGGTATATATAGGTGATGTATTAAAGATATGCTCCCAGGAGAAGCTGGGATGGGAAGGGAAGGAAGCCAGATATTCACACAAAATCCCAGCCTCCGTGGTAACTGGCAGTGGAATCTGGAATGTAAATTATATCTCAGAGCATGTGCTGGCTCAGAGCAAGCCAGCCGGGCTTTCATGTCCCCACTGCTCTCAGCCACGACTAAGGGCTGCCCTGAGTGAGCAGGGGTTGTTGCAGTAGCCCGTGAGCATTCAGACATCGCTGGCACAGACCATTGGAGTACAAAAATATGGAGGAGGGGAGACAGGGGCCCACAGAAGTGGTGAAAAGACCCCGAGGACGGAGCACTGCCCCCATCTGCTACAGCCACTTCTAGCTGGCATGCACAGGTGCTTTGGGGTCCCCCAGAAGGGGCCTGGTCTGCTAGCACTCTGGGAAGTTCATACATTTTTCAAGTAATTTTACCGAATTTCCTTGCAAACAACACAAATGGAAGCTGTGGCCGCAGTCGTGTGTCCTTGAGTGTGCCATTGTATTCCACTAAAAGCGTCCCTTGCTTTGGCAGGGCAGAGCTGACCTGGCTGGGATTATGCGGCACACTTAGAAGTTCTGTGTCATGATCCCTGCCTTGTTTGAGCCTGTTGTGTTGTGTGCAAGCAGAGAAGAGAATTGTTGCTTTCTCTCTGTTTTAAGAATTTGTGTACAGAGTGGTCCTACAGTCTGGACGATGGTAAATCCTAAACTTTACCCTTTAGATTCAGAGAGGAGGAAACAGAAAAAAAGGGAAGACTAGATATCTGGATGAACTGACTGCACGATATCAGGGTTTTGATAAACAGGTAATATTGGAGAGAAGGAAAATATTGCCAAATAAGCCAAAATGCCTTTAAGAAGCTGGGTTCAATCAGGGAGGGAAAAGAAATTGGTCCAAAGGTTGTGACTAATATATTAATGAGTAGCTTATGAGCAAAATATTGACTTCTCAGCACGGTTATTCTATCCAGAATAAAATAGAGCAAAACAAATAAGCGCAATGAAAAAGAATGTAAAATATGTCATTATGAATCGATTCATAACATGAGTTACAAACTCTCTCAAATCACTTTTGGTCTCAAAACACCAACATAGATGGACAAGAGAATTCTTTCTAGCCACTTTTCCCAATGTCATTCAAAAATCACAGTTCCCTTAGTGCCGAAGAGTTGTAAGTGGGTGAAGACATTGGTAGGGGATATCCAATATGTCCTTTGCTGGCATCATCGAAGGGGCCAGATGTTTTATTATTTTCCATAAGATTTAGGTTTGTTTTTCCTTCTAGAAAATTTAGCATGAATTCCAGCTAATTCAATGAGGGAAGCATCACAAAAATTGGCTGTGGCAGTTTATCTTGTAATTTCTGAACAGACCCTCACCATTTTCCAGAGAAGTCTGTCAGCTAGGGAAAAAAAAAAGATTTACTTTATTGTTTTCTTCATGAGTATATGCATGAACTGGAAAAATTTCCCTGGAGGAAATTCCTTTAAAATTAACAAGAAACCCAAGCATTCTGGGAGTCCCCAGACATTGAAATGCCCACATTGGATTAGGCACTTGTTTTACAAAATAGCTTTAAAAGCACCAAAGCAAATATTAATGAGAATTCCATCTTTTATTTATGTGGTACCAAATCTAATGAGGGAAACCATTTCATATATGCTTTATTGATCTACCCTCCTGAAGTGTTCATGGAAAGATGCATTCTTTCAGCATATGAAGGATTTGAGGCAGAGGGTATTAAGACACTAGTCTCTATCAGTTCAAAACGAGAGGCTTAGAATTCCACATTGCCCACATGGTCCACAATCTCTCAGGTGTGGCTCTTGCCACCTGGCTTGGGGAGACTCCAGATGACTGACTGATAAGTCTGGTTATACTGCCACACCTCATCAAGTCCTCTCAAAGGACTGTCCTTCCCAGGCCAGGCCCACCTGTCCCCCGTTTCCAAAGAGAATCCTGATCAATTGTCTCTTGACATAAGCTATTCTTTTTCTTTTCTTTCTGTATATGTTTGTCTTTATATATATGTGCATAAGTGTAAGGGGGAATAGAAATAGATTTTCTATTTACTTACAGAAGAAATATATACTTGTAAAAATAATTAAAGAGTTCAGAGGTGTTTCAAATAAAAAGAGAACACTGTTTCACTGGCCAGCCCTGGTTCCCAGTGGAATCACTGTTAACTTGTTGACTAACCTTCCAGATTTTGTTCTATGATGTGCAAACCTACATTGTCTATACATCATTATTTAAAAGCAGTGGTTCTCAACTGGGGGCAGTCTTGCCCCTGACCCCCATGCACAGGGGACTTTTGGTAATGTCTGGAAACACAGCTGGTTCTCCTGTTGCAGGGGGAGGGTGCTACTGGCATCTAGTGGGTAGAGGCCAGGAATGCTGCTCAACACCCTGCAGGCACAGGGCAGCCCCTGCCACGAAGAGTTATCTGCCCCAAATGTCAGCCATGCCATGACTAAGAAAATCCATTTTCAACACAAGTGGATTAAAGTATACATACAATTTTTCAAGTTGCTGTTTTCATTGCCCATATCATGGCTATTTTTTCCAGGTGATCCATGTTGGTCTACCTCATTTGAAAAAGTGATTGCTGGGTATTCTGATACCCTAAGATGGACTTTTTGTCATGTTTCATTATTATGAAGAGAGCTGCAATGAATATCTTAACATCCATTTCTTAGTTCACACACACACAGAAGTATTTTTGTAGGATAAATTCCTAGTTGTTGAATTGGTCAAAGCATACAGATATTTAAACATTTGAGAGCCATTGCCAAAATAGTCACTAAAAGATTTTAGCAGTTTGCAAGAATAGCCATTATAAACACCAGTCCTCAAAATAAGAATTAGAACCTGCATTTCAGGATCTCGGATCTATTCTTGTCAAGCTGGAAATGGATTTATTTTCCAAGGCAAATGAATGGTTCTGAGGAGCGATTTCTGGTCAGGACTTCCTGGGGTGACCCTTCAAGACTAAGAAACTGCCAGTACAGGTGTGGCTGATCACGAGTCAGGAGGCGTGAGAGCCCCCAGGACTGTCTTTAAGGGCTGCTGCCCCCTGGTCTCTCCTTAAGTTGTTTCCCAAGGAGGAACAACTTCTCCAGCTCCCAGGTGACCTCCTCTGAGAGCCCAGGAATGGGAGTGGCCCCCACCTCAGCTCTGGGGCTAAGCTAGGTCCTGCCAGCACCCTCCGTGACCCCCAGCCTCCCTGGGCCACCATGTAAGAAACTGGGGCCCCCTTTTCCCTCTGAAGTTTCCTGTTTCTTTGTATGGAGCCCAAGGACAAAATTAATTCATGAGTAAATGGTCGGAATCTTGTTTTGAAAGAGTGGAGAGTGAGGGATGCATTGCCCTGCTCCAATTTCCATGTTGCCTTTGTTCCTCTGGCCCAGTTGCCGATGCGGAGGTATCCCCCCTGCATCCTAATGAAGGCCGATGAAACAGGCTAAATCTGGGGGCACAATGCTCACACTGCAGGCTCCGACGCGCCTTTGAACAAAGCAAGTCTGCTTCCACCAATTAAAGAAAAACGGAATCTGGGTTCATTTGGGCTTTAGAGCATCACAAGGTTTCCCACTAGCCTGTCCCAAGGACTGGGAGAAACTCGGTCCGAGATGAGAGGCACACTCTGTGCTTTAACTTCAAAGGGATGACCCATATTCTCCTCAGACTAAGTGATTAGGAACTTCAGGTTTTCGGGGAAACATGAAGACTGATGCAGTGAGAATCTGCTGAGACCCCCAGGAGGCCACACTCGCTTCTCTCATCACAGATAAATAATGTGCTGGGGCTTGGTGGGATTAATGCCGATTGTTCTAGATCTCTCAGATGAGGCATTGTAAAAATAGAATTGTTTACTGGCTTTTTCACAGCTCTAAAGGCCTATCTTATCCTTAACTTATGGAAGACAGATGCACCTTTGTCCATAGTGAGGGGGTACACCCTGGGGTGAAGAGTTTGGCCTTTGTGGTCAGAAAGACCTTAGTTTGGCTCTGAGCCTGCAGTTTGCTGGCCAGGTTGTCTTGAACAAGTCATTTAAACTCCTGTGAGCCTCAGTTCCCCATTTAGAAAGTTAAGTAAAACACCAAATACTTCTCTGAGTATGAATTGGCACTAATGAAAAAAAATACACATATATGTATCTACAACAGCAATAACATTACACATATATACACAATAAGATATATAGACATTTATATATATATATATGTATACATATATATTGTTTGGTAAAAGTCTGACCTTGGGAAAACTAATTAGAAAGAAGCCCCAAACCATTTTTTTAATAAGTGCTTAAGTGAGGCTGGGTGAGCCTTGAGATGCCTCAAGTACTGTAGTAAAATAAGCCTTAACTGATATCACTTCTATTTCTGGGTTTAAATGAAAATTTTCCATGTTAAAGACACAGAAAAACATTTGCCAGTGCCTTGCGCTGCTGGGCACAGGGAGGCACCCAGTCAGTATGTGGTGCAAGGAAATTACTGGAATCAGTAGCCTCCGACAGTGTACCGGCCTTTCTCTGCAGAGACGCGCTGCGCTGGCAAAGGCGAAGCAGTGATCGGGTTCTTCTGGCTCCTCGGGGCTTTTCATAGATCTTGACTCCAAGTTTGAACTTAGAGCTTTGAGGCCAGAGCAGAAGGAGACACAAATACTCATGGGTGTGTGGTGTGTGTCAGAATGAAATTCTAGATTCATTCACAAAAAGATATTTTTGTGAACAAGGATGTACTGATGGATAACAATATAAAGGAAGAAGTCTGTTTTCTTGTTACAGCTGGGATCTGCCTCCTCCGTTTTGGGATTATGAGGGGGCTGGGGAGGTGAGTCCACTCCCTAAATTAGGGATGGAAAATGTGAAAGTGTGGGCTTCCTTGTCTCATATTCAGTGTAATTGATTTTAACAGAGGGCACAGAAGAAGCGGGGCTGTCTGTGTGCACTGAAGAGCTGCTTTCCTACATACGTCTCCACGTCATCCTGACATGCCCCTTACGGCTCCACCATCATGTCCATTCCTTGGAGGCCTAGACCTGGTCATCTCAGTGACCTTATTTTGAGTACCAATCTCTGAGTACTGATCAGGGGGGAAAAAGACATAACTTTACTTGCTTTAAATCAACTTAAATCCTACTCCAACACACATAATTCACGCTTGTGAAAAGTTCACAGTCAGTTATTGTTGGGGTCTCCTCTGTACCCCAGGGCTGTAAAAAGCCCCCTGGCTTTACACAGACAGTATCTGATCCAAACAATATATATATGTATGTATACATATATATATATATATAAAGATATCTATATATCTTACTGTGTATATATATGTAATGTTATTGTTGTAGATACATATATATGTATTTATTTTTTCATTAGCACCAATTCATCCTAAATGACTAGGCCTGTCTTAACTTTGTTTCTATTACATCAGAACTTAAGACCCTAACCAAGGAATAAAGGTGAGCATGGGGGCATTAAGTGGATTTGAAGGGGGTGTAAGGTCTCAGCAAATACTAGCCAACCCTAGCAGTTGATTGTTCTGAATTGCAGTAAAGATTTCATCAGGTGCAACGGAATGAACTGGATTGATGCCACCTATCTTGCTGTGTTGTCTGAAAGAAAACCTCTTAATCTGCAGGTGGGAAGCTGGATGAAATGGAACCAGGTCCTAATTTAGATGCTTCTGCTAAGAATAACCGTTGGGCATTTGTTGGAATTCAAGCTCCCTCTGTGTCGCTAGACAGAACTGTTGACACAGAGATGACCATTTAACCAGGGAGAATCCTTGGATGGTGGGTTCTGGATCCACACTGTTTAGCTTGGGGAAACCTACTGTCTCAGAGCACTTGATCCCTTCAGGTAAAACAGCTGTGTTGCTGTGGCGCTGGCCTGGAGCCTGAGGGTATCAGTGGAGGCTGGAGGCCCTCTGATAAGATCCAGCCTCAGTTGCCCTGGCAACCATCCTCCCCAAGTCTCCCAGGGGTGCTGAAAGGCATGCAGGGCTCTATGCCTAGGGCTGAGACAAGTGCATCTCTTGGGTCTTGCAACCTCCCAGCAGTGCTGCCATGGGGTGGGCAGGGTGGGTGTAAGGGACCCTGAGGCCCAAGGCTAAGAAAAACAGCAGAGCTGTCTTAGGTCAGTTCCCCAAACCAGACCCTGAGTCATGCATGTGGGACCTCATTATTCAAGGGAGTACTCCCAGTATCAACTAGTAAGAGTTAGGGAAGCAAGAGAGGAAAGAGGAAGAAAGGAACCAAGCGAGAGTGATTTCAGTGGAACTCCCAGACTCAGCCAGAACCTGCGGGGTGCTGAGGAGTGTAAGTGACACCTCAAGGAACAGGAGTGAGCATTTGTACTTCCATACCTATCAGTCATGCTATAGAAAACCCTGGAGTGGACATGAGGAGACAAAAGTCTAGGCAGTTTTCAGCTCTTCACACAAACAAGATGGTGCCCATGCCCAAAGGCAGGTGGCGGGTGCCAGCTCTCAGCAGCAAAGCACACATGTACAAGTTGACCTGCTAAAAGGATATGAGGGCGCCTGGGTAGGGCACCAGTGGCATTCACAACGCCATTGCTTTGTCCTTCTGTAAAGTGGTATCCCAGCAGACCACCTCATACTGTTGCCCTGAAAAAGAAGAAAAGAAGATAAGGGTAGATGTTTATCTGAAACAGTATCTCAGAGAAACATACCCCCGAGGGCTGTTTTTGTTCATGAAATAGCATGTAAGGGTATGCTAAATTTAATATGTTTATGTCCACCGACTGAGTCCCAAAAGTAACAGGGCAATGTGTTATTATTAATCATGGAATATTTTCCTTAGCAGATGAAGAAACTCATGCTTCTTCAGACCAAAGATGCAGATGTTTTAAATTCTCATTTGGCTTCGTGTGAAAAATTCCATCCCACAGAGGAAAAATCAAACACAAAGCCCTTGAAAGATCAAATAGAAAAGAGTCAGGAGTCTGTTCAATGTGGAGATGCAAAGGATTCTAAAAAAAAGAACCCATAGAGGGAAAAAAAGAAATTGTTTTGAAATCTCACCCTGGGGAGATGTTCTGATGAGATGCAGATGATCTGTGAGCCCAACAGGTAGATGTCTAAACTGGGAGAAAAAAGGATGGATGGAGGAAGTCTTAGAATTCTCTTAAAAAGCATCATAGGAGCGGTACAGCTTTGAAAGTGCAGAAAATAAATGACAGGGAAGAGAGAATAATGTCCAGTGATATTCGACATAGAAATACAATTTTAAGGCTTCAATGTGCAGGATTAAAAGAGATGAATGTTCTTCTTTGGTACCCAGAAGTCTGACTCAACACACTGGGCCCAGGTGTAGAAGCTCATCATGTATAGACATTACTGAGAAGCCAGAAAGTAGAGTGGAATATGCTTTATTCTCAAATAGGCCCAATAATGAGCCTTTAGATTTCTTTGTGTTTTCCTTTAAGGTATATGAATTTGAGGAATTGATTTTTAAAGGCACTTGGATGCTTTGTAAATCAAGGCAAACAAAGGAAAGGAGACTATATGTTATTTAAATTACTCCTCAAACTCAGCCCAGACAGATAAGTGTTATTACCCTGTTTAACAGATGAGAAAAGCAAGGCTTGGAGAAATTAAGCAAATTTCCCAGGCCCTAGTTCATTAAGTGAAAGAATGAATAAATTTCACCCTGTGTCCCTTTGACCCACCAGCGGAGACTTATTGAGCACATACTGCATGCTTATTCTGGACACTGGGGAACCAAACGACTGTTTGAACCTATATCTATCTGACTCTGGAAGCTGTTCACTTTCCAGAGTCTAGAGACAGAACTCATTTAAATCTAAGTTCATGGAAAGTCAGACGACTCTGATTATACAAAATGGTAAAGGGATTTACATGGGGTGGAGAGTATGGGAACAGAAAAAAGGGTGTGGAGGCCTAAATGCTAGGTTTATAGGCTTAGCAGGGAGGAACAGAGCCATTTTGCTTAATATTTTAAAAAATAAAAATAACAAACAGCGACAAGAATAATAAACAACAAACTTATAGTCACATTTTCTGATTATAAAACCAGGGGAAAAAAGTATCAAAAGCAAAAATCATTCTCAATGTTACAAGCCAGAGATAATGACTATAATTATTTTAAAGTATGCTTCCCCAATCTCTTCCTACACCTTGACTGCTTAAAATGTTCTTTGATTTTGGTTTTTGACAGTTTTATGTAATATCACTATGTGTGGTTTTCTTCATAAATATCTGACCTGGAACTTGTGAGTCTGTAGGCTGATGTTTTTGATTGGTTTTGGAAATTTTTCAGCTATTATCTCTGTAAATACTGGTTTTACTCCATTGTCTCTTCCCTTTCTGGGATGCCAATTACATTTATTAACTTTCCCACTGTACCCTTATGTTTTCCTGTACATTTTTCACCTTTCTGTATCTTGGACTTCATTTTGAATTTTTTCTTTTAGGTTCTCTTTCAGTTTATTAATACTTTTCAGCTATAATCAATTTACTATTAACTCCATCCACTGAGTTTTAAATTTCTGTGATTGTAAGTTTTCAGTTCTAGATTTCTTAAGGTTTACAATTTTCTACTGAATTCTCAATTTTGTCCTTTATTTCATGAACATAGTATATTTTAAGTTGTGTCAGCTAACTACACTAACTGACCCTTTATAAATCTGCTTCTATTGTCTGTACGACTCTTGAATTTTAGCTGTGTAGTCTGGCCTTCCATTTGACCCCAACTTGGAAGCCTCATTTGGCTTTATCCTGGTGGCATTCCATGAACAATGACTTAAAACCAAATAATAGTTTTCCATTCTAAGATATCGTTGAGTATAAGGGGCATTGTTGGCTTAATTATAGCTTTTCTGGGGGTTGGGAGTAAATAAATAACACACAGAAAGCACACATATGACCTGATTTCAGACATATCACATTATAAAAGAGTAGGCATCCAAGAATTATAGAAACATGGCAGAACTTCTCAGCCTTGAATAGACTTGTTTGTATATTTTGAGCCAGTTTCTCTTTTAAGTCTTCTTTTAAAGCCTCCTCAGTGAGAGAAACAGGGAACTTGAATTGTCCCAAGGCTTTGTTACCCCCAGGGGCCTAAGAACTTTCCAGTGTTCCTGCTAGTTAAACCCACATTAAATGTAATAGAAATATGATCTGTGAGAATCCTGCACATAGGAAGCCATGCAGTGGGAGCCTAGTAGACCATGGGAGTATTTACTTCAAGAGGAGAAAACCCAACTATCAGGCTACTAATTACTTCTATTTCAGTAGAAGGCATTTCTTCTGCTGAGGCTGATATGACTAGAGTATAGTTCATTTTCTTTCAGTACTCCAGGTCTGCTCTCAAGTACCACCCAATTTTTCTTGGCCATGAGATCTAGCAAGAAAAGCTCAGAACGGATGAGGAACTACATTTGCGTTCCGCAAATCCGAGCCCTTCGATAGGCTAACCGGCCACAGATTCGAGTCCCTACCAGGGCCAGGTGGCTGGAGGGGTAGGGGCGGGCCTGTGGCGAGGGCCGAGTGATGAACGTAGCTCTCCTCTAAGCAGGGAGCCACTTCTCAATGCCAGTTGATTGTTGCCATGTGGAAATACAGGCCTGGGGCTTCCAGATCTAAATTTTATCAGAGGCCAATAATACAAAAGTCTGTGGGAACTGTCTTGATTTTTATGTTACCAGTGAGTTCCATTTTCAAAAACTTGAAGGTGTAATGCACCATGTTTTTGAGGAAATTGTAGGCTGGGGCTTCCTGCCAGTTGTTTTTGGGCTGCATGAGTTGTTCCACGGTGAATGAGTCTGTACTGTAAGAAGGTAGGCCTATCACTGAAACAATATAGACTGTTTTCTCTGCCTCTTCCTTCTGCATCACTGATTCCTGGAAATCTAAGCATTGGAGCTTTCTGAGTCCCTCTGAAGCTTCAATGAGTGCATTGCCTTCTCTATGCTTTTTTGGCATTTATAGAAAATTCACTCAGGGAGGTCCTATTTTTACACTTAAAATGGGATTTGGGAGTCACCCACCAGGGAAGCTGCTCAGATGTCAGAGCCCAAAAGCATACAGAACCTCATGGAGATCATCTGACACGTGGCTTATAGGCAGTCTTAGAGAAGACAACCAGTAATTTGGCTTACTATTAGCAACCTTGCCAAATTGCACATAGGGAAATGATTAACTTTTCATTTTCAAATATTTTAGAAATGTGTGAATGGAGATTCCTTTCTGGCCTGGAGGCAGGCAAATAAGTCACTTGAAAGGTAATTGGGTCAGTTATAGGAAGAAAAGCGTGTCAAATGCATAATCGCATTGCATGGGGGCTGCTTTATATGATGAGCCTGTGTCTAGGGAGGCTGACCGAGTGACAGGTGTACCCAGACTCAGTACTTAAAGGTTGAGCTCTTCAGGGAACTTAAGCAAGTAATATTCAGTATTGTGCCATAATCCATCTGGGAAAAATACATTATCTATCTGGTGGGATATTTCCAGGACATATCTAATATCCTGTTCCATGCTCAGAATAGCTGGTAATACCATTTCTACTTCAAGTGGCTGTCCAACATGAGGTAGAGAATACAAATAACCTTTGTAATGAAGAGTATTAAGTGTTTAGTTGGAAAAAGTTACATTTGGAGACCAAGGAGCAATTGTTGTGTCTCTGAATTTTTATCATCTTCTAGTATTTTTTTTTACAACTTTCAACACACTGATTTTCCTGGAGATGAAATATAAAATCTAAGTTCATTTCATATATGTACTCTTGTGTCTAATGAGTTCTATTTTCCTGGTGTAGCCCAAATAGGAAACCGAAGAGTCCAGCTTACTCGCCCCAGCTTTAGGGAATGAAGAAGGTAATACAAAATGCTGAAAAACAATACCCTTTGAATACTGGCCATCAAATCTAGGTGAAATGTTTTCATTGTGCCCAGGCCTGCCCAGCTATCACAGTTTGAGAGAGATGAGCAATATTGTATGAAAGCCTGCCGAGGTGTCACATTTATTTATAAATGGAACGAAATACTTCTCGATTCAAGAATAAATCACTGAAGCAAGGGGAAGGCATGTCTCACACATGCATCTGCTATTTTGAGTTCTCTTCGGGCAGTTCCCTTGAGTCCATTGTTGGCAGGCTCGGAACCGCTGCGCTTTTGATTCAATGAAACCTGAAGAGATTTGATACTAAAATGGAATGCTTCTGACTTTTAAGAGCCCTCCTTTTCTTTTCTCTTTTAGTTCTTGAAGAAAGAAACTGCTCAGACCCTGGGGGCCCAGTCAACGGGTACAAGAAAATAACAGGAGGCCCTGGGCTGATCAGTGGGCGCCATGCAAAAATTGGCACCGTTGTGTCCTTCTTCTGTAACAACTCGTATGTCCTTAGTGGCAATGAGAAGCGAACTTGCCAGCAGACCGGCGAGTGGTCAGGGAAACAGCCCATCTGCATAAAAGGTAGCGTGCAAATATTTCTGAAGTCCATGGAAGGAGATAGAATTGCTGGGCTTTTTGGTAGCTCCCAGACATGTTTGTGAGCCCCTGAAAAAAAATGCCTTTCTCTCTCAAGTGCTCACTGGGTCTATAACTCTAGATTATAAACATCCCTAAAAACATTTGTTTCTTTTGGGACCTTCAAAGGACTTGCTTATCACAGCATCTGATCTGATCAGGAAGATTGATATAGTTATCAGAGCAGTTTAGTAAAAATGACAGGGCAGAGTTTTACATATGCAAGTCCAAGGACATAACTGAAGCAGTTAACATGCACTTATGTACTAAATTTACCTACCCTCTATGCAATATTAAATTAGTGTAGGAAATATAAGACCAAAATAGACACGTCATCCCTGCCAATCTATGTGGGGAAGGTTTAAGATGTTAACGTGTTTAAAACCATCTTAAAATGATGGTAAACCCTTGAACATTGAAGGCAGAGTTACAGGAACAGATGATTAGTGTATGCTCAGAGAAAGGAACTCACCGTATCCCCTGAAATAGGGGCAACTGCATGCAACAGGCAGGATTGGAGCCAGTATGGGAAGCTGGGAAGGATTTGGAGAAGAGAGGAGGAGTTGGCACAATATTCCAGTCATAAGACAAAGGGAAAAAAAAAAGAGGTGTAGGCAGAAGTGCAAGAATGGTGGCAAACTCAAAGTGAGGCAAACTGGGAAGCTGGAAGGTAAATTTTCAAAGGTGTTTTGGGACCAGAAAAAAAATGGAATGTTGTAGAGAGGAGTTTGAGCCTTACCCGTTGGCAGTGGGGTGTGTGTAGTTTCTTATTGAATTGGTTCACTGGTTGCCCCGGGTCAACAGCCCCTCTATTTTGCGGGCAAGGTCACAATTACCTGGCTGTTTACTGGGAAGAAAAACATGTCCTTGGCCTAGATTGTCCAGATAATTGCTTCAAAGCCCCCACTTTCCCTTCAGGGTGTCTGTCAACAGCCCAACTCATGGGGAAAGGCATGAAAGAGAAGGGTTTTGAAAGGAACAAATCACTTTAGACTTTAGCCAGAACCGACCTTCACCCCCAGCAGCACAGATTCTGAGTCTTGATTTCATTAAGGATGGAAACGCTGTTACATACATCCTTGGAGATTTTTGTGAACTCTTCTCTTACAAATTAATACGACCCAAATTCTCCAGTTTGTTAATTAGATGAATGTTGGCTGCTTGACTGGGAAAATGAGATGGAAGGGATTCCTTTTCACTTGTGAAGAAAGACTTCAACAAAATTAAACTGGGCTTTGAAGGTGCCCTCAAACGGTTGTTAGGAGCCTTAATTACAGAGAAGGATATGGAAGAATCGGTTACCCAAGCTTTGTCAGTGGTTGACACTACTGTCTGCTTTTCAGTGAGAGCCTTGTAATTCCCTATGACGGGCTGTATTTTAGAAATTTCACTTTGACTTCTATTCCATTTTCCATCAAGTTCGCTAATATTATTCATGTGAACAGATCATCCTAGTCTATTACCTGCCACTGTTGCGAATCACCGAGCTTTGCAGAGGTGTTTGCTTTGGACCTTCAGAGACTTGTGAACTTAGAGGAAAGGCGGCACCCTGCCGCTGAGGGGGCCGTCCGAGCTTAGCTGCGTGCGACCCCTCTGAGACCCTGGGGAATAGGCACCTGGTGTCCAGAAAGGGTGGTCAGTGATGAATCTGAACTGAATGCTGTGAACGGTCAACATGGGAACAGATTATGCAGCGTTCGCTCTTTCTCTCTAGCCTGCCGAGAACCAAAGACCTCAGACCTGGTGAGACGGAGAGTTCTTCCAATGCAGGTTCAGTCAAGGTGACATGGATATACTTGAACTCTGCTTTAAAGGCAAATGAATGTGTCTCTTCTCCCCCCACCCCCCCATCCCTTCCCCACTTGTGTTTGGCCAAAGACAGTCTGGGGTTTCTTAGGGACACTCAGTACTAACTGGTCATGAAAGAATAGAGCCTGTTAGATGGAGGCTTATTAGCCAAGTGCCTTTAGCCAAGAGGTAGCAACTGTTGGCAGACGTACAAATTTCATTGGATCATGGGAAGCAAGACTTTAACATGATCTTTAAGAAACTGGATTTTAATACTTTATTCTTCTTAAAATTATTACATATTTACTATAGCAGCTTCCAGGAGATGGCATTCCTGCCAAATGCAGCCAGCTGTGGCTTAGGGAGATGTTCTTGGCAGTAATCAAGCAGATGAGGTAGGCAGGTGGAGCCCAGGAACTAGAGATAAATGCCCAGCCCGGATGAGGGATGTGAGCCTGCAGGTGCGCCAGCCCGGCCTTTCTCCTGCAAACACAGAGATGGGGACCACTGGCAGGGAGAGCATAGACCCATTTCTACTTGTCCTTATTTTGTAGAAAATACTCTTTTTATCTCATCCCTACCATTCTCCTCCCTCTCCTCTCCAGCTGCACAGACCACCTTGCTTTTCCACTACGCCACCAGCGCCTTTACGTGTGTGGCTCCTTCTGTCTGGAACCTACTGCCCCTGGATCTCAGTCAGGCTAATGCCTCACTTCCTTCAGTTCTCTGCTCAGTTTTTACCTGGCAGAGAGACCGTCCCTGACTGTCCTGTTAAAATGAGCAACCCTGCCCCACCCTCAGCACAAGAGCTGACTTCCTTGTCCAGCTCTTGCAGGCCTGCACCACATTACAGTTTTCATCCTAGCGTCCATCTGTCCTCATTGTCTGTGTACATTTTTTTGTTTGATCTGTCTTCCCCAAATGCCACCAAAAAATATAAAGGTTACAAGTGCAGGAACATTTTCTGTTTGGCTCATGGTGAAGTTCCAGTGCCAAGAACAGTGCCTGCATAGTAGGCACCCCAGAAACATTTACTGGATGAATGACTGGGCTGACAGACAAGGGCCCAAGAGCTGGTTCCGATTCTGTCTCTCTTTTAGTTCTTGGGCAAGTTCCTAAATTGCTGAGGCTTTAGTTTCCTCTTTTGAAAAAATAGGGATCATCATAGTAATAACATCTCCCTCTGGGAATAGTTGTAAGGATTAAATGCAGCACTAATGGTGTTTGTTGAGTATTTGCTCTGTGCCTGTTCCTCTTGTGAGTGCTTTACGTGTATTAGCTCAATTAATCCTCACTACCACTTCTGAGGTAGGTGTTATTATTATTATTACCATTTCGTTATAGATTTTATTGCCATTTTTGTTACAGACAGGTAAACTGAAGCTCAGAGAAGTTAAGTAACCTGCGCAGGGTCACCTTTCTAGAAGAAGTGGCAAAGCCAGGATGCAAATCCAGGGTCTTTGGAGCCTTCAGGGTCTCAAGCTCTGCTCTCTTTGGCACTAAGCTTCAACTAAGGCCCACGTAACTGCCTTAGCAAAATGCCTTGCACGTATGAAGGCCTGTCAGTGGTTGCTATTGCTTCTAGAAACAGGGACGATGAATCCCAGTGACTAGTACTGACCACAACCACGAGACCTGAAATATTCATAAATCAGGGTAGTCATCAATCTCTCACCCTTCCTCCGACCTTCTCATTCCCTTTCTGTCTTTCCCTCTGAAGGCGAGGCATTTCCTTGGGAACAGTGGCAACAGAGACCGAATCCTGTCCCCTTTTCTGACCTTTGTGATTTATTTGGGGGTAGACTCCACACTCAGTAAGGTAAACCTGTTCTTCCCAAGGAGGACTGTAGCAGAGACCCTGAGCTGTTGAAAAGACCAGTGGGTTTGCATTTTAAAAGCACTGGAATGGGAAATTACAAGAGATGATAAGGTGTCAGATACGCTTTCTCATGTAGATGAGAAAGCAGGCCTAAAACTTGGCTTTACGGATCTGTCTGAAAGATAGGCTGCTGGAGTGGGGTGACACCCGGGAGCTCCCAAAGGCAGTTCAGGCCTTCAACACATAGTCCAAAAATGAGCTGTTTCCAAGTTCAAATGCTCCTTGAACTTTGGACCTCATTCTAAACATGAGCTAAAAGCGTTGTGGAATGAAAGCAGCGTGGATGTCCTATGCGCTCTGAGTGAAGCACTGTACAGACACATGAAATAGATTTCCTAAGACGGGAGTAAATTGGCACAGCAGAGACACCAGCTGGGAATCATGACTGCTAAGCGCCGCCTCGGGCACTGTCTTGGCTTCCTGTGTGCCTGCCCCTCACACACCCCCTTACCTCCCTGGGCTTCCTTTCTCCATTCATCAAGCAGGGATGAAAACATTGTTTCCTAAAGGAATTCTAACTCTTCAGTTCCCAGTCATTATGCACTGATGTAAAATGAACACAAGCTGTACAATGTGCACACCTCTCTCCTGGGGGTGGTCTCTGGGGGCTTCGACTTCAGAGCTCATTCAAAAAGCCTTTTCACATTTACGCACAATGCTCCATGTTTCTCCTCATCAGTGGGCCCTGAGAAAGGTCTGTTCTCTGAGGTGTACTATCACATCTGCTAACTGCTACATCCAGCTCCTGTATCAACCACGGTTAGGTGAATCAGTTCTTAATACTGCCCCATTTTGATAACAGTTAGAGTAAATCAATATGCCTGGATTTCTCTCACTCAGATTAACTTTCTTTCCTGTTTAATTTCACAATTTGTGTGTGTGTGTGCGCATGTTGGAGCCTACCTTTCGATGGCAGCTATTATGCCAGATATTATCCTCTTTGACTGAAATTCTAGGGTTCTAGAAGCATGGCAGGAATGGAGATGAAGGAATGAAGCTTCGTGGTACAATGGAAGAGAGTGTGTGTGTGTGTGCGTGTGAGTGAGAGAGGGACAGAGAGGGACAGAGAGAGAGGAGGGAAAGGGAGAGAGAGGTGAGTGGGGAGAGAGGGAGAGAGACAGAAAATGACATAGCCATTTTTTTCTCCTGAAACCAAATATCTACGTGGAGATTGGCATGGATACTAAAGAGACCGCAATGACTGTGTCTCGCCCTGCTCTCTCTGGGCCCGTGGGCCCCGGTGCAGGGAGACGCCATTGCACCAGCTGTACTCGGCATCCTTCAGCAAGCAGAACCTGCAGAGCGCCCCTGCCAAGAAGCCAGTCCTTCCCTTTGGGGACCTGCCCGCTGGGTACCAGCATCTGCACGCCCAGCTCCAGTACGAGTGCATCTCGCCCTTCTACCGCCGCCTGGGCAGCAGCCGGAGGACGTGCCTGCGGACAGGGAAGTGGAGTGGACGGGCCCCGTCCTGCATCCCTAGTGAGTCAAAACTTGTCCTGGGGCTGGAGCAACTTACATCTTCCATGCCTGCTTGGAAAGTCATTAACCCTGTTGAAGGCTTTTTGAGAAAGGCTCCTTGTCCAAATGGTCCTCTGATGCATTCCTTAGCGTGGTGATGTCTGAAATTCCTCAGTTAGAGCGTCCTTCCTCTGGCTTAAATTTATAACTCAGGAGAAATTAACTCATTACATTTTAGATGACTTTTTTGGGGAAGGGCACACTTCCTTGTGGATAATTCTGTCATATTTACTTGGAGAAAATGGAGAGCACAGTCATTAAACACCAAGGGGGAAAGGGGTTAAAGGTGCAAAAGGCTTTCCAGTTGTGTCATTTGGTTACCCTGTCTAAGCTCCATGCTCATCATCCAATAGTATTAAGTAGGCCATTGTTATTGATTCGGCAATGAGGTATAAATTACCCATAACATTAGGATGATGATGACTGAGAAAATATGTGGCGGTGTCTGCAATGGAGTGTTGCATGTCCTAAGCTACATTCCCTCCTCTATCAAGGAACAGTATGGCTTCATTCATTGTGGTCATGTTTGTAATGATAATCGATGCTATTTTGAGTCTGTTTAAATATGCATCATCTCATCCAATCTCTTCAAGAACTCTATGAGATGACTGTGATTACTATATCCATTTGGCAGGCAGGAAGGCTGAGGCTCTAAGAGATTAGGCAGCTTGCTCAAAGTCCTACTGATCGTTAAGTGCCTGGGATCAGAAGCCTCCAATCTTAACCCTAGGCTTTATAGCCAACCATGTTGATTGATTAATATTCAAAGGGGAAAAGAAATAGTTAGAATCTTAGTGGTCAGCACACCTATGGGGCCCACCTTTACAGATCTGTGCTTTCTTGGTAGTGACACATTCGAGGCCTGAGTTTAACTTACTGAACTGGTGCTTTCTCCATAGTCTGTGGGAAAACTGAGAACATCACTGCTCCAAAGACTCAGGGGATGCGCTGGCCGTGGCAGGCAGCCATCTACAGGAGGGCCAGTGGGGTGCCCGGTGGCAGCCTACACCGGGACATGTGGTTCCTGGTCTGCAGCGGCGCACTCGTGAATGAGCGCACCGTCGTGGTGGCTGCACACTGTGTGACCGACCTGGGGAAGGTCACTGTGATCAAGACAGCAGACCTCAAAGTTGTCCTGGGGAAATTCTACCGGGATGATGACCGAGACGAGAAGACCATCCAGAACTTGCGGGTAAGAAAGGGTTGCCACCGGAAACTGGGTCTCAGCTCAGCAAACTCCAGGCACCAGCAGAGCAGTGACTGTCTGTCCTGTTCCCAAAGCACATCAGTGCCTGGCCTGCCCGAAGCAGATGTCCAGGACCTCATGTTGACTAATACTAGAAAGAGGCATCCAGAAATTGTGGGTCTTTCTTCCCCTTAATTGCTTTAAAAATAACATAGTAACAAATATGATTCATCACTGTAGTCATCAAAGGTTAATCACCTATAATGTTTATGTCATAAAGTAGGCTTTGCGGACATAGAGAGGTTTTATCCAAGATATTATTAATCAATTTACAGTATTATTCTCTCTTGCCCTGCCTGTCTCCCTCCCCACCTCTCTTCCATTCCCTCATCACCCCTGGCCAACTATCACTCCATTTGTTCTCATCCTTCTCTTTGTCCATTCATCTGTCCATCCATCCATCCGTCCACTGTTGTTAACCTCCCACCATAAGTCATTCACAGGGAAGAGATACAGAGCAGAATAAGGCATGGTTTTTGCCCTAAAAGTTCACAGGCTAGTGGAAGAGACAGACCAGTATATTGTCATTAGTTCAACACAAGAGAAGTCCTGCGGAAATGAGCCCATATGTAGCTGAATTAATAGGGTGTGCACCTCAGAGTGCCTCAGTGCATTGCATATATAAGATCCAAAAGGCCCCCTTCAAAGAGAAGGATCGGCAAGGATTGAGATAATCAGTGAGGATTTTGGTGGGAAAGTCTTGTGGAACATTCTGAGTGTAGCTCTGTGTTTACTGACATGCAAATGACATGTTTGAAGTGAGCCAGAAGTTGCAAACTGGTAGCCCATAGGGGTTTGTGTTTTGATATTACTAACACATATTTTTTAATCAGTTATTTGCCAACATTTAACAATCAGGAGGTTTCAAATAAAGATCGGGAGTCTATTCTCTAGCAAAGTGAGAGCAGTGGCCCCATTTCTACACAGCAGTGGTCAGCTGGGACAACTGCCCACTCTCGATGGGGTGTGCCGGCTCATGCTCTGTGGCCTCACCTGTCCATTCCACTTACTTAACAGCGCCTGCCAGGCCCCAAAAGGCATGTCAGTCTGCAACCCGGGCACCAGAGCAATTGCTTTCTAGGATCCCTTGAACAAAGTATCTCCAAATGAGAACATCCGTCTCTTAGAAATTTTCTCCGGATTATGTAGCCCCAGGGCTTGCTTGCTTTTGCTCGCCGTGGGGTCGGCTGCCAACCATTGCTGTCGGTTCCTTGCGTTTGTAGATTTCTGCGATCATTCTGCATCCCAACTATGACCCCATCCTGCTGGATACGGACATCGCCGTCCTGAAGCTGCTAGACAAGGCTCGCATCAGCACCCATGTCCAGCCCATCTGCCTCGCGGCCCCTCGGGACCTCAGCACCTCCTTCCAGGAGTCCCGCATCACCGTGGCGGGCTGGAATGTCCTGGCAGATGTGAGAAGCCCCGGCTTCAAGAATGACACGCTGCGCTCCGGGCTGGTGGGAGTGGTGGACTCGCTGCTGTGTGAGGAGCAGCACGAAGACCACGGCATCCCGGTGAGCATCACGGACAACATGTTCTGCACCAGCCGAGACCCCACCGCCCCTTCCAACATCTGCACTGCAGAGACAGGGGGCATCGCGGCTGTGTCCTTCCCGGGACGGGCGTCACCTGAGCCACGCTGGCACCTGGTGGGGCTGGTCAGCTGGAGCTATGACAAAACATGCAGCCACAGCCTGTACACGGCCTTCAGCAAGGTACTGCCTTTCAAAGACTGGATCGAGAGAAACATGAAGTGAGCCTGAGGCCCATTGGGAAGCCTTTCCAGGCATCCATCGGTACATGTTACATGAGGTGTGGGCCTGAAGGTTGATTCTCCCTGTGAGTTTGGCTGGGCCAGGGCTCTGACTTCAGGGAAGAAACTCGGTACAGGGTGAGTAGAGCTCACTTTCTGGTAGGCATTGCCTCCTTGACTGCTCAGACTATTTGGAAGACACCAGGGCTGCTTGCAAGAAGTAAGTTTCTTCAAAAAGACTTTATGAACAGCAAAGAAAAGGTCCCCATTCAACCGATTGGTGGCCTTCCCCACCTGCCCTTTAGTGGTACAAATGTCATGGTCAACTCTGGTCAAGAGAGGGCTGACCAGGAGATCTGGGCCTCAGAGGCCTCCTCCAAGGCTCCAGCCAGACCAAGTTCCAAAGCGCCGCCTGGTGGGAGCCCAGGACAGCAGAGCTTGGATGTGGTGTGGGCTTCTGTGTACACTGCCACGTCACAGGGGGTCCCTTTCCTTCCCAGTCCCCTGCACACATTTTAATAAAATGAAGGTTGTTGGCTTCTGACCTACAGAACCGATGTGCTGTGGCTCTGATTCCTGTATACTGCTTCTCTGAGTGACCTGTGTGGGGGCCAGTGGCTTGGCGACAGCCCCTTAAAATAGATCCTGAAGGTAGAATTCCCAAAGAATGAATATGGCAAAGCCGACACCATGTTTTCAGTACCAGCCCTTGGAGTTTGCCGAGTCGTGAGCTGGAGGAGGAAGGACGTGGGGGCCATCAGATCAAGCAACAACAGAGGGAAATACCAGGGATTAGATGATTTCTCATGTTACCTCCAGTTCTTATGTTCTAGATCTAGCACAAAACCCTGCTTTGAACCTCCATAAATCATTAAGACACTTTTTCAGCAGCTGAATTAGAATCACATATTTACTCACACTAGATTGAAATATGCCAAGAAACTGTAGCTTCACTGTTTTCTCTAACTTATGTGATTTTCCTTCCAACCATGCCCCCAGCTCCCACCAGATAGTGGAGGAAAATAATGAATCAGTCCATTCAAATCCCTGAAGTGATCTTCCAGTAACGTTCTTTTGTAGGGGACCCACTCCTTCCTCCTTTCTCCCTGCTGTCTGCACCAGAGTCCCCCTCTATGATGGTGCCAGGGATGCTCACGCCAAGCACTCCTGCGTCCTACTGGTCCGTGGGTGCGCGTGGCGGCTCTTTCCCCTCCCGGGCATTTTCCTGACACTGACAGTGGGTGCTAGGGTCTGTGACTACCGTGGTCTCGCTGCCTCTCGGGGGCCACCAGCCCTCCCTGCTGACTCAGCCCCTCCCCAGCTCTGGCACTCCTGGGCTGTGCGGTTGACTCCTCACTAATCCTGATTTGGGTCACTCAGTCTCATTCCGCTGTGACGGCCTTCTTTGGCAGCTACCCAGTCAAAGTCTCAGGGGCCAACTCTTCCTCCCTTAGGGGCTTGTGGGAACTTCTTGGTCTTTTCCATACTTTGTGAGGGCCAAGAGCCAGGGTGGGTACAGGGCACCCTCGGAGACACTTGGCCCCCACAGACTCAGACAGAAACTTCACCCTTTCTCAGGCTATCCAAGAAACTTTGACCTCAAGAACTTTAGCCCCAAAACAGGAGGTCAGGACACATTAGTCTCCCAGCCTGCCTCCCCAGCTCTGTGTCTTTGCATAATTCCCTGAGCCAGAAGAGAGTTTCTGGTACTTTCTCTGTCAGGCTTTCTTGGGGCTTTCCATAAGTCACACCCTCCTCCTTCACCCACCTCCTGTGTCTTAGGCCTAACCTAAGAGCAGTGTATTGGTTATCAAGCTCTGAGTAACAGACATCCAATGCTTAGTGGGTTAAAACAAGAAATGTTGATTTTTTTCCCACTTTCAGAGGGTCAGGAATTGGGGAGCTGAGGTTGCCATGAGGCTACAGTCATCTGATTACTGGTTAACTGGATTTGACAGATATTGATCAGGTTGCTCAAAGGCCTCTTTCTTTCTTCTTTAAGACTAGAAGGCTCAGATCTGGAAAGGTGCAATGGAAGTCTGATCAAGATCTAAATTCAAATTCCTGTCTTTCAACTTACTTTCTGAGTGGTCCAGACCGAGTCACCTAACCTCTCTTTCATCAACAGTTAGGTTGACATAATAAAATCTGTCTTTTTTGGTAGCTGTGACAGCTAAGTGAGAGATGGCAGCACCCGGAGTTTATTTGGCATCTGGAATTCCTGGCAGGGGCAGGGCTGTGCCGCCGGGCACGGCTCCATAAAGCCTCCGCCTCTGTGGGCACATCTCACACGGTGTCCGTGCCCATCCTTCTCACTCTCTGACTTCATCCCGACCCCTCATCTGGACCGTGATGTTCCCTACTGTCTTGACATCCTCTTACTACTTAGTGCCATTTTCCATCCTTGCGTCTTCAGGTTCAGTTCACATTTATGCCATCTCGGCTATGACTTCAATCCGCTCAGAAGAAATTTGAACCAAACTATTATGGATGAAACAGGAGCCTAAATCGGGCTGCAAATCCTAGTGACACCACCTCAAGGTGCTTGTGAATAGCCCGTGGTCATGTGGCAGCCAGCCACCCCCCCACCACCCCAGATCTTCCTACCCTGCTCTGCTCTCATGGGCTACAAGCACTCAGTCACCCTAACCTGAATCGCAGGACAGGACAGGAGCTGAGTCAGACCTGAGCCTTTCCCTCGGGCCTGTCTGACGTGGTAGGAGTGTCATTCATCTCCCTTTGTGACGTGGCCCTTGCATGCTAGGACATCACTCCAGGGATGGCAGCTCTCCTCAGCTGGAAATCTGGAGTGCGTATCAGTCAGGGTTTTTTCAGAGAATCAGAACTTCTAAGAGCATAAAGAATAAGGGATATGAATGACCACATACAATTGTGGGCAGTAGTGAAGTGTGTGGGAGGCTGTTGCCTTTGTGTTTGGTGTTGGACCTGAAATCAACTGGGCCAGCAGATGGGAAGGACGCTCACCAAAGCTGAAAGAGGATTTCTAGCAGGTGCTGGAGGAGCTGGGGGCCTAGGACCCGTCTTACGCAAGCGATGCGAGCTGTTAGATCAGGGACACCGTGTATGAACCGCCACAGAGCCTGGTGGCGCTCTACCAATTTTTAGTGCATGAGGAGCGCTCTTGCTTCATTTTCCTTTTCGAGTCTCATGAAAGTTTCTCTTGTGCCGCTTTAACTTGGAACCACAAAAAGGAAGGGAATTCTGCAAACATAGTTCCAGCTTCCCCTAAGTTGACATGGATAAAAACCACCACAACTCATGGAATATTAAAGCTGGAAGAGTGGTTGTCAACTGAGGACACGTGGGGGAGAGCCAGAGAAGGCTCCTGCTTCATCCGTAATAGTTTGTCTCAAATTCCTTTTGTAGTGGTTGTTTTGTTTTCACACACATGTAGCCCCCAACCCTGATGCTCCCTCAGCAAGGCTGTCGAGCCTAGGAGCCGGCCCGGCGCTCCCAGGTAGGCTGTGGCCATCCCCTGTTGAAGACCACTAACTTCACAGAATGCCGGTATCAGCTGAGATCATTCTGTGACTGTGACGGATCAAGACACAAACAAAACCACTTTATATCTCGCCTATGAACAGACAAAAGCAAGGTCCCCATACAAACCACAAAAATACCAAATATCTCCCTCTCCTGGTTAACAAATGGCGGCTGCTTTTTTACTGGTTACTGTTTTAGCCTCAATCTATTCTTCCTTCTGGACAAGACTTATGAAGATTGCCAATTACCCCCACTTACTGATAGCATTCAATCCTGAAAAAAGCACAACTTCCTTGAAACCTTTTACCAAATCACCTGATGGAAGCCCAAATCCTATAATGAGTTCTTTTCAATACTCTCAATAAGATACTTCACAGTTCCTAATGATATGCACTCTCTTTCATTTCAAGGAGCAATAAATCCAACTTGTTCAACTCTAGGTGTGTTTCTGGTGGCATATGCTTACAGGTATACAAGTAAAAGTCTTGGCTATCAAATAGATTTTACTGAAATTTTGTGTACTCTATGATAACATTTATATGATATATAAAATTTAAAGTGTATGATTTAGATAAGACTTGTACTTTCCTTAGGAGTGGCTGGATTTACACAGCAAGAGGACTTTCAAGAATAACTAGGTAGCCATGTCACCCTGTATTCTCTTAGATAAACTCCAACAGGAATTGAGATGAAAGGGTAATCCGAGCAGGCCAGAGTTATCATTGACTGTCACTCATAGGGTAATTAGAACTTCAGTCGCGTCTTTGGAGTGGTGGGTGGTGGGCAAGAAGGATACTGTAAGTACAGAAAGAACTTGGGAAGTCCATAGGATGAAGCATGGAGGGGGCTGGCTTGGAGAAGGGCCAGTCATTTCTCAACATGAACCTTTATTACAGTGGCGGGTCCAGGTGAGCAGCCAAGGCAAGGCCAAAGTGAGGCCGATTGGTGGTGTGTCTCAAATGCCAGGATTAATTACTTGGCTTCTTATTGCCATTTACAAATACCAAGCTCATTTTGATGTCTCTAGGAAAGTGAAAGGATAGAAATGGAATTCTAGAAAGGCCCATCAGGCTAGCCGTGCTAGACAGAGTCAGTGGCTCAGGGACCCCGCCTGAGCTTGAATTCCAGCTGTATCGTTTACATGCTGTGACCCTAAGTATGACACTCAGTGTCTATCCCACAGTTGCCTCTTCTATGTGGGCATGAAACGATATGAGGATTCAGTGAGATAATGCAGATGTAAGTTAAGCACTAGCACGGTATCTGAGCCAGTTGTACCCTATAAATATTGGCTACTGTTATGGTGGTTGTTTTGCTGTTCTTCAGGAGGAAGAGATTGGAGATGGAGAAACCAGTTATGAGAGACCCCATGAGGAGTGGAGAGAGGAGAACTTCTGGAATGCTGTTCATGTCTAAGCATATGGAAATTAATTTGGCACTCCATGGAGTGGCGTTAATAATAGCAAAGGATGAGCAGAAATAAGTAGGGCCGTGGGTGAGAAGAGCCTAGAAGGATGAGCGAGGGACAATGGGATGGTATCAAGTGGGAGATGTCTAGATGCATTTCTCAGGCAATGGTCCAGGGCTCACAGTGATTTCTTAAAATGCATTTCCCATCTTCATGTGTGTGTGTGTGTGTGTGGCAGCGGGGAGGGGGAGCACAGGCTGGAGGCATTGAAAGGGACCAGCTGGCGGGTAGGAAATTTGCAGCCATTTCTTCCCTCCTTTCCGGTGTAATACCAGTTGTTTTCTGGAGTTATGCATATGAATCTTCTTTGAATGTGAATTTTTCAATACTCTTTTGAAATAAATCTTGACAGTACATTGGAATTTAAGAATTTCTATGCTGTCAAATTCATTACCTACTCAAAATTTCATGGGCCTCCCACATTAGGTATAAGAGAATATTAATTGATATCAGAATATTAGTCAATAAAATCTCTTCCATCCTGAATTCAATCATTATTTTTCTACCTGACTCCCTTCATTCACCAACAAAAATTTATAGAGTGTGTACAATGTGCCAAGGGCAGAACTATGAAAGGTGGACAAAATAAGCTAGATGCTGGCCCTCAGTCACATCATCCCAGAAATGAGAAATCATGGTAAGTATCAGGAAGGAAAATACAGCATGCTGTAGGATTGCACAACAGGGTAACTGCTTTAATCTGGTGGGGATGGGGTAAAAGGTTTGCCTCCCTGAGGAAGTGAATGGCTGAGCTGATGAGGGTGGGGGTGGAGCGGAGCATTCCAGACAGAGATGATCACGTGGAAAAGAGGTTGAGAAGGGAGGCTCCTGGCATATCTGAGGAACTTCCTGAAACCAGTAAGGCTCCAGACGACATCACAAGGAGGAGGGTGCCGATGTGAGGCTAGAAATGGAATCCCGTGGTGCACAGCCACCTGTGGAGCTGGGAGAACTGAGTGACAGGGTCCTGGCAGGACCACACTGCGTAGAGAAAACCCCATGGATCCCCACGTGAGCACTAGGAATTATTAGCGAGGTCATTAGCTCATCAGGCATAGCCCTGGGCTTTGACTTTGGGTTTTCTGCTCTGCTTCTACCCTGGACAGACAGACCTTGAGTCTCACCACACTGATGCAATTGCATATTGTTCTAATAGAGAATTCTCATCAATGGAGACGAGCTGCGTTAGAAGCAAGCTGACAGCCCATGCAAGGGGCAGAGCCATGAGGCGTTCCATCCTCACTCCCGCCTCCCTTAGGTCTCCGCCTTTAGGATCCTGTGAAAATTTTGAGTGAAATTGTTTGGATCCCTAAGGGCTTGGGGAAGTTTATCTTTTCAAGGCTGTTGGAAAGCAGAGAACATTTTGGAGTGGCTTGGTAGCAATTTGTGGTCTCTTTCTGCTTTTCTTGGCAGCGGGACTTGCCTTGCCTGGCAGGGCTCTGCCAGGATACACGGTTGAGGCCCAGCATTTTAAGAAGACCATTTCAATGGCTGAGGTTTTTAGGGCTCACTTCACGTTTGCATCCCAATTCACTGAGTGTTCATCCAGAGGTTTGTGGACTAGGTCTGATGGAGAGCTTTGTCAACAAAGAAAAGAAGTCAGTAGATACAATCAGAGGATAGCTTTCCCAGGTGAAGAATACTGTTAGAAATGGGATTCTCAGAGGGAAAGAACAGTACTGGGTTCCTGAACTTACAGTTTCTAGAAAAAGGTAATTCCAGCCTGAAGAGAGAGGATAGTAATCCTCATTTGCAAAGGGAAACAGGGTGTTACACATAAAACGGTATCTAGGTGCTAATAAATGAAGATTTCAAGTGAATTGGGATCCTTCTGATTTACTTTTGCTGTGCAAAGGCATAATTCATCCTTTGATTTAAAAAAAACTCTGAATTTATAATCTCAATTTAGAACTGAATTACCTGGTGTCTCTTTTTCTCATTCTCTTAATAAGGAAAATAACTTTATAAGAAAATGACTTCTGGGATTTGATACAAAGCCCCTCTCGGGATTATCAAGTAATCTTGTAAAGAAGAGAAGAGAGAATATAGACCAAGAATCACATCTTTGGATTTTCTGAGGTCATAAGAGCCTGGCTTGGGCCCCTGGTTCAGTCCTTAGCCAAATCATTTAGCGTTTAACCACAGTGGGCTGGTGTCAAGCAGAGAAATCCTCCGGAAGATAAACACGTTCTCTCCATCCTTTAGCCCATCATAAAGCTGTCACTACTGAACACTGTGATGTCCCAGCAGAACAAAGGAAGGGGAAGATGCATAACTTGCATTCTTTGCCATGATTAGAAGAAACTGGGGGTAGAAATTCAAAATTTTTATGGTTTTTATGGCGGGCATGAAGAATTTGTGTCAATCCAGACATTTAGCCTCAGGCCATCTCATAGTAGGAGATGCTGACCTACAGGAATGATACACCCAGAACGTACAATTAATCTTTTTCCCATTGTCTCCTTTCCCTTTTTTCCGTGCTAAGCAAATGGGATGAAGTCACACTCTGCCATTAGAATTCATCAGGCAATAAGTGTAGCTAACAGATGTTTCATTCTTCCTGGGCTCTCTACTTAAATGAGGCTGTTTCTGCCTGAAGAATAGATTATATTTAGACTAAGTTCTCTGTCTGAATTGAGATTTCTTTGAACTAACATCTCCTTCTCATCAGTGTAGAAAGGGAGGTAAAAATAGAACTCTCTTCTTTCTCACGCGTGTGTGTTAACGAGAGTGAATGAACTGAACGTGTGTCTCAAGGCTCCCTCCACATGCTTGTGAGATGGATGGTTCCTGTTATTCTCCACTCAGTGACTGCAATCAGCAACGCCAAGCTACAGGTAGGCCCACCTGTGGCTGTATTTATTCTTGGACTCAAAGAGTGTCACCGCCATCACTTTCAAGTGGTGAGAGCAGTGCCAGCAGGGGAGCTGACATGATAAAGGCGACACTAGTGATGACTGCGTGCCAGGAACGGCACCAAGGGCATGAGGTGACACCACCTCCTTCAGTTCCCATCCGAGCCCAGCGGATGGGGTCATTACTACCCCCATTGGTGCCCAGAGGGTTAAGTGACTTACTCACGGTCATTCAAAGTGGAAAGAGGGAAGATGAACTCAACTTGAAACTCACTGCTCCAAACATAGCTGAGCTGCACGGTTCCCAGGCGAGCCTGATTCTGCAAGACCATGTTACATCTCCTACTGTGACCACCTTAGCGTGCTTAACCGTGATCTGGGGTTGTGCCTGTGAAAATTCTACCCCCATTAGCTACCACTCTAACACCCCTTCTCTTTCTAAAACATTTTCCTTTTCAATTTAGTTTCAGGCTTCTCCAGTTTCTCTGTTAGATGGTCTTGGCTTTGAGGCCAACGCTATGGAGAATAGCACCCTTTCTCTAAAAAAGGAACATTGTGCAATAATTTTCATTCATATTTTTTATTCATCCTAATAAATAGCTCACATTTCTGAAAAACTAGCATACTCATATTAATGATCGGGATGAAAAGGCCTCCGATATCTCTTCTGCTTTATTTATTTTTTAAAAACCCTAAGGTGTCTAGTTTTGTAGTCTTAAAGATTGGGCCAAAGTTTTAAAAGACAGATCTAGACACAGAGCTTGTGATTCCTTGGACATTGAATGTGTTCACTCTTTGTGCCAGGCCCTGTGAGGCCCACTTTACAGATGTAATTTTTGCAGCCACAGAATGGTTTCCATTTTACAGATGGGGGAGTTTAGTCTCAGAGTCAGTGGCCCACTCAGTGCCATGTGTTGGGATATGAACACAGGCTTGCTTGGCTCCAAAGCCCGGACGTGCTTTACTAGAACAGCAGCAGGGAAACCTGAAAGGACAAATTTGTTCACTGGATGGTTCTGACTTTGCAAAGCACCACACGCGTGAATGTCCCACTTAATGAGCTGATGGTGGGTGTTTTTCTCCTCCCTAAATCCTGGAAAGCATCAGGAATCCTTAGGAGAAAGGCAGATGAAATGGTTACTGCTTTCAGGGGGAAAATGTTAAAATCATATTTCTCAGACATTACCAAACAGCAGTCCATCTTGGGGGGGCAGCCTTTGGGTCACTTGGCTGTTATTGCTCTCTCTAGGTCACTTTCTTCTGATAAACTTTGAACATTGAACATTTCTCCTCTGTGGTCATCATGAGGGGGAATGGGTTTATTAACAGCCTTTTATGGGAAAACAGTGGAGCACTTTTTTTCTCTCTTTTCTATATTAGGAGTTTCCCCACCCTTCCCTACATGGAGATGTAATAACCAATCTCAAGCAATCTGAAGGAGAACCGGGACAGGGAATGCATTCCTTAGAAAAGCACAAGAAGAGGAGGGTCTATATCCCTTCTTTGGTCTAACTAAGCTACTATGATGATTGGAAAAGAACCTTGAAAGTTGTAGAATTTAGGACTGGAACCTTTGAGGTCATTTGGTGACTTCCTCCATGGTATAAATACACCCTCTTCTAAGCTGTAGCAAATGGCTTGACAGAGTCGTCTTCTTTGCTGGAATATCCTCCAGGTGGAGAGGTCCCTACATATCATGAGGGCAAATTGTTCCAATAATGATGACATTATTATTATTAAAAGTTGCATAGACAAGAGGTCAAAAGCAAGGTTCTGCAGGAAAACTGTGCTCCAACCCCGGCTTCACCCCTCCTTTATCCGGTGGCACTGCAGACGCATTCTCCACCTTTCCCCAGACTGCTGTGCTCCCCAGGAAGGCTGAACTGAAGAGACCGTATATAAATTGTATCAGCGTGCCCCCTTGTCTTCAGCTTCCAGCTTTGGTGGATAGGTGCCCCAGAGATGAGAGAACAGGAGGAAAAGGGTGCAGTTATTTATTCCTAGGTCCCCTTCCTGCAAGTCGCTGTGGCAGCAAGGTCTCAGTTCCCATCAGGCGGTCCCCACCCAGCATGCCACTGTAGGTTCCAGGAACCTCCCTTCAGGATTAGGGCCCCTCCTGTTCCTGGCCCAGATGTGCACTGTCCCTTAGAGTCTCAGCACGTCCTTCCCATGTCTTCCTAAATAGTCCCTTTATTAAACTGTGCACAATTTACTTAATTGGAATATGCTATCTTTTTCTAGCTGGGGCCTTCAGTGGTACAACGTATCTAGGTACCTTGGGCAAATTCTTAATCTCTCTTGGCCTCAGTTTTCTCCTCTGTAAAATGGGTGTAGGTCGTGATGTCAAATAAGGTAGCACATATTAAGGTACTTTGGATATTCTGTAAGGACTCAGCAAGTAAGGGTAATACTATGACCACCATGAAGTCCCAGCGGAAACACTACCTTAATCCAGCTGTGGCAAATCGCTTCCCATAGCTTGGGTCAGGCTTGAAGTAAGCAATCAATGAGGTCACAGAAAGAAATCCCCTACAGTAAGAATTAACTTTGGCAGCCCCTTAAGTCACCTATCAGTGTACAGTACAGTAAACTTTTTTGTATTCAATGCTACATAGCAGTTGTTATTCACACGGAGTTTGAGAACCCATGAGCTCCACCTAAAGAAAGGTAGAGCTCTATGAAAACATCAGAGTTCCCACCCCTTCTGCTTTTGCCATAACATGGACTCCCTAGAGGAGATAGAGAGATGCTGGAACATTTAAATGTTCCTGCTGGCTTGGAGGGTTGCCCTTGTTCTTTCCTCCTCTCCAGGCCCTGTCAACTTAGTGCTGGCAAGGAGACTTGCAGTTTGTTGTGTGGATAAAAAGAAGTTAATGAGGTCATACTTCAGGTGGCTTTAGGTAAACTAAATTGTATGCCCACTGCTGTTCCCACATGTCTAGGATGACCCTTTGTTGAGTGCTCGTGACATGCCAGGCTCAGCACTAAACATTCCCCACATATACCATTTAATCTCACGACAGCCCTGAGGTGGGTATTAACTACAGTCCAGGGTTTTTAGATGAGGAAGCTGAGAACCTAACGTGCCGCAGAGTCTGATACATGCAGGTCAGTCAGCCTGACCCGGAACTGAATTCTGACGCAGCATGGAGGCAGTGCAGAATAGTGGCTTACCCTCAGCATTCCGTGCGGGCACGACCACAGATGAGAGCTCTAGGCTTTCACAGCTGCTCACGGTGGTTGTCCAGAAGAACACACACATGTCTGTCTGGGTACATTTGAAAATTTTTCTGTGTTTGAAAAGAGGGGCTTAGACTTGTATCATGTCTTCCTTAGTTTTGTTTTTCTAAGGACTAAACACACAAATGTACTCCAACTTCTCCCTGTTTTGGGACCCTATGGCATCTTGTTGAACCACCTCCAGTAGTTCCTGATGCTGGCTGTATAGTAGAATCAATCACCTGGGGAAGTTTAAAAAAAAAATACTGACATTGGGGTCCCACCCTATCCCGAAGAAACCAAAGTCTATGGCAGGTGGCACAAGTATTGTTTTCTAAAAAACTCTCTCAGTATCGTCTATGGGCAGCCAATGCTGAAAAGCCCTGCCCCAGTTTGCCTAAAAATTGAACTGGTGGGACCATTGGTAGGGGCCTCTGGTATAAGGAAAGAGAATCAGTTCTTTTCAGCTAATGATTATTATCCGGAATTACCTGTGGCATATTCCATGTGATGTAATAGGCCTGGTCTTTAAGCGCAGCTGAATGCAATGTCTCTCGAGTCTGGGACAGGATGTCAGGGTTTCCAAACATGGTTACTTCCAGAGATAATAGCAAAACGGAACCACTCTGCCCGTATAAGCTGACTGTGCTTGATGATTCACCTGAGTTCTCCCAGGTTCTGAATACTAAAAGCACGATTGAGTGGTTTACCAAAGCTTTTATTTTATTGAGACATAAGTGACATTTAACATAGTGTAAGTTTAAGGTGTATGATGTGTTGATTTGATACATTTCTATTTATATAAATACATTGATTTTGCAAAATGTATATATTGCAAAATGATCACCCCCATAGTGTTAGTTAACATCTTTATAATGTCACAAAATTATCATATCTTATTTGTGGTAGGAACAATTAATATCTAGCCTCTGAGCAACTTTGAAGTTTATAATACAGTATTATTTATTATCACTATGCTCTTCACTAGACCTCCAGGACTTATTTACCTACTGGCTGCAAGTTTGTACCCTTAAATAATATCGTCCCAGTTTCTTCATCCCTCCCAGCTCCTTGATGAGTTCGGTTTTTTTAGATTCCACATAAAAATGATATCGTCCCAGTTTCTTCATCCCTCCCAGCTCCTTGATGAGTTCGGTTTTTTTAGATTCCACATAAAAATGATATATAGTCACATATAGTCTCTCTGACTTACTGCACTTAGCACAATGTCTTACCAGTATTTTTTAATTCGATAGTTTTAAAAGTGAAAATAACCCTATCCCCTTTCCTTTTCCCTTTTACTTATTCTGTTTCTGTACCACCAAGTACCTTGCCCTTGGCAGTGAATGCTAATGAATGGTGAGGCTCAGCCCTCCCTGCCTGTGTGCAGATAGTGAGGGATTATGATGGAGGAGTTCATCCATGCTCGTCCTAAAGGGGGCTGGGGTACTGCTGATGAGATCATCAGTGTCTAGGCTGGGAGAAAGTTCCCCGGCTTTGTTCTCCAAATGCCACCTCAGCAAAAAAAAGGGAAGTTAAAACCCCTAAATTGTAAAGAGAAGGTGAGACTGTAAAGGTTCCGCACCTGACAACTTCAGATACAAAGTTACACACCCACTCTTGGTAGGGCTAAAGCAGGGGAATGGCCAACATGACACCAAGGTGCAAGAGGGTAGTTTTTCACCTATATAATTCTTTTTAAATACGTGTATGAGATTGCTCTAAATACAGATTAATACATTCATTCAATAACTATTTTAAAAACAAAATGCAAAATTAGAGGAGTTGTGAAGGGTCCTGGGATGATTATTAAGATACGGATCTGGTTAGTCTGGTGGGTCCGACGGGAAAGAGAGAGAGGAGGGGTGAAGGGGTGAGATAGTGAAGGGGTGGGTGGAGAAAATGTCTGGACTCGGGTTTTGGGAAGGGAAGTAATGGAGGAGGTGAGCACTTCTATCTAGAACTTCGGTTTAGTTGTTGTTTTTTTTTTCTTTCTCTTTTTCTTGCTAATTCTCTCATCTACCTATTCGTCCTCGGATACTGTGTTCAAGAAACTATCCTTCAAGGGCCCTTAGATTTAACTGAATAATTTTTGAGGGTTTACTAAGTGCCAGACTCCAGTTTAAGAGCTTTGCATGTCTTTTGCATTTCGTTTAATTATGTTAGCACTTCGAGGATGGTGATATTACTCCTATTTCGCCGATGGGATGACGAGAAGCTGAGGAATTTGTCCCCAGATGACCCCACCGTAAAGTGGTGAAGAACTCAAACTCTCGGGTACCAGCGACTGGCATTTAGCCAATGAGCCCAGCTGGGGCTGGGGCTTCCCCGGCACCGTCCTGGGGTGAGCGCCTCACGTTTGCACGTGGCCAGCCGTCTTCCGGGGGCAGACGGGGGTCAGCACTGCCGCGGCAAGGAAGGCTGGGAAGGCAGCGAGGCGCTGGTACTGCCAGAGCCGCGGGGTCCGAGACCCCGCCTGGGGGAGCCGGGCAGCTCCCAGGTGGCAAGCTCACCCCGTTGACGTCTCCCGAGAATGTTTACAATTTGCAAATCTCTCTCGCACACTCTCAAAACGAACCTGTTTAATTCTCGCAGCTGCCCTGCCAGCGGTTATTTTTGGTTCCATTTTCCAGAAGAGGAAAGTGAGTCTTTCCCTTCCCGGCGGTCAAAGCCACCGGCAGGTGGTGGATCTGTGGGTGTCTGCTGTGTCCCAAAGATAATAAAATCTGCACAGATCTGGTCATTATTGTGCAAAGCTGGCGGGGAGTCTCGGACCCTCCCTTGCCCGAGCCCATGTGTCTCTGCGCGCCGCCCTCGGGGCTCAGAAATCCAAGGCCAGCGGAGCTGAGAGGGTGGAGACGCGTCCCCAGCCACCAGCCTCTGCGGGCTCTTCTCACCCTACCAGCCCGCGCCGAGGCCGACTTCCCTCGGCTTAAAAGAAAAAAAAAAAAAAACTACGGCCTTTCCAGCACGCCGTCCGCCGTCCCCAGGGAGCTGCATTAATATTCATCTAGATGAATAATTGAAAGCCCGAGATTTATTGGGCCGCGGCGGGGGAGGGAGGCAGCTGGGCTGCATTTCGAACGAGCCACCCGCGCGTTTCGGCCGCTTGGGTTCAGCTGGGCCGGGTACCCGGGACGTGGGCGGGCGGGGCGACTGTGCAGCCTGGGGAGGAGAGCTTGGGGGTGAGTGTGAGCCGCAGCAAGTGTGCCAAGGAGCGGGGAGGGGCGCCCGGGCCGCCCCAGGAAGGCGGGGACAGAGGGGCATCCCAGGTCTCCGCGTCGTGGCCTGCGCGTCGCCAGGCGCGGGGTGACCCGGGGCCACGCCGGCTTGGGGGGAAACAAAAGCGACTCTTTAGCTCCTGGGCTCCTGCCACTGGGTGCCCGGTCTTTCCCGGGCGACCAGCGGGGCCTCTTTTCTTGGCTAATTTATGGCGGGAGGCGGGAGGGGGATCCCCGAGGAGGGACCGCGCCTGGAGGTGGGGGGCGAGGGGCGGCGGCCGGTGATGTCAGCTCTCGGCGGAAGCAGAGGGGGATCGCCTGCAAATCCCCCGCTCCGGCGGGGCTGAGGCGTGCGAACCCTCCCGGCCGGCGCCGAGCCAGCGCGCCGCGGCCGGCCCGCCTCCCCCGCCCCGCGCGCACGCCCGCACGCCCGCTCCGCGTCCTCCCCCGCGCCTGCGGGCCCCGCAGCCGGCACAGGTGGCCGCGGAGGCACGTGGTCCCCGCGCGCCCTCCCGCAGCCCCGGGGCGGCGCTGTCTCCGGGAGGCCAGGCTCCGGGCGCCGCGAGCGCTCGCTTAGCCCAGCGCCCCGAGGCCGGCGGAGGGGAGCGCGGGACCCGCGTGGGGCAGAGCCGAGACGCGGATTAGCGTCCGCCGGAGCCTCCCGCGCGGGCTGCGGCGCTCAACGGCTTAACCAGGAGGGGGTAGGAGGGCGTGGAGACGCTCCTCCATAAATACCGCGCTCACCCCGGCGCCTGCTCACGCTCGCCCGCCGCTGCCGGATCGTGCCGAGGAGGAGGGGGCGTTCCCCAGACCATGGCGTCCACGGAAGGGTGAGGCCGCTTCTCTCGGTACCCGCGGGGGAGCGGGGCCCCCTATCCGAGAGGGGCACAGAGGGACGTGGGCGCCAGGCCTCCGAGACGGGGGCGGAGGGGAGGCTTGGCTGGGAGTGGGGTGGTGGAGAGGGCATTGATTTTCTTTCGCGAAGCTACTTGCTTAAAACCCTTTGAAGATTCGAGAGACAGATGACTTTTATTTTAATTAAAGGTACGGTGGAGGTGTGGCAAAGAGTGTGACCAGAAAAACCTCTGGCGGTTACTTTTGGGATTTAAAAACATTACGGGATTGGGCACGGTGGGAGCTGCAGAGCTTGTCCGGGGAAGCGGCGCTTCGCGCGCGGCGCAGGCTGGAAAGTAGGAAACCGCTGGGAATGAATGAGCCGGGTCCAGAGCCGGGGCGGGGCGAGGACCAGCGCGCGCGGCCTGGAGTGTCACAGTTGCAAAGTCGCCGCATAGATGCCCAGCGTGCTCAGATGCGCCTTGTCCTTGGATGGCGGAATCTCCCTGGCCAGCTCTTATGGAAGAGGGGAAGAGATTTGGGTGCTTCCCGAGAAGAGGCGGGAAAATCAGTGAATTTGGGCAGGGACAGGAGTGCCCAGACTCCAGTGGGGGAAGAGCTGGCTTCTCCATTCTGCCCATGGCCGTGGAGTTCTTTCCTGCCTTCCGAGGCAGCAGCTGAATGGAGAATGCTTCCAGTGATAAATGTCAGCTGTCTTTAGCAAGAGGGAGATGGGGCTGCAAGGGGCAAAAGGATCCCTTGAATACTTACGTCTTCAAAGAAGGGTCCAGAACAATAAAAGGCCCTGAAGCAGTATCTCCCAGGAAATTTCTCTGGCTTTGGCAAGCCTGCGTAGGAATAAAAGGACTGGTTGGGGAGCTTAGCCCTTTGGTTAATTCACAAGATCGCTTTAGCCGCTTGCAAGAGAACACTGGATCCACGACATGTGGAATTCCAGTATCACCAGCTCCTCTGGACACAGGTGGAGAGTCCTTGGTGCTGGGACTTTGCATAGTTTCTCTCTAATAAATTTTATGAACGCTACAGGCGTTTTGAGGGAATGGATCTCCAAGTTAAGAGTGGAGAGCTGGTTCCAAAGTCAGATCTCTAGATTTCAACCTCTAATGAAGGGAAGATATTTCTCAAACTGTCTTTCTGTGTCCAGGAGAAGGACTCATCCCTTTTCTGTCCCTTGGAGTCCTTCCAAAGGGATCTGGCTCTTATTTAGCATGAGATTTCTTTCTTTCTTTTTGTCATAACAGTTAAGCAGTGTGTACCTTTTCGATTATTATTTCTCCAAAAAGATGCTCCAGAAAGACAAGAGTGTACAAGGAGTGTACATTGAAAAAAAAAAAAACAGCTCTAGAGTTAAATATTAAGAGCCCATATGGCTCAACCTCATTGCCTTCCTCTGTTTAATTGAACAGTCTTTTGTATTAGAAAAGATATAAAGGCATTTCTGGCTGCCTTCAGGCTCTTCTGTAGGCTTTCCCCTGCTTGTAAAGGCTGGGTTGGAAACATCTGGGAGAGAGATGGGTGATAGCAGTCTTTCAAATTCTGCATTCAACTCACTCCTTATTATGATAGCCAGAGAGTGAAGGGAGAGGTTAAGGCAGCAACAAATGTCCCCAAATGAAGCGTGTTTATCTCCCCTTTGTCCTAAATGAGAGCTGTCAAATGATTTGACATTAAATACAGAAAAGTGATGTCCAGTGTTTTGAAAGACTCACACCAGTTAATGCCCTACTTGTGCATTGTGCACAGTGAAGAACAGACTGGCCAAAAGAACTTGTATTTTGGAGATGAAAAATTGAAAAGCATTGAAAGTTTGGGAAACACAGACAAAAAAATCTATGAGCCCCTTATCATGTAAGAGCAGTAACTGATGGGTGGGTGGTATTCTCCGGAACCTGCTTTTCCCTCTCCTCTTCCTTTCTTCCATCTTTTCTAGCAGAAGCGTTTACTGAGTACTTGTTGAGTAGACCTCACAAACCAGGCACTATTGGGGGGATACAGACGCACAGCCTGGGAGCTGGCTTTTAAAAGGCCAACTCCAATATGAGACTTTGATTAGTAAATTGTTCCTGTGGCTTGGTGAGATCCTTTAGTTAATGTGCCTTATAAAGGAAAGCTCACTAAGAATCCGTACCCTTTGCCTTCTGACAATGTTGGAACTGTTTCCTTGAAACATACATTGCTGAGAAAGAAGCAAAAACGGCAATACAGTTATATGCTTCTGATATATGTTTTTTCAATGCAACTCTCATCCAGAATATTTGGAGAATGGCATAGTCTGGTAAACGGACCATTCTGGTCACCATGTATTTGGTAATATAGTTACAGTTAACTACATATTTGATTACCAATTAAAAGTGATAGTGTTGATTTATTAATGTCCATAATATTAATTACCAATTAATAGCCACCAAAGACACCTTATGTTAGTTTAGCACACTACTTTCAAAGCTCATTTGTGTACATCACTACATTTAATTTTTCCAGTAACTATGAAGTAGGCATTCCAATAAAAATGGACTTTAAGAATAAAATTACATAGAATGTAATATCATCTTTTCAGGAAGATTCCAGAACTTGGCAGAACTTTAGGGTTGTCATCTGGAAATGTTAGTTATCACTGAAGAATGTACTAGGCATATCTGGGTGCAGAAGATTACTTTCTCTCAAACCTTTGGCATACACACCTTGCAATATTAGGAATATTCTTTAGGAATATTCTTATTGTCAGCCTTTGCAGTTGGTCTTTACCTTTGCAAAGCATACTCCAATGCAGTCTGGTTATTTGAGGCTTCTGATTATTTGGAACTGGGATTATTAGCCTCTGGTTTCCATAGAAGTCAACAGCGGACTGTTTGGTAGTTCCCAGGCCCTGAGAGGTATTTTCTTGCAAAGCAACATCTAATTTGATAGTTGAACATTGTTTTATATGGGTCCCCAGACATGGTTAGAATTATGGTTTTAGGTCCCTAACCCAAATTGGAAAGAGATTAGAAGTAGCTGGTGGCAGTCAAGCTGATGTCCATTATGGACTGAATTATATTGGAGTTCCCAGAAGCTGTAGAGGTGGATTTTTAGAAATACATTGTGTGGGCGGGAGATGGCTAGGCCACCACGTATGTCAGGGACCCAAGGCAGTCAGTTCCTGGGAGCCAAGGGGTCAGGGCAAAGCCAGGCACCAGGGCTTGGGTTAGACAGTAAGTGAAACAGAAAACTGCTGGCAGCAGAAACACCCCGGCAAGGGAGACCTCTGGATTTATTACATTATTCCAAGCAAACAAAAGCAAAACGCAATGATTGCCTTTTCCCTCCTCCCCATTGGGGGAAGAGCCCATGGAGGGGACTTACTGGGAAGTAAGTGGAGGATGTGGGGCTTGAGGTCCAGAGAGGTTTGCATATTGCATGCCTCAGGCTTTGCTGCAATTTTCATTTCTCATTTTCAGGAATATAAAAATCAGCCTCCTTGGGTAAAATAGGCATTAGTGGAACTATGAGAAAGCCATTTCATGTTCACTAAGACAGCCTCTCATGAGTGATTGAAAGCTTAATTTTCAAGAAATAATTTTTAAATCCAATGAAACTTCTGAAGTGGAAAAGCCAGAATGTTAAAAACCCAAAGATGGTCCATCCATCAACATCAATGGCCACTTCTTTTCCTCTTTTATGCAACACGATTAGGTGCTATCTCCTTTAGCTTCAGATTTAAAGAACTGTCAGACAAGGAAAAGTCCTTAAGAGATGGTGCGTCAGCTGTAGAAACAAGCAATCTTTAACAGCGAAGTGTAAGATTTCTGGGTCAGTGTGCCATGATTCCTGTAGATCCAGGATTGCCAAGTTTTTGCCTAGTTTGAAGCTCAACACAGGTTGATTTCATTGAAAGTCCCCCCTCCTCACACGGCTCCATGGCTGTGTCACATAATGCCTAGATGTCTGGTTTTCCCTCTTTAAAGGAAAAGTAAATTGTTTTCCATACTGATTTTCTTCCCCATGGGACTTGCTTGCCTCTTGAAACGAACTGAATCTACTCAATTTCAATCGCTGCTGTAATAATTTTAATCAAATAAGATAAGACCCTGATAATTTAAAATCTTCTAGCCATAGTAAGCATTCTCAAAATCAGATTTCAGTTTTGTTTGCATTTTAAGAACTCGTCCTGGAAGTCTGAAAAATCCAGCAAATGCCATACACCGCTTTGCATGCATTCTTCTCTTCCATGCCCTTAACAGCTTGTTGGGGGGCGAGCAGGATGCTTCATAGCAAGGGTTTTAGAATCCAGATCACTGCAAATCTCTCTGTTTCCCTCGATCTGTGTGCCCGCTCTCTTCCCCCTCTACCCGTCCCTCACCCCTCAATAGGCCAAGCGTCAGGTCCTTGGAATGAGTTAATTAAAGGAGTGTTTTAAAATATCTTGTGGCTTCATTTCCATGTGCTCTGTCATTGATTGGAGGCAGATGGGCTACGTATTTGTCGGTAGAATAGAAAGGGCTAGCATCTTGTTAGAAATCCGTTTGGCTTCCAGTGGTGGCAGGGAAGACAATGGGCCACACCATTAAAAGAAAATGAGAAAAAGGTAGATCCTTAAGCTTTTAAAAAGAATAACTCATAGTCTTAGTGCTTTTTTTTTTTAGACAACATTTTTCAACTGTGTTGATATTTATTTATATACCTTTCATTGATGTATTTGTTTCATTTCTTTTGTTTCATTTTTTCTTCATTCATTTGTTTCCTTCACCTAGAGGAGCTGATAGGACGGCTGTCTGCTGAACTGCCGTCTGGTGTTTCCGGTGGTCTCAGCAGCTGCTCTGGGTTATAGATTCACTGAGTGAGGACTGGCCTCTAAAAATGGAATGAAGGAAATGAACTCAGATTTGGCCTCTGGACTTGGTCTGTCAACCCCAGCTCCCTCTAGCACTGATGATGGTACATGTTAAAGGCTTTGGATGACGTCCCTGCGGACAATGAGGGAGACATTTCCCACTCCACACACATCCCTGTTGCTTCTAACCAGGCTTCATTTAAATCGTGAGAGTACTTTTTTTCTGTTACATGTGGTCAGAGTGCCGTCTGTCACTCACTCTTTGTAATGTCGCACAGGACTTTCCACCGCGTACTCCTGTTATCCTGGGTTCCCAGCCACTGGGGTCTCAGGAACAGCGCCAGCAGCACAGTTAAAAGTGGGTCTGAGGCTGGTCTGCCTCTCAAGCTCTGCTCTTCCTGCAGCACTAGATGTGGGGTGGTTGGGGGCCCATCGCTGGCAGGTAGCCAAAGGTGTGTATGTTTTGGCTCACACGGGATTTTGAAAACATTTGAATTATTTGCTTATATGTAAACATATTTCACCTAAAAAAAAAAAAAAAAAGATCCTGAGTCTGGCTTCTCTCAAACACTGGAAAATCTGATGACAAAGAACCTGCCTGGTCTTGGTACCATTTATTAAGTGATTACAGCCCTGAATAGTTTTAAGCACTATATATGTATTTATTTAAGCTCCACAACCATGCCCAGGGACTATTATTATCCCCATTTTATGGGCATGGAAACCAAGGAAAAGAAAGACCGAGTAACTTGCCCAAGATCTCACAGCGAGTGGCAAAGGCAGACTTTAAAGCCAGGAGGCTTGGCTCCGGAACCCACGGCCTTCCCTGCTGTCCACGCTGCTTAGTCCCGCAGGGTGGGGGCCGGCTGGCCCGACGCGTGGCTGTCCCCTGAGAAAGGGCATGCGCCTTCCAGACCGGGCACAGCCTTTTCTGAGACCGCTCTCCCACGGTGCCTGCTTGACCCCTCGCCTCCTAAGGCGGCCCTGAGCAAACGAGAGCTTGGGTTCCGTCCTCCGCCACTGTCCGGTGTGTGCCTTGGAAGAATTCTTCAACGTCTCATTTCCATGTCATGAAAGGTAATTCCAGCTCCTTTTTATTTTTAACCCCTTAGCCGCGACCTTCACCTTTTTCCTTTACCTTTGCTCTGGGTTGTTCTTGAGGAAGAGTTCTTTTGTGATTACTGGTTCTCAGGGTGCCGATAGCATTGTCTTACCCAGCTGTGCCGTGAGGCAGCCCTGGGCACGGCCGCATGCATCCCATCCTTTGGAATATTAAGCCTCAGGCTTCCACTTCTTAGTGGCAAATGTGGCTGAGCATTTAGCAGGCCCTGGAATTTATCCTTCTTATGTGATTTTCAAGCATGGTTGTATAGGGTTGTGACTTAACTTACCCACTTTCCTAAACCAGCTATCTGCCCTGGCCCTCTAACAAGTGGGGCTAATGTCGTTGGTAGTGGTTTTTTTCTTTTTGCAACGTACACAGACAAGGATGACTAAAGATGTCTTTTAAATTGAGGAAGAAATCCTTCAGAGGCCCATATTGCTGTGCATTTTTAAGAGTGGCACACTTTGCTGATCACTTGATAGGTGGCAGGAAATGCCAGCTCTTTGTCCAGCCTGGTGGTTTGGCTCCCTTTGGAACCCCCTGGGTCCTCAGGGAATCCCAATTCCCATAGCATTCCATTCTCTGATGATTAAAAAAAAATATCTCTGCCAAATATATCATTTGGGATTTATATAACAATTGTCATATATCAACAGTGTTCATAAATATCACCATAAGCAAATATAAATAGGATCATTCATTTGAACCTATTCCAAGTCTGTGTGACTATACATATATGATTTCATTAAATCCTTGGAAAACTGCTATGGAAATTTTTTTTTTTGATTAAGAGGCCAGTTTATTAATTTATAAAACTACAGTAAAATTTTTAATTCCACACATTCTTTCCCTTGGTTAATTTTTGTTTGTTTTTTGTTTGTTTGTTTATATACAGAAATTTAAAACATTGCTATGAAATATCTTCAACATGCTTGTTAACAGGGAACCTTCCATTTCCCTGGACATATGGTTCCATGGAGAGGGACGTCAGCCTCTCTCCTTGTCACATGGAACAGTTTTTAAATTTTTTAAATTTTTTTGTTTTGGTATCATTAATATACACTTACATGAGCAACATTGTGGTTACTAGATTCCCCCCATTATCAGGTCCCCATCACATACCCCATTACAGTCACTGTCCATCAGTGTAGTGACATGCTATAGAGTCACTACTTGTCTTCTCTGTGCTATACTGCCTCCCCCGTGCCCGCCCCCCCCCCTACATTATGTGTGCTAATCGTAATGCCCCTTTTTCCCCATTGTATATCCATGGCTCCTTTATCGTATATGAATTGACCATATATGCTTGGGTTTATATCTGAACTCTTTATTCTGTTCCACTGGTCTATGGGCCTGTTCTTGTGCCAGTACCAAATTGTCTTGATTACTGTGGCTTTGTAGTAGAGCTTCAAGTTGGGAAGTGAGATCCCCCCACTTTATTCTTCCTTCTCAGGATTGCTTTGGCTAGTCAGGGTCTTTTGTGGTTCCATATGAATTTTAGAACTATTTGTTCCAGTTCATTGAAGAATGCTGTTGGTATTTTTGCTATGGAATATTATGCTTATTTTACAGATGGAGAAGCTGAAGCTTTGAGAAATTTTGATTTTATGCTGTTATTGCATATCTTGTAATTTTTTTTTGTTTTATAATCTAATTTTACTCTGTTTCACACTATCCTCTTTTTGTAACTAATTCACATTTTCTTAAAATTTCAGAAGCCCTCCCTTTGCTTTTTTGTTTATTTTTGCTCTAATAGGTATCTCCAATCATTTTGGTCAAAGGAAGCAAAATAGCCAAGTGTCCTTGCAAAAAGAGATGATACAGAACTTAGAAGGCAATGCACAGCAAGAAGGAGAAAAATTATTACAGAAAGAAGTTAACTTATCTGTAAACGGAGATGTGACATTCAAAAGAAAATGTCACCATAAAAAAAAATGGGAATAAGTTTAGGCATCTGAGAAAAGATGGTCAGACTCCCAGCTTATAGACATTAAAGAGGAGAATCTCAAGTAGAAGAAGCAGTTGCAGGGCATGAAGGGAGATAAAAAGAAAACAGATAAACCAGGGAAAGCATTCTTCTCTATTAGGTATCAGGCAAAGCCAACTGCTGCAGACCAAAGCGTATTTTGTTTTTATCTCAGTCTTTACTTTAAAGGACAGTTGTGATCTGATAACCAGCTTTGTCAGGAAAGTGGATAAAGTCCACACGAACAAAGCACAATTAGGTAAACTTGTCTAGGAGTGAAATGGATGGATATCAGTGGACAGCATTCATCTCAGACATTCTCAAGGGACTTATGGTCCCAGGTGATGTTCAGCTATTATTTTTTTATATTTAGATGCAGCATATGGTCTAGAAAAAGTGTCAAAAATAATATTGGAGTAATTACTAAAAATATAATAAAGAGTAATGGAATTATAGACTCCCTAGTGTTTTTCTGGGAGTCAGTCATCCATCAGCAATTAGTTAAAACCATCATAGAACAGAAGCACAGAGGGGTTATTGATTTTTTTATCATGCCTAACTGCTGCCATTTTAAATGGAGAACTCATCATTTGTAGTAGTTTATCTACTAGTCTGAGAATATTCAAATTTTGATTGTTTTCAAAGCACTGATACCTTGGGCTGGAGGCACTGTTGCTGGTTGGTCCTGAGATGGAGGCTTGTGTGCATTACTTATTATGGGGACCTCTCAACAGAAATCCCTGTGGAAGAGAGAGGGAAGCTAGGGTGGGCAGAGGGAGACACAGGAACAGTCACAACAAAGGGCTTAGTCCATCTCCCAGGAATTTCTGGTCCTGAATTAAGGAAGGAGATCTGGCCTTTCTACCACTGCATTAACCAGTTCCTAGATGGAGGGTTAGGGGAGATATGGTTAGTAAATGTTCTCACATATCAACACTCCCAGCAGCTGGGGGAATAAATCCTCCGTCCTGAAGAGGGGGCTGTGGGGGCCTGGCTGGTATATCACAGCACCCATTATTGACTCCAAATTCAAATGTTTGAGAGATAATAACATAATGGATAGAGCTTCCTTCAATCCGAATATCCAGGCCTTCACAAAGCTGTAATCTGTAATACAATGCTATACCTTAAAAGGAAAGTGTGGGTGGGGAAGAGCAGTGGGGCAGGGGTGTGGATTCTGATGGGCAAGAGTGGGGAGAGTTGGCAGGTATCCCCTCCCTCGTTTTTAGCTGTGACTCACACAGCCCCCAAAGGCAGGCAACAGAAGTGCTTCTCTTCACTCCAGTCTTTCCAAGGGGATCTGTTCTAATGGGAGGATGGTTATCTGAAATTGCTGCCTAAGAAAGGAAAGCAACTCCAGTTAATAGAAGGGTCAGGAAGAGCGAGGGATACATGTATTGGGAACTAGAGTATTGCTATTATTGGTATTTCCCATGTTGTCAGAGCTGTTTGGATACTTCTGTTTGTGTTATTTCCTATGGAGCTCTCCCCTTGGGAGAGGTGGGCAGTGACCTGGCCAGCCCCTCTCTGCATTGCTCTGTTGACTCAAGAACTCGTGCATTCTGCCAACCTCCAGCCAAAGGGGCTCCTATGTTGACGTATCTCTGCTCTAGTCCCTTGGTAAATGTTATGTTCAGAGGTGAAAGAACACTTTTGTACATAATCCAAGGTCTTGTAGATTATACCCCTGGGGGTCGTCCCCCTTATTTTCTCTGCTTTCTGAGATCAGGATATTGATTATCTATGTTTTTTATTAGCACAACAACTTACTTCAGATGGCTTGATTTTAGGGCATAGAAGGTAAACAAGCCAACATTTAAAATTTCCTGTCCTTCCATGTTTTTAAGGGTTTCAGATCTATTATTTACTTGACAGGTAGAGATTGTGAATGTTTCCAGTGTTTGGGTAAAGACAGCACTGATTGTATTCAATCTACATTTAGAAAATACACTTCGTACATAGACTCTAACTACTAGCAAATAAAGGGGCATGCAGGGTTCACTGTCCACTGCCAAAGGAATTATTTTAGCAAAAATGTTCAACTTTTTGTCCTCTGGATCACTGGCTTTTTTCCCAAAATGAAAGCAAACAGATGACCCACTCTCCCCACCCTCCGACACTTGGATTATTGAAAAACAAAATGAAACACAACGACCCAAACTTCAAATATTACAGAATGGCATCAAGTAAAGAACTAAAAGGCTATCCTACCTCAATCCTGTTCTCTAGAAATGCTCGTTTTTTCAGTCTGTCCTTTGACACACTTTCATACGTCCATTAAGCATCTTGTTCTTAATATGCGAATTATATCATCTTATACAGACTATTCTACAATCTGCTTTTCACTTAGTACCTCTAGGTATAGATGCACATATTACATATATATCTAATAATAGTCCACTGTGTGGTCATACAATCACTGATTTAACTAGCCTCTGATTGATAAACATTTAGGTTATCTCCAAGTCCTTGTTAGAACGATGTTGGGGGATTATGAATGGTGTTGTGGTGAAACAGGGGCCCTAAGACCAGTTATAATTCAGGTGACAGCAATGATTCGGGTGGGAGGTAATGGCCCAGATTAGGACATAGGAATGCATATGTATTGCCAGATCCCAGGGATATTTAGAAGCACTCAAGTGACCAAGCACATGTAGGGGGTGAGTAGGAGGGAGGCATAACGCCATCTCTAGGATTTCTGGTGTGACCAAATGGAGGTTGGCGAAAGCGCAAAAAAGGAATTCAGAGAAATGACAGGTTTAAAGGAGAACACGATGAATTTGGTTCATCATACTGGGTTAGCTTTTGTTGGGACGCCAGGTGGAGGTGCTCACTGAGCAGCGGGATGCACAGGCATGGGTGGCGGTGCCACAGGCTATGGAGAGGAGAAGCTGAATAATACGGGTGCTGAACAGTGGCCATTGGATCTGTCAATTTCAAGGCCGTCACTGACGTGCCAGAGCAGGGTCAGCAAAGTGGTAGCTACTGTTGCTGTTTTGGGGTGGGTTGAGAATGGGCGGAGAGTGGTCTGGACCACGGGGATGGGTCTTAAGGTGGGCACAACCATAGGGTGTTGGAGGAACTGAAAATCAGGAGGCTGTGAAGCTTCTAGTAGAGCGATGACGGTTGTCTGGGCCGGTGGGACGGCCGTGGCAAAGGAGAGAAGAGGCCAGATTTAAGGTGCATTTTGGAACTAACACTGAGATGAATGTAATTTCTTTTTTCAAGAGTGACAATCAAAAGCAGGACGGGAATAGGAAAGTAGATACAGAGGAGATTGCATTTTGTTTTGTTTGTTTTAATTTTAATGATGTGAGCACGTTCATATGCTAAGGGAAAGGTTTGACTAGTGATGGGTGGTCTTGGGTACCCTTTGGGGAAGAAGCGATGCTGTAAAGAAGCAGAACCTGAGGGTAACCCATTGCTTGCTTTGGAGGTTCCTCCATGGAGGGCAGAGCAGCTCTGGGAGCACCTGGCCGAAGCTTCCTGCTGTCCTCGCATTGGATCCCTGTGTAAGGAAGGTCAGTTCAAAACGGATGGGGAGGAAAAGCGGCTGCCTAGACTGCCAAACCCCACGGTCCGTCCTGGTGATGCGTGGGGTCATAGAGGGGGCAGCCAGCGGGCGCTGGATGGATTTTAGTAGTGATTGTTATTATTATTATTATTTGTAAAAGTCACCTTCCAGAGGCCTTTCTAAGTCTCCCTAGCTGGGCTTCTCTCTCTCTCTCCAGCCCTGCATTCGTGAGACTGCAGGGCTTGTGAGCCTTCCTTGGACTCGTTCTTGATCTCCGTCCTCTCAGCCGCTCTTTCTCCTTGGGTAACTCCCAAAGGTGCATTTCTGGCCCAGACCTTCTCTCCAACCTCCAGTCTCACATCTCCAGTCTCCTATTTGGCATATCCCTTCGTACAGTCATCTCTAGATTACTGTCGTCACAGTGAACTCCTGAGCACATCCATCTAGATATCCAAAGCCAGAAACGTAGGTTATCACCCCTGGTTTTTCCTCCTTCATTAGCCCCAACTTACAAGCTTTCTCAGTGTTAGTTCTAAAATGCACCTTAAATCTGGCCTCTTCTCTGCTTTGCCACGGCCGTCCCACCGGCCCAGACAACCGTCATCGCTCTACTAGAAGCTTCACAGCCTCCTGATTTTCAGTTCCCCCAGCACCCTATGGTTGTGGCCACCTTAAAACCCGTCCCCGTGGTCCAGACCACTTCCTGTCCCCCACCTACCACGATCTTCAGTTGCCTGGCAGCCTCTTATCCTGGAACACCCTTTCGTTCTCAGCTTAAATGTCATTTCCCAGAGAGGTCTTCTCACCTCTCCACGGAAAATAGATTTCCCTATCGTAGTCCTGGTTTGCTTCTGTCATGGCATCAGTTACAATTTTTAAATATTCTATTTATTTATCCTCCCGTTTGTATTTACCTCCCTCGCTGGGGTTTAAGCACTCTGAGGGCTGGTTCACCCTTGCATCCCCCAGACCCTGACGCTGGACACTCAGTAAGCATTTATGGATTGAATACTCACGTACTTTGGCCTGGGGATGTAGGAAAGACTTCTCAGAAGAGGTGACATTTGATCTGGGTCTCTTGCAGTGGGTCTGTCCTCGTGACATTTTGTTCAGGCCTTCATTCTAACAGTGTGCTAAGTGTTTTCTTGTCTCTGCTCACAATCTTGGTATGTCTCTAAGGATCAGGACCACGCTCGTTTCTCTGTGCCCCAACTTATTATCACAATGCACCGTAATGTAATTGAATTGTCGGCCTTGGGAGAGAGAGACGCAAGGGCACGGAGAGGACAGAAGAGAATGGTTTTAGGGGGGCAACAGGGCCGAAGTTGAGAAAACGTGGCCTTTGGCCCATTGGGACATGTTCTCTTTTTAAGTTCTGGTGGTCAGTTGAACTTCCCTGCCCAGCAGGCAATAACCAGACTTTTGACTGCTAAGGGTTGATAGGGTTCAGGGAGGTTACAAGAATAATTAGTTGGGCAGAAGCTAAAAATATATTTGTCATAGTCAATCATGTGCCCACACTGCTGAGAAAGATCATGCACTCCTATAACTGCTGTTGTTCTGAAATGCAATGAAGTTTATCAGAGTTTTTGAGCCTCTCCCTCCCACCTGCCCCCATTTTTCCCGAGACAGCCTGCCTGTTCTCAGAATGATGTCTTTCTATTCCTTTTCCTTGTTCCTTGTGAAGAAAAACAAGGAGAAGCTAGCATTATTTGATATTCAAGTACAAAGAAGGATTTAAGTTCAAGATGATGTTTAAATTGCATCAATGAATAAAATCCAGGGCTCAACAGTTCAACTGCTTATAAAACTAATTCAGAAAAAGAAAAGTTACCAGAAGCTGACAACACTGTTGTTAAATTGATACTTTTTTAACTTTTATAGAGATTCTCAATGTATTCAATCATTCCCAATAGAATTCTCTTCTTTGACTTCCTATCAGGACCAGAAGAAAGAGTCATGGGTCTAGAAATAATGTCTTGTGTTTGATATGTGTGTTTTCTGGTAACCTAAATAAAAATGTTCAGTATTTGTCTATTTCCTGATATGGAGGGCTTTTCTGGAGTTTTCTGGCGGCAGGACACGTTGAGTGGTATTTGTTGTATCCTAGTGGGATACGAGAATAAAGACTCGGCCCAGCATCTTCTTTCTTGACTCTGAGTGAGAAGTCTGTGATTGGATAAAGGGCCAGTTTGTGGAACCCCCTTCCTGAGCCTTATGAGAAAGTCTTCAACTGAAACTACCCTCATCATCCTTATGACAAATGCTGGATTCCTCCTAGATTCAGAGCCAGCGCCTTCCAACCGCTGTTCTAGAGCTGAAGGTGGACTCAAAATAGAGGTGTGGTGTTTTCTAGTTCCCTCTGACATCGAAGTCATTGTTAGTTGTGAGAACTGAGCATGCCCAGGCCGTGTTTTCACCTTACTGCTTTCTCTCACCCTCTGAAGGCTCAACGGGCTTCCAGGAAAGTAAACTCCAGATCTGCACACACAAACTACACATAATGTTTCAGCATTAGAAAGACCAAACCAGTTTGTCCAGAAGGGGGCACCCGGTCAGTTTCCTGCAGCTCTGCAGCAGAAGCAAGAGGCCAGATCGCCTCTGTCCCAGGCCAGTCACAGCTGTTGCCTTGGTTTTTAAGAAGGGAAGCCTTCCTGCTTTGATTATTCACATTCCAAGTGGTCTGGAGTTGTTAAATCAACTAGGGGACCAGAGCGCACTGGAGCCCAGGGAGCCCCTGGGACGGCGGCCCTGGGATTGAGAGTGAGTTGACAGCAGTCGCCGTTTACCACCCTGCTCCGGGGTCCTCGGCCTCGGCCTCACCCTCCTGGATTCTCCTGGAGAGGCATCTGCAGAGTTTGAACAAGATTTCCTGGTTCCAGAGCTCGGGTATGTCCCACCTGGTTTTGTCTGGTTATTGACAGACTTTGGAAAGTGAAGGGGCAGCCATGGGGAAGAAGAGAGGCCTTCATAAAGGGAGAAAAAAGACCCTGGAGAGATTAAAAAGTACATGTTGAAAGGGTTGGAAAGGCCCCAGAATAAGCAAGACAAGTGTAGAAAGATGAAAACAGGTATTTCTCTTTTTAAAATAACTAACCAGCCACCCCAGAAGTCTATCTAGCTGGGGTTCCAACCCAATTGGAAGCAGACAACAAAATTAAAATTAGATGTGAAATGCTGTACTTTTGTTACCAGACACACTCCCTTAGGAGTCAGGGACTTCCCCACGTGTCCATGTTTGTCCAAAGAGGACTTTCCTCTTCACCTTTGAGCTAAGCTACTGAGGCCAGCCAGCAAGGTGAAGATGTTCCCATGTTCTCCAGGAGCAGGAAAGTCACACTTCCATCCAGCTGTGACTCTAGTGTCTCGTCAGGAGCATTTTATTTATTATTATTGTTTTAATGATTGGGGCTCTTTATCCCCTTTGCCTATCTCACCCATTCCCCTACCCTCTCCCCTTCTTCATAATGAAGAGCCTTGCATTTCCCTTTTGTGCTGGGCACCACAGATTACGTGGCCAGTCCTGCAGGGAAACCACGCATATGCAGCCAGTATGAAATACTATTAACAGTGATGAAGTGGATAACCTTCAGAATAGCTGATCTCTTGCAGTATATGAGGATGTCCCAATAGTGAGATATTTGCATAAGACAGCTTCTCAGAGCCAGTGTTGCACAGCGGTTAAAGGTGTGTTTTATACTCAGAAAGACCCAAGCAAAAATTCCTAGTCCACCCCTTCACAGCAGTACAACTTAAGGGAAGTTAACTAGCCTCTCTGAGACTCAGTTTATTTATCTGTTAAACAGGGACAAAATCACCCACCTGATAGTGTTTTGGAAGGATGAAGGCAGGACGTGTGTGAGGCAGAGGGCATAGTACCTAAAATGTAGAGGACACCCTGTAATGGTGACTGTCATTCTTCCTGGAGTAGCATTACTCTATTACTTTCAGCCTGCTGCACTTAGGTTGGGTTATCCATCAGTCTTCTGATTTTGCAAATTAGGTTGCTAACACTTGGGTACCTACCCACGGGTCTGTTTGCTCTTTCCCATAGAGCCGCAAGTGATAAGATTAGAAATAGGTCCTGGACTTCTTTGATCTCATGAGTGGTATATTTGTACTAGCAAAGGTTTGTATGGAGATTTTTCTCTTATGTACTTTTAATTCTTGAGCTATTTTTACTCACAACACCTCTGACTCTAAATGGTGTTTTTTTCCCACCACGTCTCTGACTCACTGATGCCAGCTGGGTGTCTGTCTTGCCAATGGGTTTTAGCCCCGGGCAAGTTCACTATGGATTCAGTGTGACCAAAGACATGACAGTAGAATGCTCTTGGGGTGAAAAGGGTTATACCCAACTTTATTTCCACGGTGGCAGGTCAGTCACTAGAATCCTGTCCACTCAGAGCGAGTCTGTGTGCAGCAAGCTGGTCTCTGCCTCTGGGCCTCTCTGCCTGTCCTCAGCGCTGCCACCACTCCAGCCTCTGCTCTCCTGCAGACTTGCAGCTGTGCCACCGTGTCGCCCAGAGCACTGGGTGGAGCTCTTTATATAGAGTCAATAACAATGTATTGCCCACACCTGTGTAGTGAGCGAGCCAACCAGGGCCAGGTGAGAATCCCGGCCACAGGGACCTTCACTTTATCCATAGTGTCCTATACAATTCACTTCAATTCTGACACTGTCTACCTGGAGTCAGTGTCAGACTCCATAAGTTAAGGGCTCAGTCCCATGAGACTGTCCCACTTCGGATACGAGTTGGGAGCCTAGGTTGTACTTCTAACTGACAGGCTATAAATTCAGAGGGTCTCCACACCCCTCCTCAGGTTTGATAATTCACTAGGATGACACAGAGAACTCAGGGAAACAATTTATTGATGTTTCCTAGTTGTTTTGAAGGTGGTAATTTGGGAACTGTCCAGTGGAAGAGATGCCTAGAGCAGGGTACAGGGGAGGAGAGGAGACATGGGGTCCTCTCTGGGCACAGCACCACCCTAGCACCTTCATGTGTTCACTAGTCAAGAACTTCAGAAGCTCCTGAAGCCATAATTTAGGGGTTTTTATGGAGGTTTCATTACTTAAGCATGATTGAGGAAATCACTGGCCATTGGTTATGAACTCAAACTCCAGCAGTCGAAGGGTAGTGTTGAACATTCCAACCCTCTAATAATAATGCCTCGATCTTTCTGGTGATAGCACCCATCCTGAAGCTACAAGGGATGGAACCCCAGCCACCAGCCTCATTAGCCTACAAAAGATACTCTTGTCACCCTGGGGAGTCCTTTGGTTTTGGGAGCTGGTACCTTCCAAGGACCAGGGACAAAGACCAAATATTTATTCTTTACCATGCCACTGTCTTACAATATCATGGTCTCACCAGGCCAGAAGTGTCCTGCTCCCTACTCACCCATCTGCTCTGAAATTGTCTGAAGATAAGGCAGGTAGGACAGATTGTTTTAGGAGGTATTGGCAGAGAGACAGGGGACTGAAGAGGTACTCAGACCTGGGTCAGAAGGCCACCAGGCAGGGGCGCAGTGGAGGGCAGGTTAGCCTCAGAATGAGGGGGTGGGCAGGTGATGTTGTTTTTCTCTAACACCGAAGATCTATGATTTCCTCTCTCTCTGAAGTTACCCTCATCAACCCCATCAATTGGTGGCTCAAGATTTCCAACACCTTGAACCACCTGAAAGCATCTCTGTGGGTGTTGGTTTGGTAATCCCACTGTAGGTAACTGAAAACACGAACCGATGTTATAATTTTACCACATGAGCTGGGATATGGGGTAAAAGGAACCTTTGTGTGCTATAGAAAAGAATGCTGTACTTCCAAATAAAATCTAAATAATATGCAGCTGTGTACTTAAAATTTTCTATATGATTATTTTTAAGGAAAATTGAGTAGTTCCTTCAGGATGAAGTGGTCTACATGGGGAGAGTGGTGATCAGAGGGCAGGGGGAAGGCGAGGGGAGCACTAGGGACATGGCTAGGGGTCAGCGTGGTTGGGTTTGATCTCTCCAGGCTGCCAGGAAGAGATCATGGCTGAAATTTTTATTTGGTAGGTAATTTGTAGGCTGATGCAAATAAACTCTCAGAAATGAAGCTCCTCCTCCAGTGAGGTGTGACCCACTGCGGGGAAGTCGGGGTTCCTATGGCCAGGACCCTCACTGAACTTAAACCACCTGATGATGCAACTGGCCTGTGGCTGGGCTGCCGCTTCCACACCCATAGGCAATAAGCTATTATTGTGCTACATAGAGGGCCCGGCCCAGTGCTCTGGGCGGAGGCAGAGATGCTAGTGCTCGACCTACCCCCGGGAACACAAGCCGGGTAATAAACCCTTTCACCCCAAAGAATGTTTTTCTGTCAGTTTCTTTGGTCACATTGAATCCACAGCGAACTTGCCTGGGGATGAAACCCATTGGCAAGACAATTGGCAAAGTCAGCACGGTTCATTGTTGACCAAGGAAAAAGACAGGCACCCTTATGGGAGGGATTCTTCAGCGGGCTGCCCCTGAATGGGGAGAGAGTGGACTGTCCCCCAATGGGTATGTGGTCTGAGGTGGCTTGCCTCCTAGAGGACTGGGCCCTACTGCAGGACTGCAGGCAAGTGGAGGTGACACCTGAGGCAGTAGGGGCGGCCCTTGGTATAGTAAGCAGATCCTTTGAGAAGTAGAGTGCCCGTGAGGCAGCGGGGACTGTGGGTTGGCTGCTTCTCACAGTATTAAAAAGATCGACAGAGGAGACCCAAGAAATGGCAGCACGAGAACATGAGCTGCAAACTTCTGTGGATTCCCTGAAGAGGGAAATGGCACTGATGCGAGAGGAGATGGCATGAGAATGCCAGCAGTGAGGTGCCATTGGAGAGGTAAACAGTCCTTTTGGAGAATGAGATGGCAGTGCTACCAGGTTCTGAAGAAGGAAGAGGCCATCAAGGAAAAAGAACTCCTGAGGGAAGCACAGGTAGCAGTGCCATGAGAACGTCAGCTGCGAAGCATTGAGGTGAAGGTAAGAGAGCTTCTGAAGACAGGTAGCATTGCTGGGAGGCACAGTAGAAAAGGTAAAGGTTGTAGCAGAGGAGGCACTCAGGGGAGGGGAGACAAAGGTGCCATCAGCCCCAGAAATGGAGGAGCTGGGGAAGGATGAAGCATGCCCTGTATTGAAAGCATGCCCAGTGGTTGTAAAGAAAATAAAGACCCAGCAGCTGAAAGTTCCCCAAGGAGAGGAGCAGCCCCCTCCCCAGGTCGTGGAGCACTCTATGGTCCTCCCCTATACTCAGGCTGAGCTGGTGGATTTGGGCTCCCAGTTTAGGCAGAAGCCCTCGGAGTCAATATCAGCTTGGCTCCTGCGTCTGTATTGGCTTATGGCTGCACTTCGTGCTGTGTGGCCCAATCCAGGTGATCTACCATCCTCTCCTGTTAGATGGCAGACATATGCTGAGCTCCAACAGGTGTTATGAGAACTAGGCATAAGAAATGCCATCTGGGCCAGAGATTTATGGCCCAGATGAAGAGATATTCACTACTGGGATGAGAAATAATTGTATTTCAAACAGCTCCTACACCCTTCTTTGGGTCTCTAGTGTCCATTCTTTTCCCTCACTTAGGGCATCCCATAAGCAAGGTGACATGTACAGTAGCAGACTTAGGAGAGGTTGAAGCAATGAGAACCCAGAAAGAAATAAGACCTGTCACTCACAAGAAGAATTTACAGGGCCCATGAAGGTTACGAGGACCCAGATGTGGGTTGATTTAATATGGGCAGGAGCAGATGGAAGGAAATTAGATGGGAAGTCAAATAGGATCTTACTGGAGCTATGGCAACAGCTGAAACCAGAGTAGCAGTTCCAGCCATTAAGACCAACGAGGCAGAGGTCAGAGACAGAGCCACAAGTCTGGCCTGTGTGTTTGCAAGACTTCCTGCTGGAGAACGAGCCAACCTCACTTGAGCCCACACAGGAAGATGATTGGGGAACATGGTTTGACTGAGAGGAAGGTCAAGGCATCTGCCCTGAGGGACCAGGGGGACTGGAGGCCATATGATGAAATAGCTATCCATTGGTCCCCAGTGAACATACAACATACCTGGTTCTGGTGGACACTGGGGCTGAATGTTCATTGATTCATGGTAATCCTAAACGGTTCCCTGGGACCCCCCACTATCATAGATGGATATGGGGGGTAAGGCTATCAGAGTGAAAAAAGCCCAAATCCCTTTGGGAATAGGGCGTCTATCCCCAAAAGAGTATACTGTGTATAGATCTCCTATCCCTGAGTATATTTTGGGGATTGATATCCTACAGGGTCTGTGGTTGCAGACCACTGCAGGTGAGTTCAGACTGAGAGTATGTGTGGTGAAGGCAGTTCTGAGGGGACATGCTAGGCACCCAACCATAGCTCTGCTTGTGCCTCGGTGAGTGACTAATACCAAACAATACAAACTGCCTGGAGGGCATAAAGAGATTGGAGAAACTCTCCAGGAGCTGGAAAAGGTGAGTATTATAAAGCCCACCCATAGTCCTTTCAATTCCCCAGTGTGGCCAGTAAAAAAGCTAGATGGCTCCTAGCGTATGACTGTGGATTACAGAGAACTGAATAAAGTCCTATCCCCTATGCATGCTGCTGTCCCCTCTATTGCAGACTTGATGGATACCCTCAGCCATGAACTAGGAACATATTATGTGGTAGATCTTGCTAATGCCTTTTTTTCCATTGACATTGAGCAGGAAAGTCAGGAACACTTTGCCTTCACATGGGAAGGATGGCAATGGACTTTCACTGTCCTCCCACAGGGATACCTCCACAGCTCCACCATCTGTCATGGACTTGTAGCCCGGGACTTGGCTACATGGGAGAAACCGCCAACGGTGCGGTTCTACCATTATATTGATGATGTCATGCTCATGTCCGATTCTCTTTTAGATCTAGAAAGTGCAGCACCTAGACTGCTGCAACATCTACAGGAGAAAGGATGGGCTGTGAAAAGCATCAAGGTTCAGGGACTTGGTTTGTCTGTCAAATTCTTGGGGTAGGTATGAGACTGGGCCCAAAAGCCAGGGAGTGGTGTGACACAAACACCCACACTAGCCAAGTGGGGTGCTTACCTACAGCAGTGTAGTGCCCTCTCTAGTAGCCCCTTGAGTGAAGAACTCCAATGTTTGTTGGGGCTGGTGACATATACTCATGAAAAGCAGGAAGAACTTGCTTTTGAACCATTAGTAGCAGAGAGTCCCTATCGGGAGGGAAGAGCCCCTGTACCCGAAGATGCATGGTACACAGATGGCTCCAGCCATGGGCAGCCCCCAAAATTGAGGGCCATAGCTTTCCATCCTAAGACTGAGACAATATGGATGGAAGATGGTGAGGGGAAGAGCAGCCAATGGGCAGAGTTGTGGGCAGTGTGGCTTGTGATCAGCCAGGAGCCCTCCCCTATAGTTGTCTGCACTGACAGCTGGGCTGTCTATCTGGGTTTGACCCTGTGGCTACCAACCTGGTACCATGCCAACTGGCTAGTTGGTCACTGACCCCTCTGGGGGCAAGAATTGTGTCAAGACTTATGGGCCTGTGGTCAGACTAAAATAATTACAGTATACCATGTGACAGGTCATTTGCCACTGGCATCCCCAGGAAATGATGAAGCAGATAAATTGGCCCAGTCATGTTGGTTAGAAGGAAAGCCTGCCTCTGATGTAGCCCAATGGCTACATCAGTGTTTGCTGCATGCAGGGCAAAAGATAATGTGGGCTCTAGCCTGTTGGTGGGGCTTGCCTTTGACCTTCGAAGAAGTTAGTAGAGCCTGGCAGGAGTGTGTCGTGTGCTCCAAAAGGGACATACACCGAGTTCCACAGCAACATGGGACAATAGCCAAGGGGCCTATACCCCTCGTCAGGTGGCAGATAAACTATATCGGGCCTCTACCTGTGTCAGAAGGGTATCGGTATGTGATGACTTGTGTGGACACAACTATTGGACTTCTGGTTGCTTTTCCTACCCGTTGTGCAGACAGCAGATGACCAAAAGAGACCTGGAGCGTCTCTTTGCTGCCTATGGCCGACCACAGGTAACTGAGAGTGATCAGGGCACCCATTTTACTGGACATGCACTGCAAGAATGGGTGTGACAGCTGGGAATCAAATGGAAGTTTCATGCGCCATACAATCCTACCACAGCAGGCATGATAGAGAGGCACAATGGCTTGTTAAAATCCAGACTAAAGTCAGATACCAATAGTCTGCAGTTATGGTCAGTCCACTTATGGACCATGCTACGGCATTTGAACGAGAGACCCTGCAAGGGAGCCCTGAGCCCCGTAGACATGTTGACACATATGGCTGCCTCCCCTATACAACTGCAAGTACAAACCAAGGAAGAATCACTGAAGCTGAGGTCCGGCCACCAGAATAACATCTTGCTGCCAGCACCAACTGCACTGAACCCCGGAGACTCCATTGAGTGGACATGGCCTTGGACCTTTCAACACATGGACCAGCGATGGCTGGCTCTCCTGGCACCTTGGGGACAAGGCCTGGAAGATGGCCTCCTGTGTATTCCTGGAATAACAACACAGTGGCCCCCAAAGGTCACAGTAGTATATCTTGAACGGCCAGAAGGTAGGAGCATCTTACCGGGGAGTTTTGTTTTATCATTATGGCCAGTGCATGCACCTCCAGTAGCACTATATATATATATATATATATATATAGACCCTTCAGTAACCCCCATGGGGAGAGGAGTAAAAGTACGGTATAGTAGACCTGGAAGGGACCCCCTTCCTGCTACAGTCCTATCACAGGACCGCTCTCTTGCATGCATCCTACCTGATGGACAAGATTTGCCTATGTTAGTGGCATTAAAACGTGCTTACCACCCCTAAAGTCTTTGTGGATTGGGAACTTCCTCTGGCTTAAGGATTATTATAATTTTTGTTACCTGTGTCAAAATCTTGCTGTATCTTAATTTTTATTGTCTCTAAGTTGTTGTTATCCTCTGTTGCTATTGTGGAATCTGGTTACAGTGCTCCAGCTTTCTCGCACAGGGACGATTGTGGAAAATTGAAAGTGTGTAGATTGTAAGGCGGGAATCCTGGAGGGGTGGAGTGCGGGGAAGTCGGGGTTCCTACGGCCAGGACCCTCACTGAACTTAAACCACCTGATGATGTAACTGGCCTGTGGCTGGGCTGCAGCTTCCACACCTTTAGGCAATAAGCTATTATTGTGCTATATAGAGAGCTCGGCCCAGTGCTCTGGGCGGAGGCAGAGACACTAGTGCTCGACCTACCCCCGGGAGAACAAGCTGGGTAATAAACCCTTTCACCCCAAAGAACGTTTTTCTGTCAATTTCTGTGGTCACACTGAATCCATAGCGAACTTGCCCGGGGCTGAAACCCCCTGGGAAGACACCCACCCATGGACAGGCTCTGCAAGGCTAGTGTGATGCTCTTTCCTGCTTCCGGAGGCTCTGAATGGGGTGTCTCTAAAATGCCAGGTGCTCTCTCATCTTATGCATTCCACAGCCCCATGGAGCTGTAGGAAGCTAAGCCTTCTGTGGCTTAGGGTAGGACTGTGCCTTTTTTTAGATCTATTAAGATTTAGCAACTCAGATCACGTCTCTGAGAAAGGCAGGCAGTGTTTTTTACTATCTGACAAACTGAGGACACCAAACACCTATTTGAGCAGGCTTTACTCAATGCAGCGTGGAGTTGCTGTAGGCTTCACATCCTTTGGACTACTCACCATAGGCAGCACTTGAATTCGGGCTGCATTTCCTTGGCCCCACTCAGACCATAGTTTTGTTCTATCCCCTTCGAAAGAGAGAGGTCAGTGCATGTGAAATTGCATTGGAAATGAATGCCAAATAGGCTTCTATGTCATGTTAAGGGTAATAAGGTGTTTCCAACTGTTGCCATGTACTCAGAATGTTCCAGAGCATTTGACCCCACCCCCTCATCATCCTGAGGCACATAGTCCCATAGTCAAAACACGCAGAGAGACCTGGGTTTCAATCCTTCCCCACCACTGGCTTCTGGACCGGGAAGCTAGGCATTGCATCTTATAATATGCTCTGAGGATTTTGCAGATTGGGAAAAAGAAGGAAAGGAGTTACCTCCTCCGAACGTCAAAGACTGTGCCTCGGGCATGTGCCAGCTTTCCTTCTTCTGGCCCAGTGTGTGAACCTCAGAGAACACGTTACCCTTTAGGTCTTACCTGTGCTCTTCTCCTCACCTTGTGCCTCCACTCCCAGGATTCTGGCTATTCCGCATCCCCGATCCTGTTCTTGTCCCGTGACGTGATGCTGGTCCCTCTGCAGTTGGTGGAGAGAGGCGGGGAAGCCGCATTTCCCTTAGCTTCCTTGTGCCGTAATGCTTTGTGCCTCTCACATACAAAGGCATATGAGTATCGGGACTTTATCAAAGATATGAGAATAACAGGAGGGAAAATGATTTAAAAGAGACCAGTGTAAAAATCACTATTCTCAGTCCTTAAGAAAAAAATCCCGACTTTTGACAGGAAGTCTCCTGAGAGATTTATTCTGGGTGATGGCTGGAGGTCCAAACTCAGAGAGGACCTCCCCTTTCAGCCCCCTGGGCACACTGCACGCCCTTTTGGAACCCCCACTCCTGCCCACAGGGGACTGGGTGTTGTCCATGGAGCTCCGTCGCCCTCCCTGCTCCAGGGTAGCTCAGAAGTGTTCACCGGGGTGTTCGTGCAAAGGGCCCTGTAGACAGTTCATGAAATGTTCCCTGTGGGTGGCCCAGCGTCACCGGGGGAGGCACTCTCTCCGACCCCTGTGAGAGCTCGCCTCCTCCTTGGTCTCTGCAGTCCTCTGAGTAACCATAGCCCTGGCGCTGGGCTCCTGGGCTCCCAAGTGTCCCCTCCACACCTACTGAAGAGAGAATTGTTTTTCTCAAAGGTAAAGTCTCTTGCAGCTGTGTCCGTGCACCGCAGAGAGCAGCTTGAGCTTTATTGCCCATTATCCTTTCCTGCCCTGCAACTTCTGTATCATGCCCGAGGCTCACCCGGGCAGCAGAAATGGGACCCAGTACTGAGCCTGTCCAAGCCCTGGGGATGTTTTGGCTCCGATCACCCCCACTAACTAGATCAGAATCTACAGGTTTGAATTTTCCTGGAATTCCAACCCATTCTTGGCTGGTGGGATGGTGGCCTTCCAGCAGATAAAGAGGAATTGAAGGTGAGGCAGTGGCATGAACTCTCCAGGGAGAAGAAGGGATCTGACCGCTTAGCTCGTTCTGACTTTTTCTGCCAAGTGAGTCATTTTCTATAGAACAAGTTCATGCTCTTTTGACTGAAGTTAAGGAATTTTTATTTTTCATCAGGAGAGTTAAGTTAGCTATTTGTACAAAGCGGCCTTTTCCTCCAGCAGGCCCAGGCTGCCTGGTCTGTACAGCCCCCAGCCAAGGGCATGCCCGCCATGGAGGTGTAGAGCCATGTGACACCTGACAGGTGAGGGTTTGGAGACCCTACTGATGTGCCCCTGGTCCCCTTTGGGGACAAACTGTGGACCTCAGGCCTTCAGTGCAGTGTCATGAATCAACCAGGAGACCACTGCGGCCTGTACAATGGAGGGATCATGTTCTAGAGGCCTGCTACAGGACAGAGTTTACCTTTCCAAACAAGTTAGACCCGGGGGTCCTAACAGGTAGATAGGAGCAGGGAAGCGGGAGAAGGACTTCGGGCAGTGTGCACCTCCGGCTAGAAACGTGCTTACATTCTACAAATTCCACGTACGCTGTTCTTGTGGGATGTGGAAGGAGAACAGAGATAACACACTGGCCCAAACCAGCGAGTTCCAACATGGAGGAGAAATTGACCTAAACTTCACCTCCAAAGTCAGTATCATATTAAAAATCACACCCCTCCATTATTAGCTTAGTAAAAATCACACCTCCCCAGCCATGACAGTTCCGATGGTAACCAGAGTAAAAAATCCTTCTGCTCAGAAGTGAGTGTGGAGCGAGCCCAGAACTCCAGGAAGCCCCCACCTGTTCCCTGTGAAACCTAATCTCACTTAGTGAATATTCATCTCCCTTCACAGAAGAAAGGCTCCCTATTGTTCTAGGTGCAACCCTCTCTGGTCTGCCTGGGCCCCAGATCTCCAGACAGGCACTCTCTTCTTTCTTTTCAACTTTAAATCTCCAAACTCTGAATGGTTCTGTGTCCATTCTCAAATTCTTTCTCGCAAGGAGAACACGGACTTGTCTCCCGTAACACTGGGGTCAAGGTTGGGGTTTGTTCAGACGCTGGGGCAGGAGTTGGTGATAGAAAGGGAGGAAGCTCGCAGATTGTGGAGAGAGGAAGGGCTTGATTGAACAAAGAAGTCTTCTTTCAGGAGTGGACTGGAGAATGCTCGGCCATGGTGGCAAAGAGTCTCAAGGGCCGTGGGGCTGCCTCTGGCTATTCCCAGGAGGACAAAGCCACGTAGGAGGAAGAGGAAATGCATGACAAAAACACAGGGTGAAAGGGAGTCTTTACTCTCTCCCATCTTTTAAACCCAGAGCATTTTAGGTAAACAAACCTTTATAATGGCTTTTTAATAGCCACTAGACATTTTAAGATGCATGTTTTATTCATACTTGCGATGATTTTCATTTGGTTAATTTTGGCTCACAAATCACTGAGGAGAATATTCAAAGCTGAGAGGAAACGTGGTTGGTAACTTTTTAAAACCTTGTAAAATGTCCTTTACATTTTGTCTAAATGCCTCTTTCTGTTATCAAATCCTAATTTGCTTAAAGGCTTAGCAATGAACACCAATTTTGGAATTATTTTTGCCATTTCTGCTCAGAACAGTGAGGCAGCAGAAAAAATGTAAGGGTGGGCTGCAGATGCCGTGGGTCACCTGCACCATCTGACTTTGAAGGGACCAGGGAAAGGACTCCTGTATTAATTAGCTATGGGGTAGAGGCAAGATCAGGGGCTGGGCTGCCCTCTGTCTCCAATGGGGCAGCTTTAGAAGTCAGGGGAGTCCCATGGAGTTTCACACAGGTCCCCAGCTTAAGTTGCAGTAACATGTGGTACAATTCATTGAGTTAACAGATGCCTGTAGAGTGGCTGGCCCCCTGCTAGTTAAGGGTGGCTCTCTGCTAGTCACTCGGATATAGCCACGGTCTGGCAGGCCCGTGGGAGCACAGCGGCTCGGGGCCCTGGAGGTGACGTATCTTAGTCTTCTACTGTCCTCAAGTCCTGACAAAAACCTTAGTACAGGACACATGGCACCAAGAAAGAACTTGAGATGCTTGAATCTAAGACCAACTAGTTACTGGTTCCTTCAGGTTCCTCTTCTAGCCCTACTCTAAAGTGCAGATAAGAGCATCTACCATGTAGGGCTGTGATGAAAGTCATCTGTTGTTTGAATGGTGCTGGAACAAATAGATGCACAAAAATGTGGCTCTTTAAAAATATGTTATCATTCAAGTGCAGTTGTACTTATATCCCTTTGACCACCTAAACTGAGCCTTTTGAGTTCTAGAAAATCTTCAAGCTATATTAATGCTACACTTATGGATGCCGCCTCCTCCAAGCACACACGTGCACCTCATTGCTACCAAGTGTTCCAGAAAAGGAGATCCTGAGAATGCTCAGCCTGGCCAGAGGCTCTGAGGGATTCAGGGCATCCCCCTGACAGGTGGCTTTTCCAAGCCCCTCCACCAGCTGAGAAAAGTCTGGGACCCTTTAATGTAGGCCGTTGAAAGTTTGGCCCTTGGGAGCTCAAGATCTCTAACATGTCTGGCCTGGCAAGTAGAAGAAGTCGAAATAACAAACTCAGTAATCATAAATACTGCTTGGCCCCGGGAATTCCTGACAGTCAGAACCGGAGCCCTGACCCAAAGCAGAGGCAGCAGCTTCCTCCGCCCGCTGCTGAGGACTTGCACCACCCTGGACGCAGGGAGGCGCTGCAGCCCCACTTTTCCTGCAGGACCGAGGGGGGCCGGAGGGAGGCCGGCCCTGGGCTTCCTGACCGCTCCTTGAAGGATCCCAGATTTCCTCTGTATTTGCATGACTTCACGTTCTCTTTGCCTTCCTACTGGCATCAGTGCACGGATGGCAGTGCCCTGTAACAACAAAACGGAAAATTTGCTTCTGTAACTTCTTCAAGCTCAAAGCATTTGCAAGCAATACATTATCATTGTCACAAAAATTTAAAGCTGTCCATCAGCAGGAAAGGATTCCACACACCCCTTGAGAGGTTTTCAGCACACTCACGCGTAGACACTATGAAATAGGACCCTTCTAAGTGATTTTTATTTGTTTACCAAAATAGGGGATCCCTCTGCAAGCTGTTTTGTTATTTGCTTTCTCACTTAATCTTCCCAGAAACTTTTTCAGTCTTTCCCACAGTTTTTTTTTTCAAAGTGACTTTGTTTAGATATCTGGGACCATCAAATCTGAGGTTTAAAGCCCTAAGATATTAGGGTCGAAAATGAAAAACAAGGTGTCATAGTGAAAATTCCTAATTGAAGTGAAGAGAGGCTTAAGATGATGAATACATTTTGCTTATTTCAAGAGTGGGGTCTTAGCGGTGTTTATTTGCATTGTGGATCGAAGGCAGCCACTTTTCCTAAAAGAGCAGTTACAATCATGAAATGCCCTGAGGAGAGACCTTTCGCAAACCTGTCCCCATTTCCTACTGTGCTGCTTGGCAGTCCGACGGGCCAGTTGGTTCTCCCGGCTACAGAGGTGGGACTTAACGCCACGTCTCCCTAGGAAGGGGTTGTTTGGAGGGGGGCAGTGCGCTCTAGGCAGAGAGATAGCCCAGGCCTCGTTGTCAGACTGGCATGGGTTCAAATCTCAGCTCTGTTACTTGCTGCCCGGCGGCGGGACCTCGGGCCAATTCCTTAATCTTTCAGATCCTCATTTCTAAAATGTGGTATTAAATTTCTCTTGCAGGGCTGTCATCGGTATAAAGTCGAGTTTGTATATATGAGATATATATGTATATATCATATATATAAAACCTGGCACAGTGATTGGTAGGAGTTCTGTTAGGAGTTAGCGAAATTTTTCTGCAAAGGGCCAGATAGCAAATACTACACCTGTCAGAACTGCTCAATATGTAAATGAAGGGCTGTGGATGTGTTCCAATAAAAGTTTATTTACAAAAACAGATTTGACCCATAGCTTGTCGACCCTGCTCTAGTTGAGTGCTGTCCAATAGAAATATAATGTGAGCCACATATGTAATATATTTTTGCCTAGCCAGAGGAAAAAGTAAAGAGAAACAGATGAAATTAGTTTTAGTAATGTACTTTTTTTACTTCCATTTGTTCAAACTATTATTGCTTCAACATGTAATCAATATGAAAAATCATTAATGAGGTACTTTTATTTTTGGTATTATTTTTAAAAACCTGCTGTGTATTTATTTTAAACTTATGGCACCTCTCGTTTCGTACTAGTCACAGTTAAGGTGCTCGATAACTATTGGACAGCACAGCGCTGCTTCTCAGGTTTCAGGTTTTAACCATTTAGTGGGTCAAGAAATCAATTTATTAGAAAAAGCCAAATTTAAAAAATGAAATAGAGGAGAATGGAAACTATCAGAGTACATTGCATATAGAAAGGATCTGAGTTGTTTCCTACAGTTTTGTGCATGCGTGTGTATGTGCATGCTTGAGTGAGCGTAGTTGCATGTGTGTGCTGGGTCATGATGAGAAATGTAAGATAGATGTATTTCTTCCTGTGGGTTGTTGTCAAACATGTTTGAAATTCAGTGTTTTATACATGAAATTCAAGGGTTTTTTTGTTTGTTTTTATAAATCAGGTTAGCCATGCTGTTTATCTTCTTCCTTACTCAGGCTGTGTCAAAGCTATCTGTTGATCCAATGAATGAATGTCTAAAACCAGCCAAACCAGTTACTAGATGTCATGCTGACCATTTAAAAAGTACAAATCAAAATTCCCAACGTTAAACTTTACTATCTCTATACTGAGTTTCAAAAAATCCTCACGTTACAGATAGCCGACTGAAACCCAGAGGGGTAGGATGCTTGATGCAGACCCCAGACCTTAGCAGCGTTTTGGGGTGAGAATGAGGAACTCCAGGCAACCCTGCTGGAGAACAGCTTCCTCACCTGCTGGGCCTCCACCTGTATATGTGAACGGTAACCTGGGTCAGTTCACCCAATGATTTAGATGTCCTAAGTCATTTTTGCTTGGAGCTTTTGGATATATGAAAGAAAAGTTAAAGAGATAATGCTTTAAACTTTTCATTCTCTCCTTGCTTCTTCCATTGATGATTCCACAGGTTTTCCTGAGCATCCCCAAACAGGTGAGGATTCAGGCTCTGTGCTCAAACAGCTCACAACCCAGAGGGTGGGTTATCTTTCTGTGAAAGTTTATTTGGAGTGAACTGGAGAACACCTGTTGTTGTGTCTGGTTTGAAATTCCATAAAAGATGAAAATATGAAATTGATCGAACTCACTTTTTTTCTTTTCTTCTTCTTAACTATGTGGTGAAAGACACTTTAAATAATTTTTACAGAAAAAAATATTTAAGGTCCATTTTACTGGAAAAAATTCTAGATAAATCCCACTCCCTAATTGGATTCAGTTTTCTTCTTTTCCCCCAAGATTAGTGTGTAGAAAGTACACAGGCTTTGCATTCAGGCTGACTTGGGGACAAATCCTGCCTGCACCACTCGTTGGCTGTGAGATGTAGCCATGGTCTCTAAGACAGCTAGCTTCCTCACCTGTGAAATAGGGTAGTACTTTTGGTCTCATCTGGTCATAGTAAAGGTTAGTTGGGGGAATATATGTTAAGAGAAAGAAAAGTTTAACTGTGGCAAAATGCTTTCATATATAAATTTTTCCTATGACGGAGTTTTCATGAGAATATAATGAATTGAGTATGGAAGTGGATTTTTTCACTTCCTCCTCCTTCCAGTAGGGAGCGGTGTGAAGCCGAGAAGTGTGTTCTGTTTCCCTTGTCCTGATAGCTAATAACTTACTGACTGCATATTTAAGATATCTTTTCTTCACCCCTTCACATCACACTCTCACACATACGCAATTTCTGTCAGGAATTCAACATTCATGAAATAAGGGACACTTTTTTTTTAAACAAATAAGGACTTTCAGTGGTTATCATGACAGCTGAACACTCTATCAGTTATGAAGAAGTGAAATACTTTTTTATTTTTTATTTTTTTTTGGTATCATTAATCTACAATTACATGAGCAACAGTATGGTTACTGGACTCCCCCCATTATCAGGTCCCCCCCACATACCCCATTACAGTCACTGTCCATCAGCATAGTAAGGTGCTATAGAATCTCTACTTGTCTTCTCTATGTTATACTGCCTTCCCCATGGCCCACCCATCCCCACATTATGTGTGCTAATCATAATGCCCCATTTTCCCCTTATCCCTCCCTTCCCACCCATCCTCCCCAGTCCCTTTCCCTTTGGGAGCTGTTAGTCCATTCTTGGGTTCTGTGAGTCTGCTGCTGTTCTGTTCCTTCAGTTTTTGCTTTGTTCTTATACTCCACAGATGAGTGAAGTTATTTGATACTTGTCTTTCTCCACCTGGCTTATTTCACTGAGCATAATACCCTCTAGCTCCATCTATGTTGTTGCAAATGGTAGGATTTGTTTTCTTCTTATGGCTGAATAATATTCCATTGTGTATATGTACCACCTCTTCTTTATCCATTCATCTACTGATGGACACTTAGGTTGCTTCCATTTCTGGGCCATTGTAAATAGTGCTGCGATAAACACAGGGGTGCATATGTCTTTTTGAAACTGGGCTGCTGCATTCTTAGGGTAAATTCCTAGGAGTGGAATTCCTGTGCCAAATGGTATTTGTATTTTTAGTTTTTTGAGGAACCTCCATACCGCTTTCCACAATGGTTGAGCTAATTTGCATTCCCACCAGCAGTGTAGGAGGGTTCCCTTTTCTCCACATCTTTGCCAGCATTTGCTTTTGTTTGTCTTTTGGATGGTGGCCATCCTAACTGATGTGAGGTGATATCTCATTGTGATTCTAATTTGCATTTCTCTGATGATTAGTGATGTGGAGCATCTTTTCATGTGCCTGTTGGCCATCTGAATTTCTTCTATGGAGAAGTGTCTGTTCAGATCCTCTGCCCATTTTTTAATAGGATTATTTGCTTTTTGGGTGTTGAGGCGTGTGAGTTCTTTATATATTTTGGATGTTAACCCCTTGTCAGATATGTCATTTATGAATATATTCTCCCATACTTTAGGATGCCTTTTTGTTCTGCTGATGGTGTCCTTTGCGGTAGAGAAGCTTTTTCAGTTTCATATAGTCCCGTCTGTTCATTTTTGCTTTTGTTTCTCTTGCCCAGGGAGATATGTTCATGAAGAAGTTGCTAATATTTATGTCTAAGAAATTTTTGCCTATGTTTTTTTCTAAGAGTTTTATGGTTTCATAACTTACATTCAGGTCTTTGATCCATTTCGAATTTACTTTTCTGTATGGGGTTAAACAATGATCCAGTTTCATTCTCTTACATGAAGCTGTCCAGTTTTGCCAAACACCAGCTGTTGAAGAGGCTGTCGTTTCCCCATTAGATATCCATGGCTCCTTTATCGTATATTAATTGATCATATATGTTTGGGTTAATATCTGGACTCTCTATTCTGTTCCACTGGTCTGTGGGTCTGTTCTTGTGCCAGTACCAACTTGTCTTGATTACTGAGAGTCCTATAGGCTTTCGGGTGAACAGACTAGCTGTGTGACATTGGAGAAATTGCCTAACTTCTCTGAGCCTCAGCTTGCTCATATGAGAAAAGGGACATAATATTTTCCTTGCAAGGCTGTGATGAGGATGACATAAGAAACAATCTGATATGCTCGTCATGTCATAGGCTTTCAACATCTGGTATTCCCTTTCTGTCTATTGAAAAAGCTATCCATTTCCTTAATTCATAAAGAGAAGGGCAAAGATGGTTTGAGCTAAGAAATTTACTGGCCTTTCTAAGTTATAACTTAGGAGTGAGAGGGAAAGCTTTTAATTTTGGATGTACCTATCTAACCCTCTTATTAGTTCACTCTGAGGCCCCCATATAGTATGATCTTGTCAGTTATTCAGCATGTGGGTAAATTTTCATTATCATATTTCTTTAGCTTATCCTTGTATAAACAACATATTTCTGGGAAATTCAAGTGCCTCTCTAAGAATTGTGCCATGCTCAGGCAGGTGGTCACCTTTTGGGTACACAGCAGTGTGGGGAAGTCACAGTACACTGAGACTCTGTGACTGCGGGCTTTCTGGCCTTGGCCCATCACCTTCACCTCTCTAGGCTTTTTATTTTTTCATATGTAAAACATGATGTTGATGACTGGGTTTCCAAAATCCTTTTACATCCCCCAAATTCTGTGGTTCATGTTCTCAGTGTGGTGTAATTGTACAATTGCATAAACTGCTAAGTACCAAACTTATGCAATGGTATTTTCCTCATCCAAAGTTGGTGAGTCTTCTGAACATTCAGAAGTGGGGACACTGATGAATGTGCTAACAAGGTACGTATGGATAGGTAACTCAGCAGGTGAGTAAGCTTCAGCAATGAATCCATGTTCTCTCATCCCTTGGGCCTAAAGCCGACGCTGTTGAGACTCATTTAGGATTCTTGGATCCAACATGGACTTGTCATTTTGAATTATGGCCATATGCTGTGCAGGTGGCCTCTGGGTTGGTCTTGCTTCAAGAAGGAGGAAGGTCATATTCAATGATCTGTACAGTACTTTTCTAAAACTCACGGGATTCTAAGGATGAGGTCATAATTGAGAAAAACTAGGAACAAGCCTTGTGGATGAGAACAGTCATCTTCCATACTCCATATGGGATCTGAGGTCATCCAGAGTTTAGCAAATGAATGTTTTTATATATTTTCAGTTAAAATATTTATATTATTACAGTATCATTTAAAAAAAATCATTCCTGGCTGTAACTGATCAATTATCCATCCACAGGTCCAAATTGCATTTGATAAGAGAGCTTCTATTCTCATTTGTTTCTTGTTCTTGGATTCCACAAGATATCTGTACCTACCTAACTGTATCACATTCTCCCCTTTTGTTTTGTCTAAGGGCATTTCTCTTTCAAGCAACCAAAAAAGTCATGACTAGGACAGTGGAGGAAGTTAGCAGGTCATTGCTAAACTTTACTGGGTTGTGCAATACAGTTTCTCAACTGTCCCCTCTATTCTATTAACTGTCAGTGCTCCAAACATGGCACTAGAATTAATGCTGTCCCTTCAGCACGAAGCGACTCCATGGACAGGGTCTGCAAGGGACGTGTCATATGATATAGGTCATTAGTGAAATGGCATCAGGTGGCGCCTCCCCACAATATTAGCACTTCCCTCTAGAATTCAACTGGGAAAACCGTACTGCACTGAGACTGTCGCCGTCAACAGACTCATTCAAGAGCCATGAGTGAAGCACCCACTGTGGATCCAGCCCTATGGTAGGTGCTGGAAATAGAGATGAATATGGTAGGACGCTCACTCTTGAGTGGTGTATACTGTAACGATAGCAACAACGTATCCAGAACATCCTCTCTGCCAAGCATTGTTTTAAGTAGTTTATATATATTAGCTCATGTGACCTTCCAAACAACTCCAGCAGCTAAGGACTGTTATTATCACCCCTGTTTTCTAGACAGGGAAACTGAGGTGCAGAGAAGTTGGGTGACTCGCTTAGTTACATAGTGAGTGAGTAGCAGAGCCTGAAACCAAACCTAGGCAGTTGACTCCAGAGTCTGGGCTCCCTCCCTGGCATATTGTGCTTGTACTTCCCTGTTTTCTGATAACTACCATAATATCTTCATCTCCATAATCCTTGCAGCCTTTTGCTTAAGGCTTTTTTTTTTTTGTAACCACCTTTAGAAAAACAATGTCACTCAACGCAAAACAAATAACAAAATATCTTTCAACCAAAAAAAGGCACAAGGCAAACGAAACAAAACAAAAGCTAAAATAAATCACCCAAATCTCATTACTGTTACCATTTTAGTTTATGTTCTTTCACTCTGTTATTTTTGTAAAAATATGCATTTTAAAGTCTGCATTTTTCATTGAAGATTATGTCAGGCTTTCCCCCCATCACCATTTTCTTCTTTAACATAACTAATGACATAATTTGTTTGCATTTTTAAAAACTATTTTTATCCATACAATTAACTAATCCCTTCTTTTTGGACACTTAGGTTACTTCTAACATTTGACTGTCATGCACCACACTGTGCTGCACATCCTTGTATATACATCTTTTTCATATATGTTTAATATTTTCCTTAGGTGGTTGTAGGCTTTTAACTTTTGTGGTGTTTAGGTGAGGAAAGCGGAATCCGACTTCAGAATCAGGTTCAAAAGAACTGTTTGAGGTCTTGTCATTCCTGGAGAGCTGGAAAGAGGAATAACTAACTCTGTAGTGTCTGGAGTCATGGTCTGAATCAGTCACCTACTTTTTAGGAGAAATGTTGAAACTTCTGATCTGTTCCTTTTGGAAATATAGGGGAGCTTCTTCCTGAGAAATGGACCAAGGGTTTAGCTCAACGAAGATCTAGCAGACCCGGTCGGCCCTCTGTGAAGAGTCAGCCAGCGGGATGATGGAGAACCAGACACAAGAGGATTGGGAAGTTGCAAAACAGGTTTCACAGGAATTCTGTGGCCGTGGAGAGGCAGAGAGACTGACAAAGCCAGCAGGGAAAGCACCATGAGAGATAAATGGTGCAGGAAGGTCCGCCAAGCAGTGGGCGATTCTGTAGAAAGCGGGCAACCCATAGTGGGTGAACCTCGGCTTTGTAGCTACTGGAGTTGAGTTTGAGGCCTGACTCTACCTCCTACTCGCTGTGAGATCTCACACACATCATTCAGTCTTCCTGAGTCTCAGGGTCTTCATCTGTAAAATGGGCATATGACAGTAACCGATTCAAAAAAGTCGCTGTGAGGATCTGCCCGGAGTGTGTAAGTGACCGTGGAATGGCTTCAGCAGCAGCAGCACGGCTCAGCGAGGGGACCGGCGGTAGGAGGTCAGGGCTCACACGTTGCTGTGGAGTGTGAAGACCATCGGGAGGCGCTGCTTTTCTTGGAAGTCATCAAATGAAAGGGTGCAGGGTGACATCTAGGCGAAATACATGGTACAGCTTGTTTTGCTGCGTACGAAGTAGGACCAGCTTGGACTTGCCTGTGGGCTTTGTGCGGTAGACGAGGGCAGCCTGTGGGCTTCTGCCGGGGGGCCCGTGTCCTCCGCGTGAGGGTGGCCTGAGTGGGTAGGCTCATGGTTTGTCCTTCTCCATGCCTCTGGTGTTTTGAAAAATTTACATTTAGAGATATCCCTGCGTGTAGGTGCTTTTGGGTGCTCTTGGTAGAACCCCAACTGGAAGGGAAAGAGGGAGGGCAGTTTATTAGCTAAGGCCGCTGGGATGTCTAGGGATTCAGCCAGAGCGGGCCAAGGGCCCGGATGCTTTCACGGAGACCCTGATTCCCTCTGCGCCTCTTGGCTGGGCTTTCCCAGCTGTCTTCATTTCAGGCAATGATGGCTTCTGGCAGCTCAAGGCTTACAGCGCCCTCACAGTTAGTGATCTGCAATTACAAGTGTTTCTTTTCTGCAGCTTCAGGGAAAGGCCCAGGGAACCTCTCATCAGCTGGACTTCAGTCACTTCCGACCCCAGGCAGCCCAGCAGGAAAGGGTTCTCTGGTCGGCCAGGACTGGATCACTTCAGTCACTTCTGTGGAGCAGGTGGAAAGGACTGGCTCCCCAAAGAGATGCTGGGAAGACAAAAAGAAAGGAAAAGGAAAGAAAAGAAGGGAAAAGAAGGAAGGAAGGAAGGAAGGAACTATGGCTACTGCAAACTCCTAAAAACCTCAGGACTAGGTGACTCATACCTGAGTCAGGTAATTAAGTAAGCCGTACTTAATTCCAGCTTAGTTTATCAAGGTCTGTTTTCTTCTCCTCTTTCCACCTCCACCCCATCTATGTGTGATTTTTAAGTCAAGTGTTGCTTTCTGTCACCTGAAGCTTCAGCAGTTGCTGTGAATCCTGCTTCTTTAAGCTCAGGGTGTCATTAGTAGCATAACAGCCACCCTGTACAGCTTAACTTCTCCCTAAAGATTCTAAAAATACCCAGAGGCCCTCAAAACAAACAGTGAGCTCTAGGTGCGCAGGCACCGAACGACCTGGCTCTCTAAACTACTGTAGCACGGTCGCAGTACAGAGAGCCATTGGCTCACACAGCTCTATTCTGTTTTTTATTTTTATTTTTGGCCCACCTATACCACTGCTTATGCAGAGGAGGAAAAAAAAGGGGTTTTTTGATGGAACAGAATTGACTGGAAGAAAGGGAAAGAAACAAACACCCAACTTGTCCACACTGTCATCCTGCAGCCTGCCATAGACCTGAACTAAGATGTGTCAAGAGATCAGAGCGGTCCAGGGAGCAGCAGAGAGTAGCTGGGACTTAAAATAAAACTCTTTACCCAGAGGTCACCTAGAGTAACTCTCACCTATGTATCCATGAAGAGGCCCGAGGACCATATTCGGAGAAGGTCAGTGCTCACAGATGGCCAGGGCCACAGCCTGGCTCACTGTTCAAAGGCAAAGCAAAAACCATTGTCCTTCCTGTGGAGTTCTGTGGAGTCGAAGCATCCAGGGAACTGAGGTTCTCTAATTTTATGGAGGCATGTGTTCCATTTGATGGCACTGAGTTGCTGAGGGTGTTTTGGCATCACATGTCCTTAATCGACAGTGTGGGAACCTGCCTACTTGGTTGTCTTATGAAACCAGTGAGCACTTGGGTTTTTTGAAACCTGGCCAGTGGATTAAAGGATAAGGTCAGGTGGGTTATGAAAATATGTAAGTCGGATCAATATAAAGATCCGACCTTTAGAGATTGCCTGGGAGAATCAAATGTCTCCTTAACAAGATAATAAACCTGAGCACAGTACAAACATGCAAGTAAAGGCTTTTGCTGTTGGTGCTTAATTGCCATTTCTTAGATGTCACCGGTGATGATCCCAGGGAGGAGGGAACAACACAGCTCTTTCCCAGCTCTGTGGGTGCCTGGTCTACGCTGAGTATTTGTTTTAGCTGTTGGGAATTGCCACCTGATTAATAGATTGCCCAGAAGTTGTTTTCCGAGCAATCTTTGAGTTGGTCTCATCCAAACTTTCATCTGGTTTATGGCAGGATTCTGGGATTTAAATTAAAAAGTTAAGACTTGTAGTGTAAGCACAAATAATTTCTTGGGACGGAATGTACTTAGCATTGTTTCCATCCATACGGGAGTGGAGGAAGTTTATGTACTCTGGACATATGCTTCTCATTGGAAAATGTGATCATATGTCTCTCTCTAGACTGGTTCTCATGGAAAGTCCTTGGCATCTTCTCAAGCCTCAAGTAAAGGCTTTTAAACTCCCAAATTGCTAGGTGGTCCATCCCTAGTAACAGGTCAGGGGCAGGGGTGCTTTGCTCTTTGTGGGTGGGGGTTTGCTCACCCAGGATTTCAAGTTAGCTTTCTGAAAAAAAAACAACCTACATTACTTATTTCAATTGAATTGCCTAAATGTAGTGAAGGATTTGAATAGCCTTGTGGATCTGGGCAGCCTAATAACAATATTAGTAACAATAATAGCAGCAGCAAGAGCTAACACATCTGTAGCACTACCTACATGCCAGACACTGTTGTGTGTCACAGATTTTAATGCATGTAATCCACAGGCAGTGGGCAAGGGTGGGGTTTCAGATTTATCATTCCATTTCCTTCTCCTTCCAGAGCTAAAATTAGCCAAATTACCTTTTCCAGGATGGCCAGATAATTGTCAACTTTCCACTGCATCCGTACAGACTTGACTTTTAATAGTTTAATCGAAGAGAACCAAGGGTGATATGTTTATTTGGACACACTCTTTTCTTTTACACTGTTGTTGGTTTTGTGAGCAGTAAGTTCAAAGCACACCGTTTATCAATCCAATTGAAACATTGAAAGTTACAGGCAAAGAGCTATTTTTGTTCTTCTGGCCCTTCTCAGTTTCAACACATTGGAAAGGTTTTTATGCTGAGGTGTTAAATGTCATGAAAAAGAAGGGCCGTGGTCTTATAGAGTTGCTCATAAAGACACAAATTGCTTTTGTGACTAGAAAGGATGAGCTCTTCAGGGATGAAGATTTTAACAATTCAGCCCAGGTTTGTGACAATTTTAAATTGCTTTATGATCAGTCAGCATTAAGGTTCTTTTTAGACCTTTTCTCTGCCTTTGGTGGAAGGTGTATAATATGCAGCCGTGAGCTGCTCTGAGATCGCTACCTTCCCAGGAGGCAGGGTCCCCGAGTGTACCATCACCCAAACAAGGCTTCAGAATAATCAGTCCCTGAGCGATGCTCTGTGAAGGCGTCAGGTAACTTTACTTGAGCCTGCGTTTAGGATCTGGGGATTCTGTCCTTTCCCACATTTGCACATTGCTTTTCCTTTCAGAATGTGGAATCCTAAACTGTCATTGTGCTTTTGGGGTGGGAGGCAGTGGTGTTGCTGATTACATTTCCAAGTGTGAAACCGATGGACCGGGTTTGGATTTAGGGGAGCTTTTCTGGTTCAGTGTGGCTTTATGGTTCCAGGGCAAGTCACTAAAGGAACTTTAAGTGTCCTGCTAGTTCCATTTACCATGTGTCAGTAAGTGTTCTCTTCTAGAAATGCCTGTTTAGTGAAACAGACTATGAATCTGCGTTTCTTAAAGAGAAATCCACGCGGAAATGAAGGAGAGGGTTGTTTGAAATTTTCTAAATAATTTTGGTCATGTGTCTAAAATAGTTGATATAAGCCCAAAACCAAAGAAAATAGGCAAAACGAACCAACAAAACAAACAAAAATGATTCTAGTTGTTTAGGGGCTGGATTATGTGGATCTGATAAACAGGACGGGCAGCACCAGCTGGAAATGGCAAAGTCTGCGTGAGTATCGCTTACTCGGGCTTCTCTCTGAGGGCGACGTTTTAGGGGTTGTTGAGAGGAGGTTCACTTGTTCCTATTTGCCTGATGGGTTTTTTTTTCCTTCACGTTGTGAGCCTTCCTTGGAAATGGGATGAAGGCGGAGAGCATGGGCTCTGGCCATTAGGAAGATCTTCAGTTCTGGTGCGGCCACTTCGTTGTCTGGTTGCTTAACCTTGCGGAGAGTCAGCTGCTTCATCTGAATATGGAGTTGATAATCACGTGCTTTTTGTAATGATCGGATGGAATGATGGGTGTAGAACATCCGGTATGTAGTGTGTGTGCTCTGTGACGTCCGTCTGGTTCACTCTGCGTCCTGCTGTCTGAGCTGAGGACCAGCCAGAGGATGACTTGAGAGTGATAGCCTAATTTTGGTTGAGAACAAAGAAAGAGATGTCTACGGCCTCTCAAGACACACAGTTTTCACTCTGTATCCCAATGCTACTGCTAACTTGCTGTGTGCCTTTGGGAAGTTGTTTAACCTCTCTGATTTTCAATTTCTTGATCTATGAAATAGGAATAATAATAGTGGTTCCTTCTTCCTAGGGCTGTGGAGAATTGATTAAAGGAGTTAGTGAAAGCAGAATGTTTACCTCACTGCCCTGCACAGAGTTAGCGGGACCCACGCCCCTGTTTCTCCTTTATGCCTCTGACTGCTAGCTTCCTAACTCTCATGAAGACACGGTCTCCTGGGCCTGCCCACTCCTCCGTGGGTGCCACACCTGTGCATTTCTAGAAGCTCACCCTACCTACAAAGTGGCCCTTAAACCTCCGAGTGATCCAGGCTTTTCTTGGGCAGCAGCCAGCAGTGTGGGGGGTTGGCTGGGTCGGTGGAATAGTGGCACCGAGGATGTAAGCCCGAGGGACAGGTGACAGATGCGCATCTTGAGGTGAGTATCGGTAGTCTGTTCTTAGAAGATCCAGGTTTCTAAATCTCAGCACTGCCAGCTTTTCTGTTGTTGTTACACACAATTTAAAACAGATTTAATGTGAAAACAAGATGAGTACTTATTCACGTGCATAGATGGAAGCAATGTAATTTGATTATAATTACAAAAAGAAACATATTATTTACCCACCGAGAACGTCGGTGGTTTTGATGCTTTTGTCAGTCTCATTTTTCTCGTTTTTTTTCAGTATTTCAATACTGAATTAAAGATATTTGGATAATTTTAAAGGAAGAACTGCAAAAATAATATGAAGAGTTCCCGTGTGCCCCTCACTCAGCTTCCCAGAACGGTAGTATCTTACGTAACTATGAACCATTGATTGCACCTGTTAACCTTACTCCAGGCTGTTAACCCAGAACCCACTGGGATTTCGCTCGTGTCTTCACTGAGGCCCTCTTTCAGTTCTGGGGTCTGACCAGTCCAGGACCCCACAGGGCCCTGAGCCGTCCCCGCTCCTCCCGCCTGTGAAAGTTCTCAGTCTTCCCTTGCCTTTTGTGACCTTGACTTTTGAAGCGGAAGGATCAATTATTTTGTGGAATGCCTCTCAGTTTGGCATAATCTGATTTTTTTTTTTCTCCATTTCTGGCTTTTTAATTGGTTGCTCTCCATTCACTTCATTGCCCAGACCAGGGATCTAGTGACAAATGGATGTTTCAGGGCCTAATACGTTATCTCCTTGTTTCCGAGGCTAGCCTGGCTGAACGTTACAGATCCTCAAGCGTTAGGACGTTAAGAGTGTGGTCTCAGGAGCCGTGGAGCCTGGGTTTTGTTCCTGCCTCCATAACTTACCTGCTGGCTAACCTTGTGAACATTACTTGACCTCTCTGTGCTCTAATGTGTTTGTCTACAAAAGGGGGTAATGAATACAGACCCTTAGGGTTGTGGCGAAGACGGAGGGGGTTAAGCCACAGTGCCCTGCCTCTGGAGCTTGCTCAGTGTGTTGCAGCGGTTACCGTCGCTGCACCCTCGGCAGCCCTGCCCCGTGGAGCTCAGGCCTGCTGGTAGCCTGGTGTCTCTTCTTAGAAATGACATGTGCAAGTTCAGGCTTGGTTTCTGACCCGGCTTTTGGGCCTGGTCCCCTTGTCCCCTTAGAAAACCTGTTGCGACCCGAGGGTTGAATGTTGGCTGTCAGGACCACATGGAAGTTCAGTCTCCAGGCTCCCTTGCTCTGCTCTGTGTTTCCGTTCCTCCTGGTCTGCACTCTCTTGCGCCTCTGACCTTGGCCCCCTTGTTCCTCTGAATTGATGAGTGGCAGCATGGCATGATGGTCACACACTCAACTTCTCCAGAAAGCCTGGCTGGGTTTGATTCCCAGCCCCCACTGCTTCAAATTCTTAGATCCCTGTGCCTTCATTTCTTTGTCTCTAAAAGGGGGTAATGATAATCATAATTATGATAGTTAAATTGGTTGAGGCTTTATTCTCTGTGAGATACCACTTTACGTGTTACTCTGTTGTTTTATTTCATCCTCATCACGACTGTATAACATGACTACTAACAGGCTCCCATTTTACAGGTGAGGAAACTGAGGAAGAGAGAGTTTCAGTAACTTGCTCAAGATCACAGAGCTAAGAGACAGAGGAGTCAGGAGTCAAACCCTAGCTTTGGAGCCCATGTTCTTATTCACCATGTTCTTTCCCATGGGGTCTCAGAGGGTTTCTGTGAAGGTTAAATCAGATCACCTGTATAAAGCACTTAGCAAAGTGCCTGACTTGGAGTTAATGCTCAGTAAACTTTAGCTGTTATTAATCTCATGATCTGATTTCTGTTTCCTCTGGCTCGTGGTGGACCTGATTCTGGGATGCAGCGTCTAGGGTTTGTCAATCATTGACCTGGCATTCTGTACCTTGGGCTATGGACACCTTGCCCAGTTCCCAGACTAGTGTACCCCCGCCTGTGCTGCATTACCCTGCAACCCCCCAGCCAGCAGAGGGGGTCACCCACAGCTCTTCGCCTTGATGCAGCGCGGCCACAGCCCTCTGTGTCTGAGCTCCTCCGTTTCTGGTATCTTCACTCCTTTTCTGTTGAATGGCACCCTGCACCTCTGACCTTTGGTTCTGCTTCTCTGGCCCTTGTTTTTGCTTTCTTTCCTGCACCCACAGCCTGGCCTCCTGCCTGCCCAGAACCAGCTGCTCCCTGTCCCCGTGCTCGGTCCCTGGGACCTGTTGTGTGGGAGTCTGGGCCAGGCTCTCGTGACTGGCGTCCCTGTTGGGTCTGCCCACCTCATGAAGGGGCTCAGCCCTGTTATGGAAACAGCAGCGCTTGGCCATGGGCCCCGAGGTCTGAGAGCAGGTGTGCAAGGAGAAGGGAGTGCAAAGGTCAGCTGAGGAGGGACCAGGAGCGGGAAGCAGCCAGCGTTTTGTCCCCTGGTCCCGGAAAGCCCTTTTCCTCCCTCTGGGACTGGAGGGCCCTGGGGTTCCCAGGCTTTGTTTCAGTCACCATCAGAGACAGGGCTTTCTCCATGCCCCAGACACAGCTCAGGCCCTGCTTTGGCAGGTCCCGGGCAGCACACAGGCCTGAACTTCTGGCCATGCTCTGAGTCTGGGAGGCATTGGGGCCGAGCCGGCTGCCCCGGTCAGGCTGCCTGGGCTTGCATTCCAAACTAAACATACTAAATGAGCTCAGGTAGGTTACCGAAAGCCTCTATGCCTCAGTTTATTCATCTGTAAAATGGAGATACTAAGGGTACATACCTCACAAAATAATTTTAAGGGAACTCAAAAAGAGTTACTGATTATAATTATTTTTATTACCGGGAATTACTCGAGGCCATATACAGCATTAAACTCACATCCGTGGCTGGCCCTGGGCAGGGTCCTTCCTGCATATGGAGAATAAATTTGCAATAGATACCTGAGAATTTGAGAATAAGTACCTCAAATAAATCCTATGGCGTATGTACTTGGGAGATATTAAAAAAAGTAGAAATGTTTATCATCTCGCTCAGGGTGATTAAACGTGGGCCCCATGCCTGGACTCAGGACCCCCGAGGCAGGGGAGATGGGGTTAACTTGTGCTGAGACCACAGAGGCCAGTAACAGAGGGCAGGCGGCAGCTGGGGCGTGAGCTGTTGGTGGGCCCTGTATGAAGCGAGGAGATTCTGGGTTCAGCTGAAAGTGGATGAAAGCTCATCCAGTTCTAAGAGAAAAGACAGCAGGGAGCGGGCACGGCGGCCTAGCGGGATGAGCAGGGACAGCCGTGTCATTTCTCCTGACCAGGCACGGCTCCCTCTCCTCCCTCTCCATCCCCCTCTGCTTCCTCTCCAAGCTGCCTCCCTGCCCACCCCTCTCCCCTCCTGCACGGGGTGCACCTCTGGGAGCTGCAGGCCGTGGTTAAGGCACCAAGGGCTGAGGGATAACCAGGTTGTGCCCCAGACCCTCAGACTCCTCCATAACCTTCCAAGAGGATTAGGGGCTTCGTAGCTCTCCGGCTGCTGCCGTTTTGTTTCATTTTTGTTTTTTCACGATAAGAAACATTTTAAACCTGTAGCCCGGTCATAGGAGATTCAAGATCAGGTAGAATAGTGCTTCTTACATTTTGATGTGTTTAAGGATCATGTAAAGGTTCTGTTAGAAATACATTTTCTCATTCCATAGATCTGAGTGCGGTCTGAGATGATGGCTGTGTGACTACCCTTTCATTAGCAAGAAGTCGAGCACATTCATTCAGCTAGTTGCATTTCCGACTGTTCAGTAAAGAATCAAAACTACAAAAGTGATGCCTCGAGCCTCATTGCAAATGTTATCTCCTCCTGAAGACATTAGAGGAAGTCATAGAGTATCATTGGCGTATTCCCTCTCCTATGGTACTAAGGACAATTCCCTCACCTGGTGATACTAAGGTCACAGGGTCAAATTCAGCTTCTCAGGGGCCCAGTCAGCTTTACTTTGCTCTGCAGATGTAGACTCTAACTCAGCAGCCATTGGCCACCAAAATGGTAGGAGGGCCAGCAAGGGAGTGAGACCAGTCCACTGGTAACGGACAGGTGATATTCTGAGGGCCCAGCTGGACCGCGGCAGATACTTGTCCAGGTCAATAGGGAGGGAGCAAATGTGAATTATGGCCAAGCTAGTGCCACTTCCAGGTGACGAGGGGAGGCCATAAACAGGAGGCAAATGAAATTAAGGAAGCAAGGAAACGGGACGTGTACTGGCAGTGTCGGTGTTAAGACGGGGCGGTAAACGGCTCAGAATGGATGAAGCAAGGGCCTTCCCACTGAGGGTGGCCACCGGACTTACAGGTGCAGGACCAGAGTCAGTATGGCTGAGTCAACTCATTCTATCACCTCGAAAGAGCTCGAAACTCACCCTGCTGAAGGGAGAGGTGGGTGCCCCTGCTCTGGGTTCTCTGCATCCCCACTGATTTATTGAACGGGAAGGGAGGAGTTTCACATACTCCATTTTCCAGCCCATCCTTTCCTGGCCCTGGGAGGTCATGGAAGTTCTAGCTGGCCACCTATTTCCTGGGGCTGGAGACTCTGCCCTGGGCACTCTTCTTGCCTGTGAGGCAGCCACTCAGCTCGAGCAGAAAGAGATCCCACCTTTCTCTCCATTGCACTCACTTACCCTTTGCTCTGTGTGGGAGAGTCCCTCTGCCTCCCCCTAAACCACAGACATACCTTGTAACACATGTTCCATTCTTTGGGCTTCTCTTTCACCCCATAAATCCCATCTGCCAGGCTGCTGAGTGTCAAGAATCCAGTGTGCTTCCTTCTTGGCTGGTGGGGCATAGGTGTCCCCAAGCCAGTACTATCCTTATTTACTTGAAAGCTGAAGTAACTCAGGCAGTCATTTCAGGAGAAAGTCTTGACTCTTTTCTTAAGTATATAGCCTGGCATGAACTGCAGGCGGGCCACCATCACAGGTGAGTAGGAAGGGGCAGTGGGCTGTTCTGTGCCCATCCCTCCCTCACCATCTGCCCCAGCGCAGTGTGAAGGGCATGAGCTCTGGAATCATGCAGACCGAGACTCAAATCTTAGAGCCGTGACTTGCTTGACCTTCAGCAAGGTCAAGCCTCAATTTCCTCATCTGAAAAACAGGACTAGTACCCCAGTATTTCCACCTGAAGGTATTGTGCAGATTGAATCAGATGCTCTCTGTAAAGCCCTGCGCCCAGCCCAAGGTTTCAGTGCAGAGTCAGAGTTAGCAGGTATGTGGCTGACACCGCCTATGGGACAGCCTGCCGGAAGGTACCACGCACTTTCCCTCTCCACGCCTTTGCCCACGCCCTTCTGTCCACCTGAAGTGTCCTCTTTCTGCCCCTGACCCAAGTTTGCCTGTCTGTTAAAATCTTTCCGTTGCTGATTTCCTCAAGCGGATGCGCTCACTGCATTTCTGGCGGGCTAGTCCTTACTTCATGGGCTAGGGATACTTGCCATATTCTGATCTTCGTTAGCATTAATTATGCGTGTGAGTTACTGCCACACCATCCTACACCAGCCCCTGCCTCACCACACACGTCCCGCCACCAGCTATGATTATCAGCTCTCAGAAGGCGGGCTCTAGCCCTGTATGGCCTGCATGGATAGCACACAAGGCAGAGTATGCAAACTGAGGGAATCGGAATAACTGTATCACACTCTGATGTGGAGATGCCATGGTCTTTTCAGGCCCTGTACATGACTGTGCCATGCTCTGGTGGGCTTGCGTGGTCTCCTGTTAGGGACATAGGGACAGGGCTTTGACAAGCTTTGACATAGTCCTTGTCATACGTAGGGGAACATAAGTTTCCACCCAGAACATCCCCCCTTCTGCTTCCCACAAACGTCCCATCCTACTGCAACCTTGGACGTCCTTAGCCATAGCACTCAACTTCTTAGGCTGCCAGCCAGCCAGGACCCTCCTGGGGGACTCCCGAGAATGTCCAGCCAGCCCTTTGCTTCGGAATCAAGTGATCAAATCCAAGCCTACAGAGTCCAGCAGGCACAGGGGATGCAGAGCAGCTTCTCTGGACTGTTCCTTCTGTCCTGGAGCTCCCAACACAGGCTCACGCCTCAGCCACACACTCTTGGGGTGCACCTTGGGTGTCACTCTGTGGTGGGTCCGGAGCAGCCTGGGCCCCTCTCCCCAGTCCCTCGGACAAGTTAGCTCTTTATCCCCAAGGCCTCGTGTCTTTGTATTTCCAGCTTCCAGTATGGGTTTCCATTCATTCTCTGCACATTTGTTTTGCTGCAGTTTGGGGGGAGGAGGGAGGCACAGGGCTTCTGATAGGAGCCTTGGGCTGTGTAAACGGGTTCAGCCTCTGGATGGAGAACCTACAGCACCGAACTGTGGGCGGTGCTGAAATGGAACTTGTCGTTCTTATGCTAGAAGAGTGTCTGACGCCCACTCCCCATCCCCATTCCTTGAGTTTCATGACAAAAGACCCCTCAGTATGACTTTAGTACTTCGAGCCGCCAGGCTCTGGGAAGGCCGTAGGGAAGAAGAATCCATTCTGGGATGTTACTTCCGCTGACCCCACCCTGCAGACTCCGGAGGAGAACCTGATGTTGATATTTGGAAGCCAGAGAGGACCTGGGAAGGGAAAGCAAGCCGTATATGTGACATGCTTCCTCTCTCCCAGACTCGTGCTTTTCTATGATTTTAAAGTGCTCTTTGAAGGTGGTGATCTGAAGTAGGACGTAATTAAAATAAGGTGAGAAATGTATAAACGGACCACTGAACATAAAAAGGTACAGGACGGCGTCATCACGCTCACCCCATCACGATGAGTGGCAGGGCTCTGCCTGCACTGAGGCCTCTCCAAGTGGTGCTGGAGGGGGTCTCTGCCTTCGCTCGCTCTCCTCCATGAAGTGGAAAGTCCCGGGGAAAGTTGGCACGCTTTGGGGGCCAAGCACGTGGCTGGTGCATCACCTATTGGGCCTGGACCTGCCCCAGTTGATCGGTTATGCCCACACCCCAGCCTCCTGTTTTTTAATGGGAGGCAACTAAGCAAGCCTGTGGAGTCAGGAAAAACAAACTAGGACAGTAATAAAAATACCTGATTTAAAATATTTATAACAACCCTTGCCGCTCTTTCAGGCAGTTTCTTAGTAGAAGGGAAAAGCAAGGCTCTGTGACCTTGCCAGATTACCCACTTGGCCCTCACTTTCTTCATCTGTAGAATGGGTATCAAAATACCTACTGTACAGATCTGACAATAATAAATAATAATGACAACCATCATTTAGTGGGCATGACTAAGGGTCAAACACTTTTCTAAGGTCTTCACATTAGGAGGTGTAGACTACGATTATCCCCATTTTGCAGAGGAGCCAATGGAAACTTAGAGAGGTTTAGTGACTGCCAAAGCTGCGCAGCTCCGAAGTGGTAGAGCAGGCCTCAGACCTAAATCTGACAGCCGGTCCAGTCTGTGCGGTTCATCACCAAACCGAGCTGTCGTAGGGATCCAGGGAAATAAGGCGGCTTTACTCAAAGTGAGAAATGGATGCCCTGATGAAATCAAAGGTGATTTCAGGGGGCACATGCAATGACTGGGGGCGACCTGATGCTGAATTAAGACATGTAGCATGACATAGTGGGAAAATTATTTCCTTTTCAAATCTCTTTCAGTCTTTCTGATTTTTGACAAGGTTGAAACCTTGGTTAGGTGCTGCCCTGTCTTTACCACTGTCCTAAAACCATCTAACTTTCCTTTTTAACAAAGTGAGGACAGGCTGCAAAAGGTTTTGCAGCGAACAATATCTAGTTAGGAGTCAAACCAAATGTTTGCCGTCACGTTCATGTTCATGCCCACCATCTGTTTATGACAAGTGAGACTGCATTTCATTGATAGTAGTACTGTAGAAGTTCCTTGCAGGACACATTTATTGAAGTACAAAGAATCCATCAGTGTTAAACATTATTAAGTCGGTAATAGTGGAGGTGGTGTTCAGATACGGCAGAAATAGCGACGGCCAATGGGAGTGACTCAAACCCAAGTGGGAAATGCCGTGAGACCGCAGGTGGGTTTCAGCATGATGGGGATGGCGTGGTTCATACTCAGTAAATGTCAAGGGCAGAGGGAAGGGAGACCGCAACCAAGCCTCAGTCTGTTAATAGGGGAAAAGGAAAGAAATGAGCCATTTGTCAATTGGATGAGACAGTCTTTAACTTGAGGTTTGGGACCTGAATTTAGCTTGTTCTGAAGGCTGCTGGATAAAGGAGGGGATGGGGCAGGGGAAGCTGGTTTTGGCCTTCTTTGAACCATGCAGGCTGAGTACCAGGGATGGAACTTAGATCTCAGGGTCAGATTCTGTGTCAGATGTGGGAGGCTCTGGCTGGGGGAAGGGATTTCCCAAGGGCACCTAGCTGCAGTGGGACTGACGCTTTTATCCATTTCCAGGCCAAGATCTTCATCTTTGGGCCCTTTTCCCCTACAGGCCTGAAGTGGTCAGTGGTGAACCACAGACAGCTCTGGTTCAGTCTGCCAGATTAGGTGCTCGCCGGTTCCCAACACTGCGAGGCACCCGTGAGTTACAGGAAAACTGCAGAGAGGGAGGGAAGTGAACCTCAGCCACAAGGACCCAACAAGGCTGTGCTCTATGGCTTTGCCCTTCAACCGGTATCATTTTGGAGGAAGGTAGCCCAGGTCTTCTGTAATAGAGTCAGTAAGAAAGGTCCCCGTAGGACTAATAAGCCCTGTATTAGTTAGCTTTCACCAGGTTATGCTTCAGTAACAACCCCCAAGTCCCCATGGCTTACAACCACGAAAGCGTGTTCTTTGTTTCTGTTACGTGTTGGTTGCAGACCAGTTGCAGGTGTCCTCCGTGTTCCCTTCATGTGGGACCCAGGCTGAAGGAGCAGCCCTCTTGGGTCACCTTGTAGCAGAGGGAAGAACAGCAGTGACAGAGCCACGTGCAAGTTCTTGAAGCTTCTGCCCGGAGGAGAACATGAGTTACTTCTACTCTGCGTCAGTTTGGGTTCCTAGGAGCAGATTCCAGAACAAGGGTTCCAGCACAAGTTTATTTGGGAGTTTCAGGAAACACCAGTAGGGAGTGGGAAAGTGGAAGAGGCCAAGAGAGGGTAGGTTACTCAGCCCACCACCACTGTAGGCAATTTGTCACGGGGAAATCTCAGAGTCAAGACAGAGCAGACGCCCAGCATTATCCTTCAGGGAACAAGGGAGACGGTACATTTACACATATAGTCATTGGCTGAGGGCTACTCCTGGGGGTTTCAATTGCCAGCACTTCTGAGGACAGAGTAGCCTTCCAGCTTCTGAGAAAGCCCTCCGGCAAAGAGAGTCAGACTCGGACACTTGGAAGTTGTCTGGTGTGCGCTGGAGGGAGAAGGCGAATGAGAGGGTGGGGCAGCAGGAGCATCCGTGACAAGCTTTCGTTCCACTGGCCAAAGCCAGATGCCAGCACATCTTGTCTTTGGGGATGGGGTGGTATAATCCTCCCACAGAGATGCCACAAATAGCTGAGGCCAAAATACAATTTGCTGTAGACCCTGCGCCCTGGTATAAAGTGCAGTAAACCCTTAAGTCAGCCATGTGGGTGATGCTTGATTGGAGCTACCAGGTAGGTGTCAGGACCTCAGCACCATTGACATTCGGGGCTGGCTAATTCTTTGCTGAGGGGGGGCTGTCCCTGTGCACTGCGGGGTGCAGTAGCATCTCCCCACCTCCAGCTGTGACAACCCGAAATGTCTGTAGACTTTGTCGACTGTCCCCTAGGGAGCGAAATATTGCCCCCATGGAGAACCACCGATGCATATCATACATGCTGATTCCCAAAGCATTGAAATAAACTGTAGGTGCCTGGGTGAGTTGCTCATAGCTTGATGGAGGATCCTGTGTTGCAACAGTTTGAAGTATGTCAAGGAAACACACAGTTCAGGAGTGATGAACCAGTTCTGTTGAGAAGTGGGGATGGTCAGGGAAGGCTGTACAGAAGCAGAGATGATTGAGCAATGTTTTAAAGGATGAAGAGATGAAGAGGAGTGTTCCAGATGGGGGATCCCCACATGTTGAACATAACCCTTGGTGACTGTGGAAACTTGGGAAGGCTGTAACAGTGGATATTGGAAATGACCTCAGAGCCTTCTCACACTCAGAAAGGCCAGATTTCAGGACTGAAGTTAGATCAGCTTTACCATGAGCTCCATCATGTGTGAGGAATAAGGCCAAGGGCTTTGGGGCTCCCAGAGGAGGTACAAAAATGGCATGGAGACCGCCCACCCTCACGGGGACTAGAAATGCCTCTGCTCTATTATTCAGTTGAGAGAGAAGGCCAGTGGTTTCTGGGGTCTCCATCCGTATCGTTTCCTGTCCCATCCTCTTTGAAATTTATAGCATAGTATTGAGGGGAAAAAAAATGGATGTGTTTTCATCACTGAACCTCTCTGCCTCCACTTCCTCACCTGTTAAACATGGACCCTCAGGTCTTCTTTCCTGCCAGCTTCATGGTCCTGCTCTTGCCAGACCATAAGGCTGCATAACATTGGTTGTGAGTTTACATGGATGTGGGTTTCAGCCCTGCTCTGCCCCCTACCAGGTGTGGACTTTTCTGACTCCCCATTTCCTCGCCTATGAAATGAGTGTAATAGCCACCTTTTGGGGTGGCCTTGAGGACTAAATCATGCTCTGCCTATAAGCTTTCAGCCCTGTGGCTGGCACACAGTAAGAGGAATAAATGACAGTTAATCATTACCATAAATATCATAAACTAGATTGAATTTGCATAGCGACAACTCACTTGTACCCAGTGCCTGTTATGCTCGGGGCGCCCTCCTAAGGGTCTGTGTGTGTTAACCTATGAGTACGGTAGGTACTGCGATCAGCTGCCTTTTGCCTTTGAAGAAACTCTGGCAGAGTAGTATGCGCAGCTGGTGAGTGGAGCTCGAATGCCAGCAGGCTGTCCAAGCAGGGCACCACTCGGATGGCTTGTTTAGCACTTTGTGTTTCCCCATAACTTTTTGAAAACAAAATCAAGGGCTTACTTACAGAGTTACTCACACCAAATTATTACAGCCATTGTAGCAACTATTGGATACATTTTCTCACTATTAGCTGAAGGTCCTTAATACACTTACAGAATATTAATAAGAAGATGGGTGAGCAGAGATTTATTTTTAACCGCAGTACCTGAGCTGGCTTCTCAGTGTGAGTCTACTTGGGTAAAGATGAATCACCGAGAACTGACCCCTTCCAGAAATGTCTGTGAGCAACACGAAGGGAAACTTTCGGTTGCTTCACTCTCACCAAGCCCCCACCCACGTCCCACCCCCAGGCTCCTGAGAAAATGCTGAGCGTGTGTTTGGCAGCCTCTTGGACACCAGTGCCAGGACAGTGGGGACTTTGTCTTCTCTGTTTTTGTGTCAAGGACACATATGGTGTTCTTGGTTTTAGAGCAGAAGCTGTTCCAAGAACTGCTTTCACCCGGGCTTCCGCTTGCGGGGTGTGGTGAGGAGAAACATGCAGGTGCTTCCATTTCAGCGTCTGAGGGCGCCCTCTTTCCATTTGTGTCCCTGTCATTTACTAAGCTCTCATCTTTGATGGCTTCTCTTTGCAAGAATAGAAAAAATTACTCAGTGAGGGTGTGGACCTGGCCTGCCACGTGCAGCAGTGTGTCCAGGGCCCTTCGTAGCGGCTCCCACAAGGAAGAATCAGAGAATGGCAGGTGTGGACACCCCTGTTCCAACACCACCTGCTGAGTGGCCAGACTACCGTGGATGGGAGTTTCCCCTGCCTTTGGCTCCGACCCTGGTTCTGGTCCTTGCAAGTCACATGTCCTGGGCAAACTGCTGTCCCTCTCTATGCCTCATCAGTGAGGTGGAGGTGATTGGAATTCCATGCAGAGGGTTCCTGAAGCGCCTGGCTCCTGAGCATGCTGTTAGTTCTGTTTGTCATTTTGAGATAGAGCCAGATGTGTTGGTGACGTCCTACGGGGACCTGGCAGCCTAGAATTCCATAGCTCGGAGGGATCTTGAGGCACCCTCTGGTTCTGTATCCCAAACCCCTGATGAGCCCCTGTTTTATAAATGACAAAAACCTTTGGCAGCCCAGGAAAGGAGGCCTCTGTGGCAGCTTTGCTCTATCAGCCGTGTTCCAGGTTCTGGCTGGACCCCCGTCCTTGCCACCAGGCAGTAGCCCACTGTCGGCCTCCTGCTCAGACATCCCTGGGTCCGGAGCAGCCAACCGCAGGACGTTTGGGGCAGAATGTGAGTACTGCTCAGGCTGGGCCTGGCTGATCGAGGAGCCGGTGGTTTTCTCTGTGTGACACCCAGAAGGTGCTTGTACTCTCCATGCCCCACTCATGCCTACCCCTGCCTCCTCCACTTCCCATCATTTCAGATATATTCGTGCCTTATGCCACCCCACTTCTAGACAGACAGTAAACCCCTCCAGGAAGAGGCAGGGGAGTGCGGTGGTCACGAGCATGGGCTCAGGAGTCCGAATTGAGGGTTTGAGTCCCAGCTCTGCCATTGATCTACTGCGTGACCTTGGCCCAGGTACCTAGCCTCTCTGTGCCTTCTCATGTTCTACAGATGGAACTAACAGTACTGCCTACCTCATAGGGTTTTGAAAGACTTAAATAAGCCAAACATGTGTAAAGCACTTAGAATGGGCCTGGCACACAGTCAGTCCTCAGTACAGGTTAGGTAGCATCACTATTCTAAAGTGGTAAATGTTACCAAAGGGGAAGGAAGATGTGGCCACTAGAAGAACTCGAGTGCAGTCAAGCTGCCAAGGAGATCTGGGGCCTGAAAATCAAATGTGCTGTGGATTTGCCACGGATCCTATGTCAACTCTCAATAGCAAAATTGTTGTGGAACAAACAATCATGATAATAATAGTTACCAAGTGTTGCCTGCTATGTGCTAGGTACTTAAATCCTGCAAAGGGCCATCGGGGTGGGGGAGGGGGAGCGCTGCATCAGGGCACCTGTAGGACATCGTGGGTCTTGGGGTGGCTGATGACCCGGACACCCTGCTGGCCCCTTCCCTACTGCTGCTGGGGTTCGTTCTCTGTATTAAACTTTGGTCGGATTAATAATTCAAGGCAGCCTGAATCCTACTCATCTTCTGATCAAAAGCCTTTTATGATTCCTCCCTACCACAAAAATAAGTCCAACTCGGTAGCATAGGTTCAGGGCTCTCTTGGTCTTCATATAGCAGATCATTGCCTCTCAGAGTGTGTTCTTGTATCACTAAATCTATAATATGTCTGTAGTTCTTATGTAAGAAAAATAAAACCAACTGAAAATAGAGCTTATTCTGTGTTCCAATAACCTTGGGTATGGCTTGGTTGAACCCATTTATTTCCTGCTGAATGTCTCAAAGCTTTTAATACACTGATACACATTGTGAGCTTCCATGGGTAAGCAACCCTTCCAATCTTATTTGGCCCCTTACCCTTAATATCCAGAAACATTTTGGGTGTATTTGAAGGGACACATTTGGAGAAATGTTGCTATTATCCTTGGAAGTCATTGAAGGTGACAGTGGGACTGGTGTTCAAATCTGTCTCAAGACAATAAGCTCACCTTTCATTTTACATTTACTTAATGAGATTTTACATTTAATTAAATTGAGAGACCTCTGTGAAAATACACAGAGATTCTCTCAACAAAATCCACGTATATAGTAAGCTATAGAACATTTAGAATTTAAGCAGAGAGAAAAGGTTGGAAGCCTGCGACAACTCCCGACCTTAAAAGCGGAGGGTCTCTTTCATTTACATTGGGAATTAGAAGTTAAATTGTTAATACTTTGATGAGTCAGGGTGAAATGTCAAAGAGTTCAGGCTGCCAGCGATGAAACGGGTTAATGATCATGGGTGGTGTAAGAATGGTGACAGAGGAAGGAAGGTAAATGCCCAGGGAGGGGCGTCTGCTGACAGAGTGGCTCCAGGCACCCAGCCATCTGCTGGGAAGACCTGGTGGAAATCCGCAACACTTGGGAAGGAAACAGCCACAGTTCTTGCTTCAGGAGAGGAATGGGACATCAAATGGCCTAAGATGAGGTCTTCAATTCCCGTAAGTACACAATGCTCAAACAAACACTCAGGGACCTTGAGCTCTCCAGCCAAATGACAACAGTCAATGGGACAGTTTGTTACGACTTCTTTGACATCAGAACACTGGCTAGGTAAACTTTAAAGCACCTGACAGATTTTCCTCCAAGGGACACAGGACCGTAATGGAAGACGAGACCCATCTCAGCCTTGCGTGACCAGTCGCTCCTGCAGACGGAGGAGGGTCAGGTCAGAAATTTTGGGTGGGGTGGGGGTGGGCTGTGAGGGGTGCTGAGAAAGAGGAATCACTTTATATTCCTGGAGAAAGAGGAGAAATGAAAAAGTGGAACAATAGGTTATTCTAAAACACTCATTGGAGCCTATTTTGGTATTTGGCAGAAATGAAACAAAACAAAACAAAAAACCTTGGATTGCCCAGGGGATGAAGTGATATGAGCTTCTTCCTGTGAAACATGGCTTCCCCTAGCAACATTAAGGCTCAGAGAAAGGAGTGAAAATTGGGAAGTATAATCTGTTTACCAGAAAAACAATTGCCTTTGAAACATCTCTGGATGGTGAATAAATGTGTGGGGTGGGTCCCCGCACCCCAGTGCCTCACAGTGAAGCAGGCACATGGTATGGTTCTCAATGAATATGTGTTGAATGAATCAATGAATGAATAAATGATATTCCTATCTTTCCATATAGAATTTCCACCCTTGAAATAACTGCTTAAGCAACACATCAGTGAGATGTTTGATTATGAGTTGGAAAAGCTGTGCCTTGTACCAAAATCATCATGTGTAATTGCACCTTGAGAACTTAAGCACCCAGGAAAACGAGCCATCCTCCTTAATGAGTATGTCTTCTGCATTCAGCCTCAGACTCCTTCGAGAGGTTCTGATGTTAGTGTCTTCAGCAATCACTGCTGAAGACTTTGGTCCAGATAAAAATCCATGAATCCCAGCTCGGCCATTTACCAGTTGTGCAATAATTGTATTTCACTTGTATATGAGTGACTTCATTAAGACTATTGTCAACCAGTAAATCCTGTTGCAAAGGCTCCTGGGTCCAAAGATTCTAAAATGAAAGTGTTGGTGATGGTGTAGTGGCGAAGCTAGCAGGCTTGGTTCTCGTGCTGGGAAGATATTTGCTGACGTTGCTCAATACATAGGTATCGTGTCCAGTGTGCTACTCGGGGACCCTGTCAAGCATTTCTTTTCCTTCCTGTAGCATTTGAGTGTAGGTGTTATAAAGAGCACCTGCTCCCCTTGCTATTTATCCCCTTCAAATTATTCTTTTTTCTCCTCCAGAATTGGAAGGAAAATGACTGATGTTCATTCAGTCCTTCCATATGTATTTCTTGAGTGTTCACTGTGTTTTTGGCACAATTTTAGGGTTTACCAGAATTGGGACAATATTCAAATATTCTGTCCTTTTACAGGTTATTTGTTTTCAGAAGCCCAAAGAGGTGGTAGAAAAACAATAGGTCAAATGAAGCAGAAACTGCTGGTAGCAATAATTCAGGAAATCAAAAAGAATAGACCAAGGGTGGAACAGCTGGGTTTTGAGTGAGGGCTTTCTGTATGCGGTCAGCACTGTACATGATGCAAAGTTGTAAAAAACTTAATGATCTTCGTTTTTTTACGATAATATAAATGACACTCTGTTCACATTTTGGCACATTTCTCCTTACTATTTAAAGGCATTTCCTTAAAGTTCATTTGCTCATAGTTTCATTTTTTTAAAAAGGCTATTAACGTTATGATTATAAAATTTTTATATGCTTATTGCAGAGAATTGTTACAATATTTAAAAGTGTAAATAAGGGGGAGAATCACCTGCAATTCCTTGAGCCAGAGGTAATCACTATGAAATGTATCTCCTTCTGGTCATAATATATGACAGTACATATTTGAGATCATGTTACATTAGCTTTCATTTTTATATCTGCTTTTAAGGCTGCCAACCTCCTATTTTTAAGAAAAGGAATTTAAGCAATTTTACTATGAATTCTGATTCTAAATTCCCTTCTTACACCCACTCTTACATTATACTGGCCACATATAGGACCTGCTTTATGCCCAGCTTCATGAACTTGCCATATGGGAATATCGATAAGAAACTGTATCTTTTTTTTTTTTTTTACAATTTATTTTATTTTAGTATCATTAACCTACAATTACATGAGCAATATTGTGATGATTAAACTACCCCCTTCATCAGGTCCCCCCCACCAACCCTATTACAGTCACTGTCCATCAGCGTAGTGAGATGAGAATCACTACTTGTCTTCTCTGAGCTGTACAGTCCCCCCTGTACACCCCCCACCCTATGTCTGCCAATCGTAATGCCCCTTTTACCCTCTTATCCCTCCCTTCCCGCCCTTCTTCCCCAGTCCCTTTCCCTTTGGTAACTATTAGTCCGTTCTTGGGTTCTGTGAGTCTGCTGCTGTTTTGTTCCTTCAGTTTTTTTTGTTGTTGTTGTTCTTTGTTCTTATACTCCACATATGAGTGAGATCATTTGGTACTTGTCTTTTTCGGCCTGGCTTATTTCACTGAGCATAATACCCTGCAGCTCCATCCATGTTGTTGCAAATGGTAGGATTTGTTTTTTTCTTATGGCTGCGTAATATTCCATTGTGTATATGTACCACATCTTCTTCATCCATTCATCTACTGATGGGCACTTAGGTTGCTTCCATTTCTTGGCTATTGTAAATAGTGCTGCAATAAACATAGGGGTGCATCTGTCTTCTTGAAACTGGGCTGCTGCATTCTTGGGGTAAATTCCTAGGAGTGGGATTCCTGGGTCATTATGGTATTTCTATTTTGAGTTTTTTGAGGAACCTCCATACTGCTTTCCACAATGGTTGAACTAATTTGCATTCCCACCAGCAATGTAGGAGGGTTCCCCTCTCTCCACATCCTCGCCAACATTTGTTGTTGTTTGTGTTTTGGATGTTGGCCATCCTCACTGGTGTGAGGTGATATCTCATTGTGGTTTTAATCTG
>JAQQAC010006904.1:66770763-66847206 GCA_029783875.1 Phataginus tricuspis | reverse complement strand
TGTAGATTGCTTTAGGTAGTATAGCCATTTTGACAATATTTATTCTTCCTAGCCAAGAGCATGGGATGCGTTTCCATTTGAGAAACTGTATCTTTTAATGACTCTTTTATACTACGCTATCTCTGGGCATCATTTGCTTAACCTTTTTGCTATGACTGAGCTGGGTGTTTCCGATTTCCTTGTTTTATAATAGTGCTGCACAGACCATCTCTGTCTGAACTGAATTCACTTTTCTTGGAGACTGTTCCACGCCCCATATTCCCAAAATGGGGTTATCCAGGTCCATGAATATAAACAGATTTATAATACTTGTTACCTATTTCCAGAATTACTACATCTCATTAATACCTCGATTCAAGTCCACCCTTGTTGGTGATGTTTGCTAAGAATTATTGAAATGAACTTTTATCATCTGAGATGGGAATCAATCATTTGTGTTCTAGCTCAGTGTTAGAAACTCAGATTTATTCATGAGCAAAAGAGTACTGAAATTCCTATTGTGCTGTTAGCTTGTGATTTAACATAAAGGAAAAAAAGGGCCCAATCCTGCCCTGATGGGTGGTGTGCAGGGTAGTGGGGGTCCGTGGACATTAGCCCATCACACAGCCAATAGGGGAGTTAGGTGTAATCTGTTAGGTCAGGGAGGCTTCCTGGAAGAAGCATGTTTGAGCCAAGATGAGCAGGATGGGCAGGAGTCTGTTAGGTGAGGGAGGAGTGGGGGCCTGGCGTCCGTGCATCTGCGTGCATGGCGGGGGTAGCGGAAGCCTTAATGGTAAAGAGACAAATGAATGAGGAAGTCGGTGCAGCTTCATGTGCTTCTATCAGAAGGTCCTCAACAGCTGCTTTTACTCCATTCTAAAGCACCCTTGGTTGTAAGCTGCACAAACAAGTCCATAATAGTTTTCAGGTAAAAAGAGAAACACCATACTAGATGTATATTTTGAATAGAATATGAATCCCAATTTCAGAAAATTTAAAATTATACAAAAGACATATCTTAGAACCAAGGAAATAAAGTATCAAATTTTAAGTGTCAGTCTGGAAATTTCACACATCTTCCAGCTTGGTATGGCATCTTACTGTCCTTTATAGTTTAAATGAAGTCAACTGGAAGCCCCATCTCAACATTCAGAGGGCCACCGAGCATCTCCCTTCATTTCCAGAGATTCCTAGAAACTTGCGTTTCTCCAAGGCACCTCCCACTCTGTCGAATTCTTGCTCTCCACTCTATCACCTTCCGGGCAGGCTGCTTTCCACCCCACTTCATCTCCCTGGAAAGAGTTTTGACCCCCTACTCTGTGGAGTTCCATAGTGGCAATGCTGAAGATGCAGAAAATATTGCCGAAGGTCTGAGCAGGGAGGGAACGGGGTGGCTTGCCCCACAGAACAAAATAGCAGATGGAATATGATGCAACTTTTGGCATTTCTGTTCTTAGGGAAAGACAGTACAGTCAAGTGGTTAAGAGCAAAGTTTCTGAAATCAGGCTGAGATTTTCAAAACCCAGCTCTGCCACTTACTATGTCACTTTGGGCAGATAACTACTTCTGGTGCCTCAGTTTCTTCACCTGTCAAATGGGAATAACAGTAGTGCCTACTTCATAGGATGTTGAGGGTTTAAAGTACTTGGAAGGATGCCTTATAGTTAAGTGCTTTGTAAATGGTAGCCATCATTACTAGCAACATTATTATTATTGTTCTCATAATTTAAGGCCCGTTGGCCACTCCTACAGCTGTAACAGTCTTCATTGGCCATCATTTCACTGCACGGCCTCCCCACGTGGTTGATAGGACCCCTTGCTCCCTGTGCAACCTCTTCCCTTTTCCTCCCCAGATCACTCTTCCCAATCCCCTGACTTCCCATCTATTTCTCCTGCAGTGCAGTTTTGCCATGGCATTAGCTCACTCCCAACCATCTCACCTAATCCGCTTGGTGACATGTGCCCACTAAGGTGCATTAGAATACAAGAGCTGCTCTCTCCACCGGGGCTAGTGTGGCACACTCCAAGACAGCTTTCATTTCTAGCTGTCCGTGACAGTATTAGGAGGAAAGACTGTGCCAGTCCTTTGGAAAAGCAAGCTGCCGCCTGGCTGGTTCCTCAGGAGGCAGCATTGAAGTGGCTTGGCACCAGGACAGGATGAAAATACCTCCTCTCTGTGACCTCTGAGGCTCGGCCAAGGCAGAAGTGGATAAAGAGCTGAACTGTCCCGCCTGCCAGCCAAAAATAGGCTGACTGCGTCACAGAGCTTTCAGCAATTAAACCTTCGCTCTGCAGAAGTCTCTGGCTTGGACTGGAAAGGGGCCATGGACGGGTTAAGGTAATTCCCTCCCAGCAGACATTCTTCCTTTGGCATGAGAGACAGGCTTGAAAACCAACTAGTGTTCGATGGAGGTGTAAATTCATAACCAGAGCATGCTGTGTAAGCGGCAAGGTGGGAGAGCATGTGCCAATGAGGTTATTTACAGATTAAAGAGTTCTTTGTCTTTGCTCTGAAAAAGGTACTTTTTCTGGGGGCTAATTAGCTTAGTTTTGTATATTTTAATTTTTAATTGTAAAAGTTAATTCCTGTTGGTCATAGGAAGTTTGAACATAAAGGGAAGAAATCAATGAAGTAAAAAACCACCCATTATCCTGTCTTTACAAACAACCACTGGAAGCCTCTTGTACCATCTTTTTTTTTTTGCATCTTGATGCAATGTACAATTTTTATAAAATTTCAATCATGTGCAGTTTTCTGTTGCATTTTAAAGATACACACAAAGTACTCACAAGGATAGTGTATCTCATGAGGTCATTAAATATTACCAGACTGTTTTCAGCTCACTGACCTCCTTGTGGCCAGGGTTGAATGGGATGGAATGGCTGGTGTACACGTCCATGTTGGTAGGAAAATGCACTGGTCTGGAGCATTGTTCAGACTCCACAGTCCTAGGAGGAACGGATCTCCCATCTTGTGAGAACAGGGATGTGCTGGTCACTCAGAGAGAGGTGGGGGAGGAATGGGAAGCTACGCCAGCTTTCCTGGAGAAAGTGTCACACAATGAGTAGAGCACAAGCTCCTAGGGAGTGTTTCTCACTTGTATTCTGTCTCTGCCTCTAACCGGTTGCCTGACTTTGAGTACCTGACTGCCTAGCCCTCTAAAGCTCAATTTTCCCATCTAGAAAGTGGAACTAATGATAATATGTGTGCATTGGGTTACTGGAGGATGGTACCTGACTCAGAGTAAGTACTCACTAAATGTTAGTGATAATTCGCATGTGATGAATATCTCAAATGAGGCCTGGGTCGACTGATTCCACTGCATGAGGGTAGTGGGTAGATGGGTTTACTCTAAAGTGAAAATAGACAATCTCTAAAAGGAAATACAAATGTTGCTGGGCTTTAGAGTATTCTCCCAGAGAGGTGGTTGGTTCAAGGTTTTGGGCAGTCCAAAGAATGGACTCTTAAGCCTCCTTCTATGACATTTCCCAGGCCATGAGTTGAGGATAATTCCGTGCCTGCTGGGAGATCACACACTCCAAGCTCTGGGTCCAGACCAGAGAGAGGCTCCAAGGCCAGCCAGGCCAGACAGGGCAGCTGAGAGGATTAGAACAAATCATCAAAAGGTTTGTGGCTTCAGCCAGGCTTTTTTAGAATTCTAAAAAACAAACTGGGATAAAATCTTATGTTGATGTACATTTGTGGAAGGATGTCCAGGGACCTGGGGTTCAGGCCTAACTCAAGTGAAGGAGCTGGCAAGCGGCTGGGGTGGTTTGAGTCCCAGCTGTGCACAAGCTCTAGGGCCTCAGGCTGGTCTCGTGCCCTCAGTCTCTCCTTACCTTCTCTCTTAATCTGGGGTTACATCTGTACGGTGCCTACTACTGGGCTCCCTGCAGATGCTCGAGAAATGTCGATACTGTCTTCTACCCACCGCCTCCTGCAAGATAAAACAACACAGAAGGGGAGAGTCTCTTGTTTTCTTCATCTGTAAATAAGAACCTAGAATAAGAAGAGGTTATGAGAGCTCAAGTTTCGCTCAGCCTCTAGGTTCTGGGAGATATCCTTTTATCATTTGATTCAGTCTGCATTTCCTAAAAATTAGTAGTGAGCCTCCAGTATTTCCTGGAACATCTTGGCAGGTAAGTGTTGAGTATCTACTAGTGCCAGGCACTGTACAGAGCCCTGCATATGGGAGATCCTATTCAGGGCTTTCAGTTCCTACAGGGGAAAATTTGATGTTCAGAGATACTAAGAAACTCGCCCCAAGTTTTTTAGCTGGTAAGTGGTAGAGCTGAGACTTGTACCTGGGTCTCTCTGCCTCTAGAGCCCAAGTTCATAACCATCCCATCTCTAACTGTATAGGACTTCTGCTCCCTACTGGAAAAGACTAGAGTGGCCTTTTCAGCTACTCTATTGTAAACGTCCCAAGGCCAAGGACTGTGTGTTACCTCCTCTATCCCTTTCCAGGCATGTAGCAAATAGGAACCTGTGAGTGAATATACTGAAAAACTAAGCATCTGGGTCAGGCTTCCTTAAAAGTGCAGATGTCTTCGGAGGAGTAAACACATTAGATACTTTTCTTCACTATTGGAGAGACCAGGACCCTCTCAGTTCCCTGAGTAGCTGTGTGGAGCAAAGGGCACTAAAAATATAGAAGGGAAAGGCCTTTCTCTACCTTTATTTCCCCCCAAAGGGAAGAGAGGGAGAGGAACAGAGATGAGGGGATAGCTCACAGATTCCATAAGAAAAAAGCCATCTTAATGTTTGATTTCCAGACCCTTAGCATTTGTGGACAAGGTTTAGTGGTCTGCTGGCCACATAAAGAATCCACATTTCTGAGGACTCATGGAAAATTGCCACTTCATCTATAATTTCCTTCTATTTCTTGGTCCAGGTAGCCTATTAACCTTTGATTCCCTCTGCATCTTTGATTCCTTGCTAATTCTTCCTGTTAATGTGGCCTTGTTTTTTTTTTTTTTTGCTATTATTAACTTACAATTACATGAGCAATATTATGGTTACTAGACTCCCCCTATTATCAAGTCCCCACCACATACCCCATTGCAGTCACTGTCCATCAGCGTAGTAGGATGTTATAGAATCACTACTTGTCTTCTCTGTGTTATACTGCCTTCCCCGTGTCCCCACCCCCCTGCACTGGCTACATTATGTCTGCTAATCATAATACCCCTTTTTCCACCTTATCCCTCCCTTCCCACCTATTCTCCCCAGTTCCTTTTCCTTTGGTAACTGTTAGTCCATTCTTGGGTTCAGTTCTTCCATTCTGCTGCTGTTGTGTTCCTTCAGTTTTTTCTTTGTTCTTATACTCCACAGATGAGTGAAATCATTTGGTACTTGTCTTTCTCCACCTGGCTTATTTCACTGAGCATAATACCCTCCAGCTCAACCCATGGTGTTGCAAATGGTATGATTTGTTTTCTTCTTATGGCTGAATAGTATTCCATTGTGTATATGTACCACATCTTCTTTATCCATTCATCTACTGATGGACACTTAGGTTACTTCCATTTCTTGGCTATTGTAAATAGTGCTGCGATAAACATAGGGGTACATATGTCTTTTTCAAACTGGGTTGCTGCATTCTTAGGGTAAATTCCTAGGAGTGGGATTCCTGGGTCGAATGGTATTTCTATTTTGAGTTTTTTGAGGAACCTCCATACTGCTTTCCACAATGGTTGAACTAATTTACATTCCCACCAGCAGTGTAGAAGGGTTCCCCTTTCTCCACATACTCTCCAGCATTTGTTGTTGTATGTCTTTTGGATGTTGGCCATCCTAACTGGTGTGAGGTGATATCTCATTGTGGTTTTAGTTGTATTTCTCTGATGAATAGCGATGTGGAGCATCTTTTCATGTGCCTGTTGGCTATCTGAATTTCTTTTTTGGAGAAGTTTCTGTTCAGCTCCTCTCCCCATTTTTTAATTGGCTTATTTGCTTTTTGTTTGTTGAGGTGTGTGAGCTCTTTATATAATTTGGATGTCAACACCTTATCAAATATGTCATTCATGAATATATTCTCCCATACAGTAGGATGTCTTTTTGTTCTACTGATGGTGTCCTTTACTGTACAGAAGCTTTTTAGTTTGATATAGTCTCACTTGTTCATTTTTGCTTTTGTTTCCCTTGCCCATGGAGATTTGTTCATGAAGAAGTTGCTCATATTTATGTCTAAGACATTTTTGCCTAGGTCGTCTTCTAAGAGTTTTATAGTTTCATGACTTACATTCAGGTCTTTGATCCATTTTGAGTTTACTTTTGTGTATGGGGTAGACAGTAATCCAGTTTCATTCTCTTACATGTAGCTGTCCATTTTTGCCAACACCAGCTGTTGAAGAGGCTTTCATTTCCCCATTGTATATCCATGGCTCCTTCATCATATATTAATTGACCATATATGCTTGGGTTTATATCTGGGCTCTCTAGTCTGTTCCATTGGTCTATGGGTCTGTTCTTGTGCCAGTACCAAATTGTCTTGATTACTATGGCATTGTAGTAGAGCTTGAAGTCAGGGAGCATAATTCCCCCCACTTTATTGTTCCTTCTCAGGATTTCTTTGGCTATTTGAGTCTTTTATGGTTCCATATGAATTTTAGAACTATTTGCTCTAGCTCATTGAAGAATGCTGTTGGTATTTTGATAGGGATTGCAATGAATCTGTAGATTGCTTTAGACAGGATGGCCATTTTGACAATATTAATTCTTCTTATCCATGAGCACAGTATGTGTTTCCATTTATTGGTATCTTCTTTAATTTCTCTTAAGAGTATCTTGTAGTTTTCACAGTATAGGTCTTTCACTTCCTTGGTTAGGTTTATTCCTAGGTATTTTATTCTTTTTGATGCAATTGTGAATGGAATTGTTTTCCTGATTTTTCTTTGTGCTAGTTCATCGTTAGTGTATAGGAATGCAACAGATTTCTGTGTATTAATTTTGTATCCCGCAACTTTACTGAATTCAGGTATTAGATCTAGTAGTTTTGGAGTGGATTCTTTAGGGTTTTTTATGTACAATATCATGTCATCTGCAAATAGGGATACTTTGACTTCTTCCTTACCAGTCTGAATGCCTTTTATTTCTTTGTGTTGTCTCATTGCCGTGGCTAGGACCCCTAGTACTATGTTGAGTAAAAGTGGGGAGAGTGGGCATCCTTGTCTTGTTCCCGATCTTAAAGGAAAAGCTTTCATCTTCTCGCTGTTAAGTATAATGTTGGCTGTGGGTTTGTCATATATGGCCTTTATTATGTTGAGGTACTTGTCCTCTATACCCATTTTCTTGAGAGTTTTTATCATGAATGGATGTTGAATTTTGTCGAATGCTTTTTCAGCATCTATGGAGATGATCCTGTGGTTTTGTGGTTCTTTTTGTTGATGTGGTGGATGATGTTGATGGATTTTCGAATGTTGTACCATCTTTGCATCCCTGGGGTGAATCCCACTTGGTCATGATGGATGATCTTTTTGATGTATTTTAATTTGATTTGCTAAATTTTGTTGAGTATTTTTGCATCTATGTTCATCAGGGATATTGGTCTGTAATTATCTTTTTTTGTGGTGTCTGCCTGGTTTTGGTATTAGAGTGATGTTGGTCTTGTAGAATGAGTTTGGGAGTATTCCCTCCTCTTTTACTTTTTGGAAAACTTTAAGGAGGATGGGTATTAGGTCTTCACTAAATGTTTGATAAAATGCAGCAGTGAAACCATCTTGTCCAGGAATGTTGTTCTTAGTAGGTAGCTTTTTGATTACCAATTCAATTTCTTTGCTGATAATTGGTCTATTCAGATTTTCCGTTTCTTCCTGCGTCAGCCTTGGTAGGTTGTGTTTTTCTAGAAAGTGGTCCATTTCTTCTAGGTTATCCAGTTTGTTGGCATATAATTTTTCATAGTATTCTCTCCTAATTCTTTGTATTTCTGTGGTCTCCATAGTGATTTTTCCTTTCTCATTTCTGATTCTGTTTATGTGGGTAGACTCTCTTTTTTTCTTATAAGTCCGGCTAGGAGTTTATCTATTTTGTTTATTTTCTTGAAGAACCAGCTCTTGCTTTCATTGACTATTTCTATTGTTTTATTCTTCTCAATTTTATTTATTTCTGCTTTAGTCTTTATTATGTCCATCCTTCTACTGACTTTGGGCCTCATTTGTTCTTCATTTTCTAATCTCATTAATTGTGAGTTTAGATTGTTCATTTGGGATTGTTATTCTTTCCCCAGGTAGGCCTGTACTGCAATATATTTCCCTCTTAGCACGGCCTTCACTGTGTCCCACAGATTTTTTGGTGTTGAATTATTGTTGTCATTTGTCTCCATATATTGCTTGATCTCTGTTTTTATTTGGTCATTGATCCATTGATTATTTAGGAGCATGTTATTAAGCGTCCATGTGTTTGTAGGCTTTTTCATTTTCTTTGAGTAATTTACTTCTAGTTCCATACCTTTGTGGTCTGAGAAACTGGTTGGTACAATTTCAATCTTTTTGAATTTACTGAGGCTCTTTTTGTGGCCTAGTATATGATCTATTCTTGGAAATGTTCCATATGCACTTGAGAGGAATGTGCATCCTGTTGCTTTTGGATGGAGTGTTCTGTATATGTCCATTAGGTTCATCTGTTCTAAGAGGTTGTTCAGAGCCTCTGTCTCTTTATTTATTTTCTGTCTGGTTGATCTGTCCTTTGGAGTGAGTGGTGTGTTGAAGTCTCCAAAAATGAATGCATTGCATTCTATTTCCCCCTGTAATTCTGTTAGTATTTGTTTCACATATGTAGGTGATCCTGTGTTGGGTGCATAGATATTTATAATAGTTATATCCTCTTGTTGGACTGACCCCTTTATCATTAAGTAATGTCCTTCTTTGTCTCTTGTGACTGTCTTTGTTTTGAAGTCTATTTTGTCTGATACAAGTACTGCAACTCCTGCTTTTTTCTCCCTATTAATAGCATGAAATATCTTTTTCCATCCCTTTAATTTCAGTCTGTGTATGTCTTTGGGTTTGAAGTGAGTCTCTTGTAGGCAGCATATAGATGGGTCTTCTTTTTTTACCCATTCAGTGACTCTGTGTGTTTTGATTGGTGCATTCAGTCCATTTACATTTAGGGTGATTACCGATAGGTATGTGCTTATTGCCATTGCAGGCTTTAGATTTGTGGCTACCAAAGGTTCAAGGGTAATTCCCTTACTATCTAACAGTCTAATTTAACTCACTTTGTATGTTATTACAAACACAACCTAAAGATTCCTTTTTTTCCCCTCCTTTTTCTTCCCCCTCCATTCTTTGTATGTTATGAATCATATTCTTTAATCTTTATCTGTCCCTTGGGTGACATCTATTTAGCCTTAGGAATACTTCCATCTATAGGAGTCCCTCCAAAATGCACTCTGGAGGTTGTTTGTGGGAGGTAAATACTCTCAGCTTTTGCTTCTCTGAAAATTGTTTAATCCCTCCTTCAAATTTAAATGATACCCTTGCCGGGTAGAGTATTCTTGGTTCAAGGCCCTTCTGCTTCATTGCATGAAATACATTATGCCACTCCCTTCTGACTGTAAGGTTTCTGTTAAGAAATCTGATGACAGCCTGATGGGTTTTCCTTTGTATGTGATCTTTTTTCTCTCTCTAGCTGCTTTTAAAAGTCTGTCTTTATCCTTGATCTTTGCCAGTTTAATTATTATATGTCTAGATGTTGTCTTCCTTGGGTCCCTTGTGTTGTGAGTTCTGTGCTTGAGAGTCTATCTCCTTCCACAGATTGGGAATGTTTTCAGCAATACCTCCTCAGTGACACTTTGTATCCCTTTTTCTCTCTCTTCTTCTTCTGGTACCCCTATTATGCGAATATTATTCCGTTTGGATTGGTCACACAGTTCTTTCAATATTCTTTCATTCTTAGAGATTCTTTTTTCTCTCTGTGCCTCAGCTTCTTCTTATTCCTATTCTCTAATTTCTATTCCATTTACCGTCTCTTCTACTATATCTAATCTGCTTTTAAATCCCTCCATTGTATGCTTCATTTCAGATATGGAATTTCTTAATGATTGAATCTCCGTCTTAAGTTTGTTCCTGAGTTCTTGAATATTTTTCTGTACCTCCATAAGATGTTTATGATTTTTATTTTGAACTCTCTGAAGATTGATGAGTTCAGTTTCATTTGGCCCTTTTTCTGGGGTTTGTGAGATTTTGGTCTGACCATGTTCTTTTGACATTTCATATTTTTGTGTGGTGCCCTCTATTGCCCAGAAGCTTCAGTCTCTGGAGCTGCTCAGCCCCTAGAATAAGGTTGGGGTTCGTAGGGGAGCGGAGCTGGTCTCCTGTTTCATGAGGTCTGCTCTGTTCCTGAGGTCTGTATGCAATATGGTACAGCCTTCTTTCCTGTTGCTGTTTTAGGGTTAGTTGTATTAACTATATTTTCACACTATCTTTGGTTTGGGAGGAGTTCTCTGTCTCACCGCTCACACTGCCATCTTGCATCCCCTTTGGCCTTGGTTTTTAATCTTTATCTTCAACTGCATAGTCCACACCTTAACTCAGGCCTCATACCTGGGATGCTGAGGCTCCTGCAAGACCCTCCAGTTCTTCCTTGCTCCCTGCTGCTCCCACACTCACCTCCATATGTGTTCCAAACCTATGCCTTTCCCTTCCTGCCACTGAGCTTTGTTCTCCACTTCCTCTGCCTGGTATTTCTTCTCCCCTTCTCTCTCCTTGTAGAAAGTCTACCTTCTTTCTTTGAAACTCAGCACACACCCTTCTCCTGTGACTCTGTCCCAGACTACTCATCAGTTTCTTTGTCTTCATCCCCCCGGTAGTGCTGATGTATCTCTGCATCGGTTCCTTTGGCTCTTGCCACGAGCTTCTTCTTCTCCCCTCTCAGGGCTATAGCTTCTGGCCTGTGTGCCTTCCTCCCCACATGTTTGGGAGTTCTCCATATATAATGTTTCTCTTATTTACTGAGTATCCACTACATGCAAGACACCCTGCTGAGAGCTGAGGAGCAGCAAAGGGGAAGATTGGGTTTGCTCATCAATAAACACTTGAGAGGAGACCCTAAAAGATGAGTGTCCATTGGTCCAACCCAATTCTAGACACATCTTCTGCAAACTCCAGGGGAGGCCATGCCAGACATGCCTCTGTTTTTTCAACTGTATCTCTTTTTGTAGAGCAGATGCCCAAAAATGATTGGGTAGGCTGGGTTCACAGGTCTCCTCCTGGTGAGACTACTTACCAATTCCAGAATTCATTAGTTGTGTTAGTAACAATGCCTCCCGAAGGGCAAGGCCTGGCAGCTCTCTGTGGGCTGAGCACTTTCTCTGAACAAGAACTGCCTAAGTTCAACCCAGGTGGGCAAAAACCTGGCCTCAGACAAGGTCAGAATGGAAAACTGGCTTAAGAGGGAGAGGCGCTTTCTGCCACTCCTGCCTTCCTAAAGCTCACAGCGCCCAGCTTCTCTGGCTTCGTTTTCTTAGGAACGAATGAGTTTGATCATTCCCTTAAGAAATATTTGCCGAGTATGGTGATTTCTATTTCCCCAGTGCCAACCTGACACACGGCCTGGCACAAAGATACATATGACAGCCTTTGCGCTAAGTGAGCCCCTTTCTGCAGGATAAAATGAATGAAAATGACTGAAGGCAAAGATGACAAATAGAGGCACATATGTGGTCACCCCTCAATTTTGTGTCCATGGCAAATATTACTAAACAGGCACAGAACTCGTTCACTTTGAGTCTGGATTTAGCTTCGGAATCCTTCTCAACCCATTGCTCCATGCAGCCGCTAGCCCTGGAGTGGATTTGGCCCATGGGATGAAATCATCTTGTAATCCATTCCTGTCTTAAGTGCTCTAAAGGCCACTGAGATTGAGGGAAGGAGGCTCACAAGAGCTAGTGCCTGAGGTCACGACATCTGTCTGGGGCAAACTAGAAGACCCTTTACAGAATCACTCAAAAGTAACACTGCCATGGGCCCTTAACTTTGCTCTTGGTGACATCTTCATGCCTATCTGCTCTCATGGCTCCTTTCGGTTTGAGTTTCTCTTTTTGCACAGAAGTAGCTATTTTGCAGGATTCTCACTCTCATCCTTAAGGTATTTTTCATGCCTGTTCTCTCAGCTGAAGAGCTGATTGAAGTAGCTGTCTCTCAGATTATTGTTATCTTCAGATGAGTGCTTTTCCCAAGTCTGAAGTCCTTCCCTTGGTATGGAGCACTTGTCAGATCTGAGCCCGTGTGTCTTCCCATGTCCCCTGTGGTCCCTGCTCCTTGCCTGCAGAACTTCTCCTGCCAGCATGTGGTCATCTTCTAGCCTGGGGCCAGGTCCTGCGAAATGCGCCCCGGGGAGTCCTGCCCCTCCTCTCCGCTTTGTCAGGTCTTTCCCAGTCTCAGTTGAACTGTTGCTTCACCTGGAAAGTCATTCCTGACGTTTTTATGATTTCAGAAGAGAACAAGTGCCATGGGCTACGGTTCACTATCTTGTGTTTTTAGTCATTAAACGGCTCCTAAACACCTCCTGTGAGTCCCCAGTGGATGTGGCATGAACATGCCTTCAGGGAGTCCTTTTCTATTGTTGCTTATTTTTATGTATCGTGTCTCTGCCCTTAGACCAAACAAACCCCTGTGTGGTCAAGGGCTGCGTCCCAGCCACCGTATTCCCACAGTTCGCTGCCTGTAATTGATGCTCCTGAGTGAGCTGGGAAGTGGCTTCTGTCCCTGTCTGGTTAACAGTTGAGTGTGGTGAGCATGTGGTCCTCAGGGGAGCTCACAAAGGAGCAGAAGGCTGGCAGAAACCACACCCGTGGAGGCCCTGGGGGGCAGACGGCCCTGCTCTAAGCTAGAACCCAAAGCAGCAGGAGCTGGGTGGAAATGGATGCCTAAAATGGGAAGCAGTCGTGGTGAAAATGCGTTAACAATACGGGTCTGGTTTGAAGTCCAGCTCCTCTGCCTAATAACTGAGGAAGTTACTTAGTTTCCCTGTGCCTTGAATTTCTCATCTGCAAAATGGATCTTAAAATTATGTTACCCCTATTGTGAGATTGTGAGGTTTAAATGAGCAAATGAGTTTGAATGAGTGTAAAGCACTTAAAACAATACTTGGTACCAGCATTGACTCAGACTTTTCTGGCAACGAGATTCACTGGTGATTTTAACGTTTTACAAATAGCTCCCTGTAAACAAAGTGCATGTTATTTATAGAATCTGAAAAGCAAAGCATACAATAAAATTCTTTCTTCTTTTTTTTTTTTTGAGACAAAGAAGGAGTTTGGTGGGTAAGGGGGCCATAGTCACCCTCGCCTGCCCCTGCCCCCTCCGTGTGTTTCTTGGTGCCTTGGTGTGAGGAGATCAATGTCACACCCTCCCTCCTGCCTGTGCTGGTTGGTCTCTCGCAGTCCCAGCAGCCTCAGAGCGGAGGCTCCAGCCTTCCTGGCGGGTGTCATGATTGGCGCCCTGGGAGTCTTGTGCAGCGACCAGGGAATGAAAGCACCCAGTGGTTCCTCCGTAGAGAAGATGGGATCACCTGGCCGTGCGGCCGCTGGCAAGGCTGGGTGGCTGGGCACAGGGCAGAGAGCGCCAAGAGCAGGAAGGGGTTCTGCCTCCCGGGGGGCCCGACTGCGTCTGTAAGTGCAGGAGCAAAGTCCACACGCTTTAGGGAGTGTTTTATGGTCCAGCAGTAATTGGAACCTGGGTATTTAACAAGAATTATTAGGTGTGACGGTCTTAACAGTGACAGTCCTGGGGCGCCTGAGAGAAACTGGCATGGAAGCAGAAGTAAGCATTACGGGTAGGTTGCTTGTTTTCAGCACACTCCTTTAATTGGCCTATTTATTGCTTTTTAAAATTACTACTATTAATCTTTTCCTTTTAGGGCATTCAAAACTTAATTTAAAGACAAATCAACAGTAATTGTCAGATACTGCTTTCTGTCGGAAACAGCCGCTAAGCCTCATTGAATGGTTCAATTTTCTTACCGTCTATGGTGGCTGAAAGTGCCTGTAGGTCACTTCCACTCTGGGCGCAGTGGAATCCCATTCGATCAGGGCGTTCTGGTCTCAAGAGGGCCTCCCCGGACAGAGAGGGGCAGGGAGCAGCCCCCAGGGCAGATCAGGCTCTTCGTAGTCCCAGGGTAATTTCTCCTTCCCTCAAGCTCAGGGAGGGCTCCTCATGCCTTTGGAAATCCAGAACCAGCAGATTGTCTAAGAACGGGATGTGCCCTCCGCTTTGTCTCTCTTGCACCCCACCAGTGGCGGCAGGCGGGACTCAGCCTTTCAGAGCCATGTGCTGTGTTTGAAGCAACAATCCTCAGTGGAGTAGAACAGAGGTTCTTAACCAGGGGCCGTGGGTAAAGGGCTTCAGGAGTCTGCAACTGAGAGGAGAGTGTCTCCGCATGTGCACTTTCAGGGGAGAGCCCTTTCATCCTGCCAGGCATGTCCTCAGAGACTCTGGCCTGTGTGCCTGCGAGGAGACCCTCCTTGCTACTGCTAGAATTCACCCGCGTGCTCTTGCGTCCCAGTCTCAGCATTGGCTGTTCCATCTCTCAGAATACTTTTCCCCAAGATCCCACAGGGTCACTGTTACTTTCTTCAAGTCACTGATGAAAAGTCCTCTTCCTGACTATTTTATATACAATAGAAACCCCTCTCTCTCTCTCCCACTTGTCATTACATCACTTCATTGATCTTTACGGTACTTATGACCTTATGACATTAATTACTTTCTCCCTCCTTTAGTACATAAGCCACTGTTGTATCTGTAAGCTCCTGCTTTCTCTGTAGCACGGAGAACAGTGCCATGTCTAGAGTAGATGCTCAGTAACTAAGTAGATGCTCAGTAACTACCTACTGAGTGGATGAGTGAATGAAAAAATTAATAACTTTCATTGTATTTGGGTATCAGATGTAAATATATATATATTTTAATGATAGGACACAAGGGGTTGAGTTCTCAGTGGGGCCATTTCTCAGCCATGTACCTTCCATCCCAAACATTTCATCAGCTGTGAAATGGTCACATGGGACCTATAATAAATGTTTAAACAGAGCTTTCTAGGGATTTCCCAATGTTGGTGGTTCTATCATTAATTTTATCAATCTTTTGAATGCACCAGATCTGTGTGTATGTGTGTGTTGTGTGCAAAAATTGAAGGGATCAGATCCTGCTGCTCAGATATTATGATTAATTGTTATTATCTTGGTGCACAAATTATGGGGTATCCCCATTTGAAGATGGAGTGTGGACACCACTAACACGTCCACAAGGCTTTGCTGACTTACCTGAGGCCTCACAATTGTGTCAGTACAGGGCAGTGATGGAAGTCCCATTTGCAAACTGCAGTACCACCCTGGAATCATTATTATTAGTACATTCTAGAGAAGATGTCCTGGGGTTGAATGTAAGTGACCAGGACCAGCTTAGGGCTAGCACTTTCTGATTAATGAACTCCTGTGTGAAAGGGTTGTAACTGCCTCTGTTTCTGATTAAGGAAAAGCGGAATTAAGACTGGGAAAAGAGATCCTGCATTTTCCTATAATTTTAAGGGAGAGAATGAAAGGTACCTCACTCTTCTGGAAGGTACATTTCTTTGGAGAGAAACAAGCCCTGGACAGGTTATTTGCTCTGTTCCTTGAGCACAAATCTCAACTGTTTTGGACAGGTTGTCTTTTGTCACTCCCTGCGTCAGGTGACCCTTAAAGCAAATTCAGCACACAGACTGCTTTACCTCCCTGCAACCTCCTTTACAAATGACAGCTTTTGAGCCATGTCTTTTAAAAAGTTAATGTTTTCCTCCATTAAAAAGAATACTGCCCTCTTGCAAATATTTTAGGTGGCTGACTCACCACTTCTTAAAAGAAACATTAATTATACAGCATGATGCATGAACCCAGCATTGTTTTAAAAATCAAAACCTAATAAAAAAAAAACCTACACAAACATAAAGAACTCCCTGACACACCTGCCTCTAAAACCCTCTTCCATTCCCGGAAGTAACCCCTGCCAACTGTCTTTTGCTCATCCTTCCAGAATTTCTCTCCGTGCATTATAAGCCTACATGAACATACACAATTTTTATATATCCATATGTTGGACATGTCTGTTCATATAGAGATTTACATCATTCTTTTTGACAAGGACATAATCTTTCATTGCATCAAAATGTGCCAGAATTTATTCAGCCATCCCCTTTATTGATGGAGTTTAGGTTACATTTCAGTTTTTACTATTACAAACAATTCTGCAAAGAATATACATCTTTGTGTATGCACATACATATTTCTCTAGGACAGACAGTAAGAAAAATATTTGGAGGGTCAAAGATCATTGCATACTTTGAATTTTGATAGAAACTACCAAATCTACCCTCCCTCCACCCCTCCCTTATCAATCTAGGCTCCCATGTTAAATTTTCCATGCCCTTGCTAATCACAGATGTTGTAACCTTTTTAAAAGTTTTGTCAATTTGATGTGCAAAAATTGTCTTAATTTCCTTTGGCCTGATTTCTATAGTGTTTGACAATCTTTTTGTATGTTACTTGTGGTGTTCCATATGTTGGTGGGTTTTCAACATGGTTTCAAACATTTTCACTAAGAAGACTTTCAGAAATGCCTCTCTTCCAGGGCTGGTCTGCATCTGGCAGTTAAAATATTGAAATAGTTTCATACTTGTTGGTCAAATGTCCTGTCCCAAGTCTCAGTTCCCTAGCTTCCCCCCCACCCACCTGGCCCCTTACCCTGACCTCCCTGGGAGGAAATAATTAAACCTTCAAGAGATGCTCTATTACTGTCCCAGCCTCTGTTCAGATTGCTTGGCCCCCTGATGTACCACTGACAAAATATTCCCCCTCTCAACTAAATGTACTCAATGTGTGTATTATGACATTTGGCAGTTTCTGGCCTCAGAGAACCATGGTAACATACTGCTGGTTTGCTTCTTGAACTGGTCCCTGCTCTGGTTGCCAGTTTCCCAGGACTAGGCTTACATAATTTCCTTTTGACCTTAGCCTGCACATCACCATCCAAGAGGGCACGTTGGGAGAATAAGATGATCCTTATGCAACTTGTTACGTAAGAGTCCAGAGATCTGAGTCTCACTGGAGTGTCTACAGTCTTTGAAGAAGTCTGAGAATTCATTTTGACAGAGGTTTATGTTGTCTTTCTGGAACTGAACTGAATTCTTTAAAAAGCATTCCCTTATTTCTGCAATAGCCAAAGGGTGGCAGGGAAGAAGAAGGGACAGGATGGTTATTATGTGGCTGGCATGTAGCAGAAATTATTGCATCTAATTTAATCTTCTCTGCAACCCTCTTTGCTTGTCTGGATAAGGAAACAGAGGCTTTTAGAGATGAGAGTGAGCTGCTGAGAACTGTACAGCTGAAGAGTGATGTCCCTGGGCTCTGAGGCCAGAGCCAGGTCCTTCCTCTGGAATGTTCCTGTGTGTGTGTGTCTGGGGTGAGCGGCGTGAAGGGATTCACGGTCATGCTGGACAGTTCTGGTTCATGTCCTATTCTCTTGAAGCCTTAAGCTGGGCCCACTGGCGGCAGTAAACTTGATAGGGTGCCCAGACCCTTCCAAGAACTTCGAGGGCCTTGGGGGCCCGGCTGAGGCCAGCTGTTTGATCTCTGTGCCAGGGAAACACTGTCCTGGCCCGGCTCTGCCCCGATGGGCTGGAGGCTTTGGGGCTGGATCTTCAGACTCCTAGTGCCACCCTTTCCCCTTTACCTCTGAGCAGACCCAAAAGCAACAGGTCCCATATAATGTGTCTGCCTGGCGTAAGCTGGGTCCCACTGGTTCTTCTCTCTGCTTGGGGACGTGACCTGTGAGCAGAGTCCATGTCAGAGTGAATGCCTGCAACGGCCAATATAACAAAGCCTCAAAGAAAAACACTTAGGCAGGAAGCCCGAGGAAATGGGGCTCTGGTCATTTAGCGTTTAGGGACATTGGGAAGATGAAGCCAAGAGGGGTTTGTGTTGAATATATTTTTCTTAATTCCCTCTTATTTTTAATCCTTACATTGAAAAAAGTAATATACACACATGGCAAAACATTCAAACTGTGCTAAGAGGATGTAATGATCACTGAGGTTTTCTTCCGCCTGAGATGCCCATGTACTCATTCTTCTCCTCAGAAGCCACCACTGTTAACAGTGTCCTATGAGCTTCTCCAAAATTATAGTTTTAGTCTTTGTACGTAAAATCAAAAGTGTTTGTTTTTTGTGTCTGTTTATCTATCTATCTAATCATCCATCTATCCATCCTTCCCTTCTAACTTATACTTAGCTCTTGTGGTTGAAAATCATTTGAACACCTGGTGTGGGGGTCACGGGGAAGACAGTGTGGCACAGAGAAGGCAAACAGTGAATCCGTGGCATCTTACTACACTGATGGACAGTGACTGCATTGGGGTATGAGGGGGACTTGATAATATGGGTAAATTTCATATGAAACCTTCATAAGAGTGTATATCAATAATACCTTAATAAAAATTTTAAAAAAAGAAAAAATCATTTGAAATCCTCGAATTCATTATCTTATCTTAGTTTGGTGTGTTTGGACCAGTATCCCTCACAAGACAAAGCCAGGGGCTCATGTGTCCCCCAGGCTGCCTGTCTGCAGTCCAGTCCCCATTATAAAGTCCTCCAGCTGCGGAACGTATAGATTTGAGCCATACACCAATCAGAGTCCTCCCCGAGAGATGGTGTTTCCACGCACTGCACTTTACTTCTCCTGGAGTCTGTCCTTCTCTTCAAAGCAGAATATAAGATGCTATCGGGGAGGAAAAATAATTTCCCCTCTACCCTTCTAGGTTCTTGGCTAAGATACCCCTATAATATAAAAGATTAATGGAGGAAAAGCAAAGTTAACTACGTACGGACATAGAACCCCTCAAAGGCTTCCAGGCAATTGAGACTTACATTCCATCCTGAGCTAGGGAAAGGGATACGGTCTGGGGCTTCCAAACAGACAAAGGTGACTCACAGGCAGATGGGAAGAGCAAATGTCTGATAGATAAATGTTTACCCTGCCATGCAGACGAGGCTCTCAGATAAAAACAGTTTTCTCTGGTAAAGCTCTCTTCCTGGTCCAGGCTCCCTTTCTACATTCTTTTAGGCAGTTAAGGGGAGTAAGAAGCTCTCCTTGAGCCCGCTGATTCCAAATTGCCTTCAGCTTCTATCAAAGAGGCACGTTTTGGGGAGTCACGTGCTGTTTACCTCCAGTGCCATGTGGATGGATAGTCCCACTTAGACGAGATTTCCTGGCACCTGTGCTTCAGCAAGGGCTGTCCGGTCGCACCCCTCGCTGCAGAAGGGCCCTGACCCACATCATGCTCCCTGCATCAGGGCTGCCTGCTCAATGTGTTTGCTGGACAGCCATGTGCTCCAACAGAAGGAGGTCAGGCTTCTCCCCAGCATTGTTTTTCTCATTTAATTTTGGTAAGAATGAAGGCCTGAGAAATGGCTATGACACCACCTTTTTACTATGACTGCCTCCAAATTACTGAGAAGCCAGTGCTCTGTCGGGCCCTGTCATGGGGTAGTCACAAGCAGAAAACAGGAGGATCCCCAAACAACCACTCTCTAGAGAACAGAGATGTGGTTTGCAAGGTTCTCTATTCAAAGACAGGAAAATAACCTATTGGTTCTGTCCCTATCCTAACCAGAACTTCTGGAGAATGCTAGACAATGGTTCTCTCATTTTGTAGATCGCCGTGTAGACCTGGGTCCTGGCCTCTGCCACCCACTGGCTGTGTAATTTTTGGCAGATAAATCTTAGTGGGGAAAATAATTATGTCTAATTCAAAGGATTGTTTTGTTTTAGTTGCAAGTGATAGAAGCCTACCTTATTGTGCTTTAAATTAACAAGAGAATATATTGGCTTTTTAGCTGAAAGTCTAGGGTAGCTTCAGGCATAGTTGGATCCAGGGGCTACAACTTATCATCAGGACTCATTCTTTCTCTATCTCTCTGTTTGACAACACAGGCTGGTTATTTCCATACAGTCTGTGGCAACTCTGGAATTGCATTCTAGTAGCTCAAAAAGGCCAGCAAAGAGTTTGTCTTTGTTACTATATTGAACAAAGAGTCTTAGGACTAAATCTCACATTCTTACCCCTGAATCTTTGTGGTCATAGAGATGAAATATCCTGATTTTCCAGGCCTGATATGGGCAGTGGGTCAGCTCCACCCAAACCACAGGGTCAGAAATGGGGGAGGAGAGGTGCCCTAGGGAACGTCGAGAGGTTAGAACCAAAGAATAGTAAGTGGATACTAGGTAGGCAAGTGCAGCAGATTGTCGTGTAGGGGCTGAATGAGGGGGTCAGCAAGTGTTTTCTGTAAAGGGCCAAATAATAAATATTTTAGGGTCTCTGCTGCTACTCAACCCTGCCCTTGCAGTACAAAAGCAACCATAGGTAATACATAAACAATGGGCCTGGCTGTGTTCTAATAAAACTTCATTTACAAAAACAGGCAGTGGGCTGGATTTGGTCCATGGATACAGTCTGCTGACCCCTGGTCTAAAAGACAGAAGCACATGCAGAGTGTAGAGTCCTCTCACTGACTCCAGAGACCTCATCAAAGTACTTAACAAATGCTAGCTATTATTATTATTTAGCTGTAAGAAAAGAGTAACAATGATACCACTGATGAAAATATAATAACCCTAATTAGATAATGAGATATAATGAAATATGAGTAATATGTATTCCAGAATTGCTTCTACACTGTTAGTGGAATTTCCACTCCATATACTCGTAGAGCTGGAAAGCACTGTAAAGGTATCCAGTTCAAATACCTTATTTTACAGGTGAATCTGAGGCTTAGACAGGAGATGACACATCACAAGTTTGCATCACAAACTGTGGCAGTTTTGGAGTTTGAAGCTCTTTCCTGTAGCCTTGAAGGGGACTCCACCTGATAGACACATGATGCACCTGGTACGTTTGAGCATTAGGGGGAGTCGTATCATAAAGATCCACTGATTTTTGGATTCAAACAAGATAATGTGGTGACTTAGTATTGGTAAAATTCTTGGCACATTCTTGAGCTAGTGGAAAGATCTGATTCTGGACCAGCATGTGTGTATGACTCATGAGAAGTCCCTGGTGCTGGGATGTCTCAGATGTCTGTTTTACATGAAGATTACCAAACACCTCTTGCTACATTTGAAAACAGAATATAAATGAATAGTTATTCATTGCCTTACTTACTACCCTCTTTGTCACTATTTCCATTGACTTAACTTGCTGGCAGCCATCTAAACAGGGAGTCTTCAATTTGGCTGCATGCTGCTGAAAGGTTTCCTCTCAAGTCTCCCATCACCAACGACAGAGAGGGGCTTGTCTGTCTAAGTGGAACATACCCATTGGCCAAAATCTTCATGACTGGTAACCCCCCCGAGTTTGGTTAACCAACAACCCTGCAGTGATTCCCTAACTGGATGTTTTAAAACCATTGCTCTATAGTATTTTTTTGCCCAAATTCAACCATCATTACTTGCCTTCATTTTTAGAAATCAATGATAATAATAAACATTTTCATTTATCAAAAACAAGCCATAAACCCCTCTGGTCCCAACTGCAACAGACATGTCAGTAAACAGAATGGAACATTGGGATTTGGTTTACCATTTTTTAAGCCAAAGGTCAGCAAACTTTCCTGTATAGGTTCAAAGAGTAAATATTTTAGGCTTTGTGGGCCATAAGACAGGCTGTGATGTGCCAACTCCTGCTCTAAACTCTAGTCAGTTCTAAAGAGCAGACCACAGGTTGGAATTTGGCTGCCCAGTTGCTTGAATGAGTCTTCAAAAACTCAGGCTTTGGAGTTGGACAAATGTGGGTTTAGCTCTGTGGCTCTGCTGCTTAGAGGGTGATTTTAGGAATGTTAGTTCCCTCTGTTTCCTTGTCTATAAAATAGAGACAATAGTCCCCTTTACAGACTTGCAGAACAAACAAAAGAAGTCACTTAGCACAGAGCTGGTCTGCTCTCTAAATGGTAGTAGTATAATCAGTTCTGTTTTTGGCAACCACGCCCAGTGGGTAAGTGGAACTATTCAACAGAATACAGTTAAGGAATTGACCTCTGGTCACCTTCAAAAGGAAGTAGGTAGGGAGCGCCAGGAAACCTTTCTTCACCTTCATCTTCTGGGGAGAAGTCCGAGACGGGACTGGACTAGCTTTGCACTGTTTCTCAGAGCCTAGTGCTAACTCATGACAGACCATCCTCCTCCTTTCTCTGAAGAATGAGGCCTCACATCCTTCAGAGGAAAATCTCAAATTAAAAATCCTTTGCTGAACCCTTCAGCCATAGGGCTAAACCGGATGGCTTGCTTTGGGTCAGGACCATCAGAACAAGTGTGAGGAGAGACCACAGGCCACCGGAACTCTGGACCTCGGTGACTTAGTTCCTGGCAACTTAGTTTGCCATTTTGCAACTCCTGTTGCTCTGGCTGCAGTTGGAAATGATTTGGCCTGAAGCCGCCTAGGTGGTCAACGTGCTGAGGGAATGTAGCTTTCAGTGACTAAGTGTTATAGGTTTTAAGGTTATAGGTTACAAATTTTATAATTCTGAAGAACTATGAGTTACAAGGTTGGCATGGGGTGGGTTGTTGAGACTGGAGAATGAGAAGTTTATTTCAGAGTGACTAAATGAAATAAACAACACAAAACAGCAGCCCTTCCTTCTGCACGCACACACACATGCTGCCTGGGACGATTCAAGGTCAGATATACGATGCAGTGACTAAAAGAACATCGAAGAATGTTATTCCCATTGTACAGTTCCTGGGTTCTTGCAGACACAGTATTACAGTGAAAAGGGATTGGACTCTTGACAGAGACGCACCAGGGTGTGACCCTCACTGCCGCCTTGTCCTAGCTATTTGAGGCAAATTACTTAATTTCGCTTCCTCTGCTGTAAAATGACTAAAAATCACTTCTCACATTGTACAAAACTTCTATCTTAAGAAATGCTGCAAATAATTGCTGTCCAGCCTGACTCTGTGGGCTGGAGTCCAGATGATCAAATCTGCACGCCCAGCCCTGACTGTAGACTTTGTAAAACAAAGGCTGACGTCACTCTCAGTTTAGCACATTCTGAGCCATTACTCTAGAGAGTTCTAATCCTGGGCCTGGGGCCTCGATAACACGGAGACCTGCTGAGAAGACAGTGCAAACCCTCTTCCACCCTTTGTCCTCTGCAGGCCAGTCCTGCATCACTCCTCCTGCACCACCTCCGCCTGCTCTCAGTGAAGGTGAGATTGCAGGTCCCTTGCTCTTAGGTTTCCACACTTGTCCCCTGGGAAACTTGCTCGAAGTTGCAAATTATGGCATCTTGAGTAACAACAACGTGATTCACTCTGTTAAACCACACTGTACTTACACTGCAGCCTGGCAAATAAATATTCTTTTGGAAGGGATTTTGTTTAATTACACAGGGAAAACTCCCATCTATTACAAGGACAAAACTAAATGGCACAGGGGCCACTAACCCAGCTGGAGCCAGGCAGATATGTAAAGGAAATTAGGGGATTAACACTGAACACCTCTTAACACTTCTTTCCGAAAAACAGCAGTACAAGTGATGCCAGGGTTCTTGTTCACAGAGCCGAAGAATGAACTTTGCAAACACTCAAAGTAGGAGAGCAATGTAGAGGCTTTTATTTAGAGATAAAGTGAGAGGACAGGGCTCCTGGATCACACTAGCAGGGAACAAGAGATTCTGTAGTGGTGCATTGTTTAGGGGTTTTATAGGCAGTTGAGGATTTTGGGGAACGTGAAAAAAGGCTTAGGGGTGTGGACTTGTTAAGTGGTCCCTGAATATTTAGAATTAACTTAACATAAGGAATGTCCTGCTCTGATTTCTCCCTGGGATACTGGTGCCTTGGTTGGGGAGCATATCAAACAGGGCCACCCGCCCAGCCTCCAAGGTGGGCTGAGTTATTGTCTTTTTGCTAAAGAGTAAGTTAAGAATCTTACTTCTTAAACTTCCTGGGTGTTAAAATGCAATCTTATCTTTAAGGTGGAATCCTTCCTGCCTTTTACTATGTTGTTTACAGATAGGTCTGCATGCTAAATTAGTTGCCCAGTTTGCAAAACCACCTCATCAGATGTGAAGGAGGAAAGACAGCACATAGGCCTGGGCCTGTGAGCATGCTAAAGTGAATCTTACACATGATTACAAATGATTAGCATAATAAAAACATGTGCTATTCTTTTTCATCTGGGGAACATTCACTGAAGAATGATTCTAGAGCTTAATGTTTAACACATAGTTTTGGCAGGGGGTTTCCTTGCATGTCGTTACATTGCTCTGACTGTAAATATCCTGCCTTGCTTTTTTCGGAGGCCCTCCCCCTCCTCTGACTACACCCACGGTCCCTGTCCACAAGCATAATGCTGAGTGGTATTTCACAGTTGGGCTTGGTGTCAGAGAGGCCATAGGGGTTGATGGGGACTGTGGCAGACAGGAAGACCCACGTCTGTCTAAAGGACAATCACTTCTCAGTTCTAGCTGTTTATGGCCACTCAGGAATCTAGGTTCCAGGACATCTAGATTTTCCAGTACTTTAAGAGTAGGGGGAAACCTGGATATTAATGTGAAATCTTCTTGCTTTCAAATGTTGTTAATTAATTCACATTTAAAGACAACAATGACAACAACAATCCCATGTTACCCTTAAGTTTATAAGACTAAAATAGAATTATTGGAGAAAACATTGAAGTTGAGGTGGAAAAATGGTCCTGTGGACTACTAATACTTCAAAAATTGTATATGGCATTTATTGCAACACTCTCCAAATGGGAAAGCTTGCCTGTTTCATTCAAGCTTTATCACCTTCCTTAGACTCTACTTACCAAGGCAGAAAAGTGGACAAACCCCTTTAGTACTTTTTGATAACAGGGTAGAAACAAAGGTCATTGATATTTACTTCAGAAAATTTTAAATGATTAACAATTTACTGGAATTTATCATTGCAAGTTAAAAGAGGCCTTAGAATTAATTTCCAACTCATTATCATTAACATTGTTAAAGTTACTGCTTAAAGAGAACAGGAATCCTTACCTAAGTGGACAAAACGGATTCTGTGTTTCACTCCATTATTTTTGGTGTAACAGTAGGAAAAGGTCCTATTTTCTTAACAGCGAAGAAAGAGACTTCTTTGTGTGAACACTTGATAAGCTGTGCGGCATGGGGAATGGAACCTACTGTAAGGAGAATACTTGAGGGACAAGGGCTGGACCGCTGTTGGACAATCCATCAGGCTGTGTTTTGCTCAACGGGCTAAGGAAGTTGAGAGTGAGAAGTGGAGTAGGAGAGGATGCGGAGACCCTTTGGGGAGCGTGAGGAGGAAGAACAAAGGTGCTCACGGTGAAGTCGTATTACATGTTTGCTGAGTGCGTCATGATGTGAGACCTGCTTCCCTCCCCCCATACTGTATAGTCGTGATTTCTCAGTAGGGATTGTGGGGTTGGATCTGGTCTCAAGTAAGGGACAAGGGCTGAGTGTGAGCTGAGTGTGGCCTCTGAGTAGGCGGGGAGGGGGTGGGTAGGGAAGGAGGCAAGACCTCCCTTGGCGAAAGAGTCTGCCACCTCTGTATTAACCTAGGAGTCCAGGAAACTCATTTCAAGGAACACTGTAGATCTTATCCAACCCCTATTATTATGACATTTTGTCCTAGTGCTTAATTCAATTTACTGGTTTTTACTGAACATTTTTAGGTGCCTGGCATCCCGCATGCCATTATATGGTGGATTTAAGCCAAGATAGGACATGATCCTTGGTTGGATGTCATGATTTAGGAGCCAACCAGATAAGTTACTGGCTTAGGAAGAAACCACCCACAGAAATAAATGAAAGATTTCACAAGTTGGGCAAGATTGAGCCTTTCTTCCCAGGCACCGGAGATGAAGTGCCACAGAAGGAAGTGACGATGATGGTCCAGCGGCCAGCGTACTGGACTGCTTCCTGCGGTGCTGAGACGTGCTTCTGGAATGACTTCAGGAAGTCTATAAAAGTCAAGGCACGACCACGCCTGGTAATTTGAAACCCTGGTTACCTTTGAGGATCACTGGACGTTCGTTTGAGCTTTGGGTAGACTCCTAGGCCAGGGAGCCTCACACACCCCTTCCTTGGGCCTTGTTTAGGTTCCTCTCCACGGCTGTATCGGGGTGGGGGAGCCTCTTACCCCACGACCAAGCCGGTTCCCGCCGCTTCCTGCCGAAGCACCTCCCAGAGCCTGCAGACTCGGGGACCCCCAGTACTCCAGATCGTTACCTCACAACAGGTTCTTATCGAGCCCCTCTTATGCATCGGGTCCAGATTCAGGCCCTTTCCTCACAGGGTCTGAAAGTGGGGAAGACGTGCAGACATGAAGAAAATCATGTGCGTGTGATGAAATGAGAAGTGCAGGATCACAGAGGCATGCAAAGTAAGTTGGGGGCTCAGGAAAGGATTTCTCAAAGGAGCAGCACCAGAGAGTGAATGAAATTTTCAGGTTCGAATGTGACAAACAAATAATCTCCCAACACCATGAACTGGATCTATCTGTTGAAAGGGGGGTTGGGTCATGAAAGAGGGCACAGCCCTGTGTGTGCCCACGTAGAGCCCTGTGAACCGACCTTCCTCGAGACGCCACCAGTGGGGGAGATGCACTTTCCGCTCTGAAGAGGGAATTCACCCGGTGAGAAGATCACCCTGGTGGTGGAAGGTGCTGGGTGGGGGTGTGGGAGGGACGGGGCTCAGGTTTTCACTGGAAAAATGAGCCTGTCAAAATAGGTAAGAGGTGATTGTCCAGTCAGGGAGTGGGTGGGCAGAATCCGTAGGGACCGGGTATTCAGCTGGCTGATCAATAGCCACCGGTTTGGTGTCTCATTAGAAGGAACAGAAGAAAGAAAGCACAGGTCCTCTGGGAGGCCCTGGAATGCTTCCTTGGGTGATGAGCCCATTTAGAGATGTTATGTCGACCAGCCTTCGAAACAGATTATTCGCTAAGGAGAGAAACCTGCTGCATTAGCCTGTCAAAGCTGGAGGAAGGGGGAAGGCTGGCGCCCAGGAACCCTGCCTGCATCTCAGGGAGGGAGGCCGAGCACGCTGCCTCTCCGGACAGAGCTCCCGACGAGGTGTGAGGCGCGGGGACAAGTCTCGTCGCCACCTTGCCTCTCAAGCTTACTATCAACATCACATGAGATACTGTAGAAAACACTTAGCCTATGGTCTGGTACTCACTAATTTTCTATTGTTGCTGTAACAAACTACCACAAATTGAGTATTTTAAAACAACACAAATTTATCTTCTTGTCATTCTGGAGGTCAGAAGTCTGAAATGGGTCTCATTGGGCCCAAACCAAAGTGTCAGCAGGGCTGCCTTCCTTTCTGGAGGCCCTGATGAAGATTGCCAGCTTCTGGACGGCACCCCAACAGTCCTGGGCCCGTGGCCCTTTATCCTCAAAGCCAACGATGCTGGGCTGAGTCTCTCCTGTGGCCGTCTCTGTAGCTCTCTCTTCTCCTGCTCCTCGCTTCCACTTGCAAGGACCTTTGGGGTTGCACTGGGGCTGCCTGGATAACCCAGGATGAATAGCAACCTTAATTGTACTTGCAACCTGAATTCCCATTTGCCAGGTAACTGACGTAGTCATGGGTTCTGGGGATTAAGATATGGGCATTTTGGGGGAGGACAAAAGCTGATCTGTGGTCCCTACTTGTTACCAGTACCCCCTGGTCACTTCTTTCTCAAGTGTGGAGTTACCCCCAGCTCTGTTCTTCCAGTGCAGGGTGGAAGCCTCAGCTCTTGTAGACACCGGTGTGCTGGGGGATGAAGCCGGGAAAGCCTGCTGTTGACTGGCTTAGCGGGGCAGGGATGGGGTCGGACCCCACCCAGAGGGTTGTGTGCAGTCTCGGTGGTGTGTTGTATGGGGACATGAGAGGGGCTTGAGGAAGAGAAAGCACTGAGCAGAGAGAGGGGCCTACACGTGTCTGGAAGGTTGGTGGGTGGACATGTAGTTACATCATGTACTGTAAGCGTGTGTTAAGAGCGTGAGCCTTGCTCAGGTAGACCTGGGTTCCATTTCAGCTCAGCTCTGCACTAGCAACTGGGCCATGACCTCACCTCTGGGACTTTCTGTTTTTTCATCTGTAATGAAGGAATAATAATAGTATCTACCTTATGACAGTGCTGTGAGGAGTGCATGGATAATGTATACAAAGCACCTAGCACGGGGCTCTTAAATTATTCTCATTATTATTGAAGTCCTACAGGATAGGAATATAACTAGTGGGTAGAAGCTATGGGTAAACAGGTTTAGGGTTACCACGAAGGAAGAGCTTTATTAGCTAAATCTGTCCAGGGCCAGATGCTGAGACGTGTGAGGTCATGAGCCCCCCCACCGCGGCGGTTCAGGCGTGGACGAGAATCAGCGGGACCGCGGACTGCAGCACAGTCACCTGGGCGCTTTCGAAAGTGTCCAGAGGTCTAGAACCCACCCAGTTACGCTGAATGGAGATATTTGGGCTGGAAAATCTGCTTTTTTTTTTTAAGGAGACTTCACTTTTTACAGCAGTCTTAGATTTACAGCAAAATTGAACAGTAAGTACGGAGAGTTCCTATTACTCCCTGTCCCCAAACACACACATGAGCTTTCCCACTATCAACATCCTACACCACAGTGGACATGTTTTTTACAATCGAAGAACCTGTATTGAACATCACGATCGCCCAAAGTCGTAGTTTACATCAGGGGTCACTCTCGGGGTTGTTCGCTCTGTGGGTCTGGACAGATCCATGACATTCTCCACTAGTAAAGTATCATACAGAGCATTTTTGTTGCTCTAAAAGTCCTCTGTTCTTGCCTGCTCATCACACCCTCCCCCAAACCCTGCCAATCACTGATCTTTTTACCGGCTCTGTAGTTTTTTGCCTTTTCCAGAATGTCATGTAATTGGAGTCATACAATATGTACCCTTTCAGATTATGTTCTTTCACTTAGTTGTATGCATTTAAGGTTCCTCCACATCTTTTCATGGCTTGGTAAGTCATTTCTTTTTAGCGGTGAATAATATTCCATTGTCTAGATGTACCGCAGTTATTTATCCATTCACCTACTGGGAGACATCCTGGTTGCTTCTAAATTTTGGCAATTTCATAATTTCATATTTACCAAGCTTCTGTAAACATCCTTGCACAGGTTTTTGTGTGGATGTATGTTTTGGAGATCTGCACTTTTAACAAGTAGTCCAGAGACAGATTTGGGGCCTCTGGACAAGATAATCATTTGTCCTGAGGTTGAGAAGGGGCTGGAAACCTCTTCAGTCCTGAAATTTTAGGATTCTGTGAGGACTGTGTGTAGTTCTTACTTCAGGCTCTGTCTGGACTAGACATTAGCCCTGATCTCTCTGCACTTTTCTCCCCTAAGGCAAAAGCACTCTCTTGACTAAATCCTCAGTGTCAATACTTACTGCTAGCACAAACTCACCTGATATAAAGAACAGTTTTTCTAGTGCTGGAGAGAAAGTGGGCTGACCCGTTCTTCCTAGTTCAGGACTACCTAGCTTAAGGACTCTCCTACCGGCTACCTGTGACCTTGGGAAAACAATTTAACCATTCAATCCCTCAGTTTCCCCTTCAGTAAAAGTTTCTAATAATACCATTTACCTCAAGAAGTTATTGTGAGAAATAAATGAGTTCCTATAAACACTTAGAAAAATGCTGGTACAAAGTAAGCTTTGCATAAACGTTACTTGCTATCAGTATTGTCAGCATTATTGTTATGCTTGTTATGACCAATTAGCAGACATTTGAGTCCCTGGGAGGTGGGGCGTCCTTCCTGGTGAAGAAAGGGAGGTGAAGGGAACCCTGGCGGTTTCTTCCATCAGCAGGTGCGGGCTGGGTGACCCCTGTGGCTCTGGGGGCCCGGCGGGAGGCGTCAGTTAAGTGGATGCTGCGGATGCTGCTTTCCCAGTGATACCGCTGAGGCCGGGGACCAGGAGCGTGTGCTGCGTAACGCCGGCAACACGGCGAGGGCTTCCCAAAGCTCACTGCCCTTTCCCTCACCTGGCAGCACGGTTCTCTGCTTCCCCCCTCCAGGTGCTAGCATTGCCTGTCTCATGGGCCACTAGTGCCTTGGTGGGGATGGACGCTTTAATGTGTCCGTCACACGGCAAATGCCCCTAGAAAGCATGTACCCAGAGAGCCCTGGACTCAACGTCAGAGGACATCGCAGGTTTCATTTCGGCTGCTGCAGGCACTGGGGCCGCCGTTCCTCGGGCAGGGCCGCCGGATCAAAGCCGCCGTCAGCCAAGGGCCAGGCCTGCGAGATGGAGGCTCATCTGCTCCCTCCTGCCACCTCCTGGTTTTCCTAATGCAGGTGTTCCCCTCTGCAGCTGGCATTTCTTTCCTCTTCTCCAGGTATCTAAGCTGTCAGAAAACTACTCCCTAGAGTCACACAGAACCTGTGAATGGAGCATGGTTTTTACCTTGTCGCCCATTCACTCATTCAATATACAAAAACCGAGCATCTGCTGTGTGTCAGGAACCGTGCCGGGTGTGGGGAAAACAGTCCAGTAAGACAAGGCTTTGCCCTCAAAGAGTTTATGTTCTTGGGGGAAAACAGACAAGTAAATTGTGATGTAAACTGTGATGATAACTTCTTGAGAGAGGTCAGCACAGGCAAGCTGCCGAAGGAGCATCTAAAAAGCAGACTTGGACTCAAGAAAGGTTTCCCGAGCAAAGTCATACTTGAACTGAATTTTGAAGAAGAAATAGAAGTTAGTCTCAGAAGGCTGGGGTGGAGGGTGAGGTGGGGAGGACGTTTTAGCCAGCAGACATAGTTCGTTTCAAGGCAAACTGAAACTGGGGCCAGGTTCCTCATCGTTCCAAATCCAGAAGGCCTGCTACATGAATCTCCCCCAGTTTATTGGAGTTGTGAGAAGTTTTCAAATGTGTTTTCCTGTTTTTTCCCTCACCAGAGGTGGGTAACAATTTGTTCAGAATCACCATGCCTCCGGGGACAGGGCTGGCCGGTGTTTCCTGGGCCATGCATGATCTTTATTTTTAGAAGAGGTTCCCGATTTAGGCCGGTCTATCACCCCAGCCTGGAGGTTTGCTGTTCCTTGGTGTCTTACTTCTGTTTTGGGTGGGGAGCCTTTCTGGAAATGGGCAAATCTGTTGAGTCAAGGCTAGCTTAAAGTCTGTACCCTAGGGGGGATTTTACACAATTCCAGAGGTTTTAACTTCAAGCTGTACATCTGATGTTCTTTGAGTGGTAGCTGGTCATTCCGCAGTGTGAAATTTTATAGGTGGGACTTTCCCAGTTTCCCCCCCACTCTGGCCCTTCTGGGAATTTCTTTTTGTAAAAAGCACAAGTATCATTTTTTCCAAAATCATTTACTGAAACTCAACTGTAAGTCAACTGTCGTAGTGGTCATTTTGTACCATTTTAGGCATTTAGGCCAAAGAAAGGAAACTAAAATTGAGGATCGATTATAGGTTAAATACCTTGTTGGCACTCTCGTCAGTGTATCTCACTGAAGCTCTGTAATGACCCAGGGAGTCGGGAGGTTCAATGCCTTGTCTCCGCCTCAGCTGGAAAGGGGAGATTTCAGCCAAGAATCTGATGACCATGTAATTATGTAATTGCGTTTCACCAAGTTGCCTTTTGGCGGCTGCTAATTAGTGGCTGGGGTTTTAACTTCTGTTTGTAGGCAAAATGAATGCTATTTTTCTTCATCCCTTCCATCTGTATGACTTTTTCCTTGCCCCTGTGGAAGGACCCCTCACACCCAAAGGACCCACCTGGCTCTGTATTTGCCATTCATGCCATTAGCCAGTTTGGGCCTGATGGCCTGGGAGGTGATACGCAGGCCGCCTCTGCGGTCCGCAGGAGTGGACTGTGACTGGTCTAGGTGATCTCTCAATGATTTAGCGATGAATTTGGCCATTGGCTGGTCCCTCTGCCAGGTCACCTGTTTGACTCAGTTCTCGTGGCATTGACCTGCTCACCTTAAAATCTAGACTGAGAATTGTCAAGGGTGGATGGGGGGTTAAGAAGATGCCTATATCCAAATTGTGTACCGAATTTGAACCCTAACTTGGCTCAGGTAGCACTAGAAAAATGTGCTTTTGTAGCAGAGATAGGAAAGGTAAAAAATGGAGAGAAAGACAGAAAGGAATGATTATTGTTGTTACTGTTATTGTTGGTGTGTCTTTGTCTCTAAGTCACCCATCTGCTTTTCCCTGTGGCGGTTGTGACACACAGGTTGGGCTCACCCCTCGTGGTTGGTGACGTGATTCACTTCGCAGTAAACACTAAACTTATTCAGTCCTGGGTACCTAGAGTGGAGGCTACTCAGATCTCTTAATATCCTCCCCTGGAGAATCAGAGAATCACAGAATTTTACAATGTTAAATAATTTCTAATCCAACCCTTTTACTTTAAAGATTCAGATCCTTGGCACTAAAAAATAAAAATCAGCCAAAAATGACCCTTAAACCCTATTGTGTTTTACAGTAAGAGCACGTTTGGCCATTCCATAGTATTTCGTCTTTCTTTCTGTTGAGTATGGTGAAGTAGTTTTACATCCTTGTCACCCCCACACTATTTCTGACCCATGCCGCTAGCAGCAGCCCTGGAATGAGGACGCAGACCTCCTGACTTCCAGCCTCGTTTTATCCATGAGGCCCCATCCAGCCTGATTTGGGAAAATGGTAAACTGTGCTCTCCAGCCAGGCTCTTGGATGTTCAGGAAGAAGCTGTAGAAAAGATGAGTCACTTATGAAGTCTGGAGTAGTTCACGGGCAGGGCCTTTCTAAAAAGTATTTTCGTGATCTAAGAAATGGACACAGTGCCCAAACATGAACAGAAGAAGGGACTGGACATGGAGGTTGTGAATCTCTAGGTTTCATTCACAGGATCTCTGAAGACACAGAGGCTGTCAGAGAGAAAGATTCTTGGTCAATGAACATCCTTGACCACACGGCTAAGCCAGTCTTACAGGATCTCTCAAGGGTGGAAGGACTGGCTGTTATAAATGCCCATCTGTCTTAGAGTTCCAATCCCTTTCACCGCAGAGGGTGGCATTCTTAAGCAAGCCGGGGAAATTCCAGATGTGCGCCATCGTGGCTGTTATCACCACGTCGTGGTGCTCGGCACTCAGAGCTGCCACCACTGGTGTTTCCAGCATTCTTTTCCAAACACACCACCCACCTTAGGGGAAAGTCCCCTCAGCAAACATTATTTTCGTATTTGAGGGCCTGACCTAGTTTCTCCTAAAGGGCAGTTTCTGGACCTTGTTTCCCCAGGTCTTTGGACTTGGTCAGCAGAAGGCTGCATGGGTAATGCTCGTTGCAAACCTCACATTCTCTAGGCAGAAACACACCAGTTGCTTTTAGGTTCCCTGGAGAATGTTCTGTTGCCACCTCATTGAACCAGTGAAAGAGGAAAAAAGAACTTGGTGCCAGGTAAGGTGACACTAAAGTGTGCAGGCAGGAAATCTGAATCCAACACCACATCTAATGAGCCTATTATTGGAGGCTCTTGGCAGAGTGAGGAAGATCAAATGCTAATGAAAAGCAGGTTCTGGGAACAGTTTAAAACAGCTGCAGCCCCATTACATGTTCCCTTTTGAGTCACAGAGGAGGTTTTGCACAATAAAACGGATCTTACCATTTTAACAAGACTTGCGGATTTGTGTGAAAAAGAACAGGGCAGCAACCTCAGAATTAATAGCTTTTTAAATAGTTCAGTGGAGAAGTTAAGGCTGAAGGAAATGATGGGCTCATTGTTAGAGTTTTAAATGATCCAAACAGCGGTCTCACCATAGGGCCTCACTTTGGGGGGCAGTGGAGAGAGATCTGGCAGAGGTGGCTTACAGAAAGTTCCAATTATTAAGGAATTACATTGCTAAATTCTTGATCAAGAAGGCACTCTAGTAGAAGTAGAGGTGGTCAACAGTATGGAAGGGCACCAGGCTCGATGGACTTGGTATTACCATGCCATGCCTGGGCTTTCAAATTCCTTACTGCTGGGCTCCACCTGAACAGCCACAGGTAGTAGGACGGGGGTATTAACAAGGCAAGAAGTGTGCACCCTTGAAATCACTTACTGTGATTGTCCAGGGGACTTTCCCAGACCAGGTCTTGCCCTTTCTGTTCATTACCAGGAAAGCGAATCTGCAAGCTGTTGTGACCTCAGGCCTTCCTCCTGTGTCCGGCTCACCTCTCCCAGGTATCCTTTCTCTTGCTGGGAACTAGAGCAGCCGTTGAAATGCTGTCATATTCGTGGTGGGAACAGGGCAGAGCATTACTGACTTGACATTCCTTTGAATCCATGCCTGTGCTGAAACCCGACACGTGGACACCAGGAGTTGCATCTGGTGGGAGCTTCAGGCTCTAGTTTGCACATACAGATTTCCAAACTGTGTCTCCTCCATTTATTGCTGAGCTCTAGACAAATTGCACAGTTAATTTAGGAGACCCCTCATTCCCTCCAGGTTTCTGTTCAAATGACCCCTTATCACAGAAGCCTTCCTGGCACCTGATTCAAAATAGCACACCTCCTCCCCACAGGTCACCTTCCTCTTAGCACCTATCTCTGCGAGGTACATTTGTCTATTTATTTGTCCTCCACACTACAATGTTCAGTCCATGTGAGCAAGGGCTTTGTCTGTTTTCTTTACAATGGCATCTTTAGTACCTAGAATAGTGTGGGGCCTGTGATATGTGCCCAGTAGAAATTTATGGAATAAAAACAAAGGTGATATGAGCCTTGTTGAGGTAGCGCGCTGCCAGTCTGTCCACAGAAGGGCCTCGTTCCCAGGAGAAAGCAAGGTGCCCTTTGTAGCTCCTTTCTAATTCTTAAGTTTTCTTTGAGCAAACATTTATCAAACATCTGGCACCAGGTATTAAGGACCCCAGCCTGCTCTCCCAGGGTTTGTAGACTGATGGAAGATGGAGACATATAAATTAAATCCATTCTGTAAGACACAACTCTGGAATCAGCCCCATCTGGGAGACTTCCTTGAACACCCTTCTTCCTCCAAGCTAGGCTGGGTGCCACTCTCACATTTCCCTCCCTCCTGTACAGAGCGTTCTCATGGCTCATATGGAAAACAGACGGGTACCGTGCAAGGTGCTTCCTGTTTCCCCTGAAGAGCAAGAATTACACCTTGCTTACCAGCGAGTATAGTGTCTCACATGTGGAGCGCTCAGTGAACGCAAGCTACCCTTGCTAGTGCCTCTGTCACTGGGCACACTCAGCAGCCTGCCTTTATATAGCTGTGTGTGTGTCTAACCTCACTCAAAAAACCGTATCTATTCTTCTGAAGATATATAAGGCTTAGAAGCAGCCTTACGTATAATTATATAATATTATAGATGCTGTATTCTGTAATATTACCCATTTCAGGCCTTCCCTGTGTTCTGGTGATGCAGAGATCAATCAGACCAGTATAGAATCTTTAGGAAGAGTTCTTAGGGGACCCCCTGTGTCCCCAGATGCAAGATGTCCCCTCATACGCTCTAAAAATGATTTTCTATGTGCAGATGTCAGGAACACCTATGAGCCTGAGACACTTGTTTAATTCTGAGAGGGCTGGAGAAGTCAGAGGAATTCTCTCCGTAAATCCATGTGGGGTCACGTGCTCTGACGCTGACTCTTTGATGTGGCTGTTTTGATTCAGGGCTTCAGAGACATTCTGTCATGACCTAAAAAGCAGACCATTAAACATGCAGCAATTTTTTTGCAACTGAGAAGCATGTGCAACAGGCCTCCAACCACATTGCTGGGTTGGGTGTGTATGTCAACCTAATATTTGTGGGTTTTCACTTTGGCATGACTGTTTTGATGCACGATACTGTCATTACATGGTGGATCTTGCCAGAATGTTTGGTTTAAATACTTGTTAGTCTCACTTAAACACCAATCATGTGTCCAGTTCTAACTGCGGTGGTAGGAGGGGTTTAAATGAAGCAGAAAGTGGGGGATTACAGTTTCAAGGGGATTATAGAGTGAGGCCAAGGGATGGCTAATGAATATATTCACCACTTCAGGACACATAGATCTCCATTCTTTTTGACCATTTCCTGGTTTAGAGCTTCAGGTTTCTGACTGGAGAAATGTTTAAAATTATAAAAAGGTCCCAATGTAAAAATTAAAATATGGCCTATCCATGTTAAAAAGATTGTTTGAACCATTTCTCCTGCCATGTCATAAAAAAATCTTCTCTGTCTGCTTCACTTGGTGATGGGAGAAAGTGGTATTTGTTGCTCACCAATCTGAAAGGCCCTTGTCTGCTTGCTGTGAAGGGTCATGCCCTATATTCCTTTTTAGACGGTATGAATGACCATTAGTACACCCAAATGTCAAATAGTCGGTGGTTGCCCCAAAACTAACCAGATGAGTAGAAAAATAGACCATTCAGGTAAGACTAATAAACTTACATTTTGACAGATTTGACATATTTAATAAAAAAATATTTTTAATATTTTCATTTGGGTATTCCACCAGACCATGCAATGTTACTTCCAATTTTAAAACATTTTAGTAACAAGTATATCAAGCAGTCTGTTATGAAAAAGTAAGTAGAGCCTCTGGTTTTAAGTCTGAGACTCTGGAAGTTAAGCTTGGTGTCTGGTGGAATACTGGAGCAGGTGTGTGTGGGGGTCCCTTCAGATAAATGTCATCCTTGAACTTGAACTTGACATGTGTTGTGTGTCTCCATGTTCTTTGGAGACAGGAACCAGGTGCCATGTCAGGCCCCTAATGCACATTACGGTGTTTAATTTCTGCAAGGTAGGTATCCAGCCCTTCTTACTACACACCAGGTGGCAAGTGATAGAATCATGATTTGAATCCCAGGTTCTCTGAGTCCAAAACCAACTCTGTTTCTCTGATAACCAGTGATTCCAAACCTCTGATCTGCAGATTGATGTTGGTGCAGAGGAAGGTTTCTCCAGGCTGTGGAGAGACTATCTGGGTAAGGCTAACACCCCCCTATCTTGGAAGGCAATGTCATTTATTCAGAGACTGTGACCTGATTTTCTATGTATTAAAAATCAAATGCCTAGCTTTTTTTTCTTTCAAATCATGTAATGGCGATTGTAAATGGCAGCTAACAAAAAAGTGTCCTAAGTTATCAAAGTAAAAAATTGGCTTCCCTATGTCAGTCCCCACGCTTAAACTTGGAATCTTACTGGCCTGGGAAAATGACAAAGCTGAAAAAGAGGCAGTGTTCTCATTACCCCGGCAAGGGCCTCATTGGCGGACTCAACACAGCTTGGGTTCACGTGGGGTTTATCTGGAAAAGGGCTGGACTGCATCCGTGGAGAGAGGCGGTTGCAGGATTGTGAAAGCCACCTGGCTTTGACGCTGAGCACATGACCTGGGCAGCTCAGCAGAGTCCTGATAATGCAAGTGACCTTTAAAAACCACAATGGATTGATGTTTTAAAAACTAGACAAACCATCTTTTCCAAAAGAGAGGTAAAACTTGGACTACAAGCATGTACGGCTTTTCAGTGACCAGGATGGGGAAGGCTGTAGCTCACAGACATTTTAATTTAGCATGATGTAGGCCACGACTCTCCTGACCGTAGATTATTCAAAAGTCACCTTTTTGCTGTTGGCAGAAGAATGCGAGAGCTCAGGTTTCAGAGGCAGGCGTATTTGGGTGTGGCTGTCCCTTTCTTTTATCCTTGTGACCCTGGGCAAGTTACCTTCTGTAAAATGGGCAGGGACACTGGCTGAGATAAGGGGGTGGGTGACTTGCAAGAGCCTCGCCCCTGCCTGTGGTGCACTTTTCTTTACGGTGGTGATGCAAGGTAACAAGGCAAACAGCCCCCGGCCTACGGGCGGTCCGCGTGGGGCTCGGGGTCCTGCTTAGCGGTGAGCTGGGACTCGGTACCCTGAGGTGCTCTGGTCTTTATTTTCCTCCCTAGGGTCCCAGATTCCCAGCTGTGCCTGTTTTGCCTCTGACTACTGAGCCCCTCGAATCGCACAGTGGAGGCGAGCAGCAGGCTCCAACCGCCGCCCTCCCTTCTGTTTCAGTGCCAGCATGCCCAGGCAGGTGGAGGTGCGGGTGCACGACAGCCACCTCAGCTCCGAGGAGCCCAAGTCGCGGCCTCTGGGGCTGCGCCTGTGTGACAAGCTGGGGAAGAACCTGCTGCTCACGCTGACCGTGCTTGGTAGGTGACCGGGGCCGCCCCACCCGGCCCCCTTCTCGGGGTCCCTCCTGGCTCTGTGGGGAAGCCAGTTCGGCCGGCCAGCCCTCCCACTGGCCAGGAAGCCCACGCTCTGCCTCAGGCCTCCACAGCCCAGGCCTGCTGCCTCGGCGGCACAGTTTTCACCCCCCCTGCCCCAGCTATTTGTTTTCTTCCTTGGGATTTCGCTGGTTCTCAAATTTTCAGTGTGCCTATGGGTTTCTCATGAGTGTGTTAGCATGCAGAGTCCCAGGCCCTACTCCCAGAGACTTAGCTCTGGGCCAGCTGCAGTGAGGCTCTGGAATTGGCATCTCACCAACCCTTTCAGGTGATTCCCAAGCAAATGCTCTGTGAACCACATTTAGAGAAATACTTGCATCAAGAGAAAGCAACAGTTGCTGAAAACCCCACAAAGAGGCTCCCAAGGTCTGACCTTCCCTAAGCACCTCATTAGCTCAGGTCGCTTCAGCACATTAGCTAATGAGGTCAGGGCGGCCGAGGCTTGTCCCAAAGCCTTGATCTGCTTCAGCCCCACCTGGAAAGTCTTACTCCCCTGCCTCAAGCCCCAGCCAGGCGATGGTTGCCCTTTTATGTGGCTGTTAATACGACCTTGGTCTTAGGTTTTCCACCCAGGGTTTGATGAAAATGGGGCAAATTGTAGAACCTTGTAATGACAACCACACGGTTCCTTTATTGGTCCCTCCCTGTCTTTCAGCTGTCACTTAGGCTACACAGAGAATCTTCCCACCCTCCACCCCCAGCCCCACACACTACAACCCCACACCCTCCATTCCATAGCTGTTTCTTCCACTCAGTCCTCTTGGATGTCAGGGAACCAGGGTCAGAGCAGGGGGCTTACAATAGCTCAGCTCTCTAGCTCACTTAATGAAAGACAGCACAGATGTGGTGGGGTTTCCCAAGGGTCACCCTCCACGTAAGCAAACGTCTTTCAGTCTAGGTCTTGAAGAGGTATGTTTTCACCTGTTGTAGGACGTAAAACAGATCAGGCTTTAGGCCACATGACTCCCCTCGCCTCCCTGGAGTTAACACCACAAGCCATATGCCCAAGAGCTCCCTCCCCTCGTAACAGCCAGTGATGCTGTGACCTGATTTGTGGTTTCTGCAAGGATTGTTTATGTTGGCCCCTGTTTGGAGAGACCCGGAGTTTGTCTTGTGGAATCCCTGAGCATGCGAAGTGAAATGCTCCTGCCAGCATCTCTGCTCCAATTGTTTCCTCCCAGAGTGTATGTTTTTAGACCCCCTCCTCGATGTCCCTTAAGATCAGCAAGTCTAAAGAGTATCTAAGAGGACATGGAAGTCAAGGGCAAAACTTCCTGAGGGTGAGCCATGGGGAAATTATTGGAAGCTAAAGAAGAAAGAAGAAAAACGGAAGCTCATACCAGCTTGATCATCAGATGTTCCCTTTATCTGGTAACCAGTTGAAAAGAGAATCAATACAGTAAACACCAGGCCAGTGGCTAGGCCTGGGCTGCAAGGAGAAACAATATCTGGCTCTTTGGATTATTTCTATGGATAATCTCTGACTCTACAAATGGGCGATACCCTCACATACACTGGAGTCGATTTGCCATGTCTTACTTGCCCTAGAGCCTGACAAGGCTCCCCTGGACTCTTTCAGTGGTGCTTTTTAAGAGTTGGAAGTACAAAATATTCTCTCACAAGTAATTAAAACCAACTTCACTTATATCGTGGTAATTGTGTTGCATGTTATTCATCTTCTGATAATGGAGAAGTATGAAAAAAGGTCAACGTCCCTAAAATAAGTCTTCAGAGCTATGTGTTTGGCCAGGGCAAAAAATAAACTCAGATTCCTTGCCCTTCCTTACAGGCGTCATCCTGGGGGCAGTATGTGGGGGGCTTCTCCGCTTGGCGGCGCCCATCCACCCCGACGTGGTCATGCTGATCGCCTTCCCAGGGGACATACTCATGAGGATGCTGAAAATGCTCATTCTTCCTCTAATCATCTCCAGTTTAATCACAGGTGAGACCACCTCTCGGTGTCTGGTCCGAGGGGGTCATACTCCTGCTCTGGCTTTGGGATTAACAACAGAATCTCAGTTTGGTTGAATGAAAGAATGTGACTGTATCATTTCACTGCAGAGCCTTGCTTTCCCATCTCTAAAATGGGGATAATCAACCCTGAAAAATGTTTGCCCTCTATTGTTCGGTCCATCTGTCTGTCTAGCAACAAAAGATGAAAAGGAAATAGCTGTATGTTAAAAGTGATGCTATCTGTGGTGATTTTCATTTTTAATATATGCTTTTCTCATTTTCTAAATTGTGTTTTGTTCAGAAACTGATAAATAAAGGTAATACATAGAAAAGAAAATGGCCCTCTTTATTAGAGGGTGTGGAGGGAAGTGGGTATTGAAAATAAATTGAAAAACTAGATATGAAACCCTTTGAGTTTTTCAGAAAAAAGGTATCCTTCAAAAACATTCACTTGTTTTTGCCTGAAAGAATTGTTTTATTTGAAAGAATTTTTTTCCCCCTTAATGGGCTTCTACTGGTACTTTTCTCCTTAACAAATAATATTGCTTGAACAGCAATGTTGAGTTTATTTTAAAGACTAAGCTCTGAGTTAAGGTGGGAAGCTGGGCTCTGGTTTATATTTGAATGCCGATAAGCGGGATGGTGTTCCTCTGGACGGTCCACGACATGAAGGAGGTGAGGCTCTGGTAACGCCTAGAGATTCAGGTGCTCGGCCGGGTTATTCCCCAGTCTGATAACTGGTGGACCTCTGAGCCCAGTGAGGAGAGGAGCTGGGACTTGGAGTCAGGAAGGTCTCCTGCAGTCCCAGATTGAGTGAAACTGGGCTTTCACCTTAAAATGCTCCTTTCGAACCAGAGAAAATGTTCTCCATGCTGGTGTAACATATCGCACATTGGTCAACCTGGTAAGGAAAACCTAGCTTCTGCTGACTGGAGTCAGACTTTAGGTTGTAAAAGGTAGGTCATAGATAGGTCAGCCAAATTCAGAAAAGACAGCATCAATGACATCCTCCCTACAGCCAAAGGAGACTGATCCCCAGAAAGGAGGGCCATCTCTCTGTTTAGTAAAAGCAGGAAATGAAACAGGAAGTAGAAAAACGGAAGAAACAACTGGGAAAAAACCCAGTGAAGGCTGGAGTTTTTGTGACTTGCTTGGAATTTCCTCTAACAATGACAGAACCTCAAGCAGTGTGCAGGAAGCCCCCACCTGTGCCTTCTCTGACCCCCTCGGTGCTCCCAGATCCCCACATGAGGCGGGGAAATGTGTGCCCGGTCGGGCTTCATGTCTGAGGTGTGAGAGGGCTGTGCCACATCTCTCTGCTAGGCTTTTGATTTTAATGGCCGGTAATGCATTTGAAAGATGTTTTGAATAAATAGGACTTTTTTACCTACCAAATTTTAATTTTCTCTACTGAGAATATTAAAAAACAATGACAATCTAAGTAAAACCTGGCATGTATCAGCACCGCCATTCCTTTAAGAATGGATATCTTAACCCCGAATAAATGGAAAGGACACAATCTCAGAATTAGAAATTGAATATATTCCACTTTGATTCACTATAACAGACTAACGAGCAGTCACGGACCAGATTATAAACCTGAACTAGAGATTGCCAATTTCCCCCAGTTCTCTAGACTCTTAGAAACATCCTTTGAAAACAGCATTGTAAACTGTAGGATAGACCAAATATTCAGTAGACGGAGGTTAAATTGACCATGAGTTCATTTGAGTGATATGAAGCCAAGTTATAAGTATGCAGAAGTGGGTAATTAACAGAAACAGAGACTTAATCCTTCCGGGTTTCTTTTCAATCCAGGGTTGTCAGGCCTGGATGCTAAAGCCAGCGGGCGCCTAGGCACCAGGGCCATGGTGTATTACATGTCCACGACCATCACTGCCGCCGTGCTGGGGGTCATCCTGGTCTTGGCCATCCACCCAGGGAACCCCAAACTCAAGAAGCAGCTGGGGCCTGGGAAGAAGAATGATGAAGTGTCCAGCCTGGATGCCTTCCTGGACCTTGTTCGAAATCTCTTCCCTGAAAACCTTGTCCAAGCCTGTTTTCAACAGGTAACCCCGAATTCTGATGTTCTCACCTCTCCAGCTTTGTAAATTATCAGGGTAACTGAGAGACTGTTTCAACAAACCAGCTCTGGGAAACAATTTTCTCACTATTGAATTATCTCCATCTTGGGTTTGTATGAGGTGATTTGGGGCAGAATTTTGGGGTTGAAGTTGTGTTGTTGTTCATTTGAACCTTCCTTTTATCCAGCCCTCTCGGTATGTCTTTGCTCTGGGACGACTCTTCTCCTTTTTTGATGTTAGCTCTTCCTTGCTGTTTGATTCCTGTCTCTGCATCACCCAGGGGCACAGTTTTTCACCCTCGCCCATGCCCCTCGAGAGCACCCGGAGGTTCTCAGTCTTGGTGGCATAGCAAAACCACATGTGGAGTGTTCAAAGAATACATATGCCCTACAGAATCAGAATCTCCAGTGTGGGTCCAGGAATCGGGTCTTTTCAAATTGTAGAAGTAGTGCACAAGGATTATAAAAAGTTTAAAGAGTATAGATGCATGTAAAGTAAAAGTTCAAGTCCCATTTCTCTTCCCTACAGCTACTTGTGTTGAGAACTTTGTCTCCTTCCATATTCATATTAGGTATGCATGCATAATCTCTGAAAATTCCATCCAAGTGGTACTGCATTACACGTACCATGTTTTGTACCTTGCTTTTTCACTTAACAGGTTTAGGGTACCCTCCTCTTTCTCTCTCTCTCTCTTTTTTTTTTCATAATTGCAGAATATTTCTAAGGATAGATTCTTAGAAGTTAAAATGTTCTGCCGAAGGGTTTTATATTTTCAGTTTGCTGGGAATTAGAAAAATGGCCCTACAGAAGTTTGTAACAATATGTATTCTTACCAATTGCTTATAGGCATATCTATTTTTTTAAACTTGTGATTTTTAGAAACAGATCATTCTGCTGTGTAGAGCCAATCACATAGCTGCCTAGGCCCCACTTACCAGCCTGCTGTCTAGCCTGAGGCCAGTTTAGGTTATAATACACCTCAGTTCCCATTATTCCAGGTAGGAAATAAATGAGAAGCAAGGAAGAGCCTTCAGCCATTTCCAGGGACTCACAGAAGAATGAACTTAGGTTGCATAGTGGAAAAGTCTGCATTCCCAGCAGCCCCCCAAGTGCAGTTGCCAACCACGGCTGAGGCCAGATTACTCTGTGCTGGATGTGTTCTCTGATCTTCAAGGCCACTCCCCTGGCACATGTAGCATGGAGCTGCACAAGAGGAAAGCATTGGAGCAGGGACAGTTGGATGGGGAGTGCACAGAAACAGTTTGGGGAGGACTTCTTCCTGGCGCCCACTCTTAGCATGTGCTTGCCCCTCAACAGCCCGCTTAGAAAGATGAAACTGCTTGCTTTGGGGCGGGACGATAGACACAGTTGGGTGCCAAGTCTATTCTTAGCATTTTGGAAAGTGCTCTCTGAAACTCCAGCTGCCGGAAGCTGGGCTGGTGGAAGACTGGGGTGGGGGTAGCATGAGAGGAATGGTGGAGAGACAGAACTGGGTCTCTTTCCTGTGCCTGGTCATAACCATGCTTCATGCAAGAAGACCCCTTCATCTCAGCCCATAAGGCAGGACTGAGAAGCAAGCAGACACCTGGAGCTATTGTGCTGGTCTTGGGGTGAGTTTTTGTGGTGTCATCAATACTCACACTTGGTGACCTGTTTGGTTGGTGGGGGCACTTTGTGACACTAGGATAGAGCCCTGAGCCACTGCCTTCCCCACCTTCCACCCCGGCTCTACCCCTCCACTGGCAAAATTCACAAGAGAATGAGCCCTTAGTCCCTAAGCCAAGACCAGGGTCACTGTCCCTTTGGGTTAGGACAATCAGAGGAAAAATTATGTAGAAACTTTTATTTACCTCATGGGGAAAGAGGTGCAGATTTCTTAAGCCAGCCTTCAGGCAGCCCAGAGGAGAGGGATCTTAAACTAGGTGCAATCCCATGCATGGCTTAGAAGGGCCTCGAGGAGGGCTCAAAGGAAGGGAACTCCTGCAGGGTGACATCACATTACCAGAGAGGACAGGTGCTGGGGAGGTGCCCTCTGTGCCCTGAGTACAGCTGGAAATTATTTTAAGTAGCCTTTCTCGGGTGGAGGGACCTTCCTGACCAGAGTTCGAGATGTAAAGAGGGTGGTATGCTGTCCCCAGAGTGAAGGCTGCCTTACGCAAGATGACAGGACCATATCTTTGAGAGCAGGGAGGTTACTGCTTACTGCTTAAGGCTGACTCTGAACTAAGGTGAGGTTTGCAAGAGAACAATAGGCTGGAGGTGTGGCCTGACCACATTCAATCAAGCCCAGTGACAGGGGCCTCATGGGGTCTTTCGTTCCTCAGAACTTGGTAATCTGTGTTTGCTCATTCATCTGCTACTTGTGAGTAGTTCCTGGGTACTAGATTCTCTGCCGGGCACGGGATGCCACAGGGAATGAGACAATGGGGGTCCCTGCCCAGCAGAGCTTATTCACATTCAGCAGATAGGGGGAAATAGACCAGAACAAAAAAAAAGTCAGGTAAACCTGCAAGATATTTTAAAAATTAAGTGAGTGCACTCTAATGGCTGGAGGCAGGATGATGGGCTGGGCAGGAACTGGGGGACGTGTCTGAGCTGAGACAATAAAGGATCAGAATGGGCCAGGCTGAGGAGAACTGGGACAAGAGCCTGCTAATCAGAGGCACAGGCTTGCAGAGGTTGGAAATTATTTGCTGTGATCATAGAACAGAAGGGAGGCCTATGTGTAGAAAGTGGAGTAAGTGGAGATAGTAAATCCCAGCTCAGGCCCCATCTAGCAGGCCAGAGTCAGACTTAAGTTCTTATTCTAAGACAGTTTTAGGCAGGGAAATGACTACTTTTCCATTTTTAGAAAATCATTCTGGTACCTTTGGATACAGACAGAGCTCTGGGTAGCTACATTTATTTGGGGATTGCAGATAGACAGGAAGAGAGGTAGCAGGGTCAGTGACAGGTGTTTGCAGGTTTTAAGGTGAGAAACAATGGTGCTTGGACTCGGGTAGACTGGAGTTGGCATCCAGATGGGCTGGTCCAACCCAAACAGGCTTGAATGAGGACTCACGTGAGAACACGTCTGCATTTCAGTATCCCTATCTCTTCACTTCCAACTGAAGCCACTGGCCTTTGCTATTTGGAGGCTGGATTCTGGAGTCAAACAACTCATTTTCAGTCCTGCTTCAGCACTAACCAGCTATCTTTCCTCAAGTTAGTTACTTAGGTCTGTGAGCCTTGAGACATAATAAATAATAGATGTCAAACATGGAGCACCTGGCCGCCCATGTGATCCTGGAAACCACCATTTGTTTAGGTCCGTGACCCTTACTCCTTTGAACTCCAGCCTTGGCTTCTTTGGCATTCTCAGGACAGGTGTGTAGTGGGCTTCTGCCCAACCCTTCTTTTTTCCTGGGAACACGACTCTGTTGCTCACAGAAGCTTCCCTTCTGATCACTCCTACGTTCTCTCTTCATGCCAACATTGCCCTGACCACGAGGTCCATAAGCTCCCTGTTTCTCTCCTCTCAGCCTGGGCTTCCTCCCTCCCTGAAAAAGCACGTGTGGCTAGGCTAGAACAGAGAGCACCCTGCATTCCCATCTCCCCTGTGTCAGATAGCTGGGCAGCTCAGCACGGCTTATGCATGGGCCCAGCTGCAGTAGGAGTGAATCCATATCATTTATCATTCATCTCAGGTGTGCAAAGAACTCAGTGATGGTCAGGCTATCTGAGCTGAAGTTGCAGCTCTGCCAATAACTCCACAATGTCTGACAAGTCACTTGACTTTTGCATGCCTCCTCTTCCATGTCTATTCAGGGTTCAGCCATCTGTTGCCTACTGTGTACCAGTCTGACATTCTAGGACTCTGCCTGAGTTCTATTTTAATACCCTTGGAGGTAGTGTTTCTCTGGGCTCTGATGTGAGTTTTCACAGTTTTGTGCATGCCGTGCGCCTGGCACCTTTAAAATTAGGATGGCTGTCACAGGTGCGGAGGAATCGAGGAACAGCGCGAGAGGTTCTTGGGAGGACATGTGCACAGAGATGCTTGGGGAACATAGAGCAAGGGTTGGCATCACTGCTCAGGCAGAGTGGGTGTCTTCCCACCTTACATTTGGATCTGAAATGTCAGCCAATCTGCCATGGCAGCTACTGGCGCCTGGCACATCTGGTGCCCAGATGGAAATTCCCAGCAGACCCCAGCTCTAGAAGGAGGCCCAAATGAGAGTTTGTCTGTGAAGATTCTTCCCAAAAGGAACCAGGAAGGAAGGAGCAAAACAGGTGAATCATGAGGTGCTGATTTGACCTCTGCCAAGACCCTCACTCTCCTATTCTTGACCAGATTCTGGGCCCATCACGAGGGCCAGAAGGGTCATCCAACTGGGTCTCACAATTACGGGGAGCACCTATGTTGGATGTTGGGTATTATCTATGAGGTATAGGGCTGCAATCACAGGAATGAAGGAAGTAGACATCCATCCCCCAACTTGAAGCTTGTGTCTATGCTGGATTGCACTGTTTATACCACATTACAAATGAATGTTATAAATCCTGTAATTATCGTGTGATGAGGACAGTGGTTTCCCACTGTGTTTGTGGCATAAAACATCACTTTGTTAAACACAAACAAAATATTCCCCTACTTTCATTCCCTTGTGTTAGTATTTCTTAATTATTTTTAACATACTCAGAACTTTAAAATACATAAGTGGCAAGAATTCTGGTTAATGTTTATATGAAATCTCTCCCCTTTATGTTTTTTTCCCTCACTCCATTAGATTCAAACTGTAACCAAGAAAGTCCTGGTGGAACCTCCGTCGGATGGTGAGGACAATGCCACCAACGTTGTCATGTCCCTGTTGAATGAGACTGTGACAGAGGCCCCTGAGGAAACGACGGTGGTTATCAAGAAGGGCCTGGAGTTCAAGGATGGCATGAATGTCTTAGGTAGGCAACCTGGGAGAGCCGCCTTCGCCTCCTCACCATGCTCAGCCTTTGCTGCATCTCAGCACCTGGGCATCCCTCCCTCCCTTCTCAGGAAGGCAATCCCTCCGCTGTCCTCTAGGTGGAGCAGGAGTCCCTCTCTGGGGATTGACTGAGGGTCACCGAGACTCATTGAGGAACCTGAGAGAGTAAGGAGGGAGACGGGCAAGACTGTGAGGGGATGAGGCAACTAGGGGTCGGTTATGGGAAAAGAGAGGGACTCACCTTCACTGAGCACATTCCCTGACTTTCTGTGTGGTGTTGTTGGGCAAGTCACGTTCTCTGACTGCTTTTCATCAAGTACCACATCCAATTCTTTCATTTCTTTAAGCATTTTTCTTTTTGAGCTGCCCTTGCATGCCAGTGCTGTGCAAGGCACAGAGGGTGGCCCGTCCTGACTCTTACAGTCTGTAAACAAGTGCTGCACTCTCAGGGCTGTGAAGTGTCGGCACTGGGGGTTCTCTGGGTTAGCCTTCTGGGATTCCAGCGAGACCTTTCCCCTGCCCTGGAACCTCCTGAACATGCCATCCCAGAGGCTCTTTGGTGCTGCAGTTGGGCAGATTGGGTCTGGACCCCACATGGACCATTCACTGGCCGTCTGAGCACAGGCAGATTGCTTCACTTCTCAAGTTTTAGTTGTAAAGTGGGGATGGGATCGGCATTTGTCTTGTAGATCGTTATGAGGATTAAAGGAGATGGTACATGTAGAACACAACACTGCATGCCATGTGCTTTATTCACATGAGTTATTATTGTTATTATTGGTGGGCGGAAATCTGAGGAGCTCAATAGGAAAACACCCCTCACAGAGGATAAGACTCCGTCATGTGAGTGTTTGCTCACTGTTTACCCCCTGGGTCCACTCCCACCATAACCCCCATCCACTATTAGAATGGTATCCCCTAAAGAGAAGAGAGGGGTATTTGGCCATCAGCTGGGAGAAATGGGGGATCTGGGAGGAAGAAGTAGGTTGGTCCATGCAGGCAAGATTTCTAAGGATTTCTGTGAGCTGTTCTGCGATGGAGGAGCTCAGTGGTCCCTCCCCTTTGCCATCTAGAAGATCAGATGCACTTGTCTCTTTAGTAGGGCTGTCAGATAACATACGGGATGTCAGTTAGATATGAATTTCAGATAAACAACGCCAAATGTTTTAGTGTAAGTATGTCCCAAATATTTCATGGGACACACTTATACTAAAAATATTTATTTACTGTTTATCTGACATTCAAATTTTAACTGCTTGTATGTTTGTTTTAAATATGATAACCTTACTCCTAACTCCTGAACAGTTGAGAGAAAGAGGTAGAGGGGCAGGATTGCCCTGCCACTGAAAAGCGGAAGCTTCAGTGAGGGATCTTTTCTGTTTGGCCCGGCAGGAAGCAGGTGGGTAAGTGAGGACAGAGGAGACAAGCTGACTGTGTTGGCAGGCGATGAAAGAGCCGTAAACACTGTGGACAGTTAGTGTGAGGTGAGAGGAGGAAGGGGAGAGAAAGGAAAGAGTTCCTCTGAGGAGGGTTTGCAAACTCAGCATCCACCCCTTCTCTTCCACTGCCTAGACACCTGTGACCCTTCCAGGACCTTTCCAGCTCCTCTTGGTTCTCCAAACCCTGTGGCCAAAGTGGGTCCACAGTCTTCTACACATTTGGAAAGAGGCTGAGGCCCTGAGTAATGGGTCCAAAGCTTTGGGGTGAATCGTTCAGATTTTCATGGTCATTTCCAGAATCTCAGTGGATTCAGGGAAGTCACATGGCCTTTGGGCGCACAGGGGAGTTTCAACACAACTTACCACTCTTTCAACCCCAGCGACCAAGTCTAAGAGGGCTTTGTTCAAATGCAACACCCCTGTTCCAATGAAAGAGTTCCAAGGAGCAGTGTTTACAGGAATTCCAAGTGAGGACTGAAGCTCTGGAAAGATGAGGGAAGTTAGACTGTTGAGAGCTTCCCGTTTACAAATCATGGCTGAAATAAGGTTCTTTCCATGGTCTTCCAGGGGCAGAGATGATGGCTTTTCTTTTTTTGTTTTTTAGTTTAGTTTTTTTTTTTTTTTTTGGCTTTGGAAAGTCCCAAGGACCAAGCTTTGCAATGAAGATAAAACCCTGGATCTGGTCTCCTACATCTTTAGGAATTAATTTCTCTCCTCAAAAACTCCAGATCACTTCTAGGCTCCACTTAACCCCAACTGCTTAAAGCAACTCCTGTGAGAGCTTGCTGCTTTAAATATATCTCTCATGTACTCATAAATATGGCCAATTTCTGCTGACCCTGCAAAGGGAGCTTTTTTATCCTAGTTCTTTGGGGCCTTGAGACCTTGTGCATTTTCTCCATTTTCTCTTGAAATAACCAAGTGGACTTACCAAGTAAATCTAGTTGTTCTCAGCCAGAATGTTTACAGATGAATTCTCAGCACATACCTACCAAGGTCCTCTTCATGAAAGGCTTGGGAATAGCCTGAATCTAATCTCATACATTACGGCCAAACTAAAAGACTCTCTCTTGGTCTCTCTAACTGACACTAAACCTTTGTCTTTATGGCCAGTAACTCACTTGAAACTCACTTGTCAGTCTTTCTGGCCAAGCTGAAAAGGGAAAATATTGAAAACCAAGGATGAACAATCCCAGATTCAAGTGCTGGACTCACAAGATATGTTTGGTATGGAGAGGTGAGTGATTTTGGCGACTAGGGAAAAGCTGAAATCAGAAGCCAGAGAGAAAGAATTCTGCTTTAAGAGAATAAAATTACGCTGCTATAATTTACCTGCAGGCGTAACTGGGCACAATAGGAAACTGAATGTCATAGGGAGGGACTGAAAATTAGGCCTGCCAAACTGGGACAGGGTGGGTGTGGGGAAGAGGAGGGAGGGAGAGAGTAAAGAGGATGGGCCATACTACAGTTCAGAGAAAAAGTCAGATGGGCAAGCAGTGTCCTGTCATGAAAGGGTCATCAACATTGATTTATAGTTCATGCAGTTGGAGCCTTAAGACTGGTAAGAATGGGACAGGAGTGGGGTCATGTGGTATCTGGTTATCAGAAATGCAGACAGCCCCCAGACAGGAGTGGTGATGTCTGTTGGCCATGTAGTGGCCCCCGGTCCCCATGTGGGTCTGGGTGAGACTCCAAGCCTGGGAATGAGACCCCGAGGGGGAGGGTGGAATGGGGTGGTGGGGGAGAGAATCTTCTAGGGAGAGAATAGCTCTCTAGGCCTGGCTTTTCTATGAAGAACTGAAGTACAGGACAGGTTCCCAGGACAGATACTCAGGCACAGGGAATGAGGCAGAAGCCAAGGCAGAAATAAGACTCAAGGTTGCACGTTGGAGTTGGTCCAGGTCTAGTACAGTTTGGTTCTTACGTTAACAGCTGGGGGCAGAACCCCTCAAATCCTTCTGGCTTCGGGTTAGGGTTGACCCTTGAGGCTAGGGTGGGGCTGGATTTAGATGGAAGTGAAGTGATGTCAAGTGAAGGGAGAAGAGGACTGAGAGACTAGGAAGTAACAGGCTATGCTCCTCTGCCTTTATGATCCTGAAAAAAACACAGTAAGAAAGGAAGCATTCTATCTGTTTTGACTATGAAAAGAATTATAATGAATGAATAAATAACAGGTTAAACCCCAAGCAAACGGAGTCCATTGGAGTTCCCCAAGTGTTTTGGATTTCTCATTGCTTTCCATTTGATTCTTTGACATTCTTCTTCCTTCTCACATTAAGCATGGAGGAAGAGAAAAAATAATTTTATGCTTCGGATTTTCCTAGAGTGAAACATACCAGTCATGCACTAATTCGGGATAACACCAAACTAGTATCAACATAACCCTGGCAGAGGCTTTATTGGCTAATTAGTTTCTGTGCATCTACTGTTGGCTCCGAAGTTCGCATGATAATCCCCAAGTCCCAGCAAGCCTGCGTTCGTTTATCTCTGTCCTAATGGAATCTGCTTACAAAGGATTTCCTAAGTGAGGAGGAGAGAGAAGAGAGTACTTTTTAGTTTGGAACGAAAATGAATTCATTTTCTTCAAGGAACTGCCTACAGTTCAGCTTGCTCTTGTGGAACACGTTACGGAAAGCCGTATTTTCTAGGGAAAGGGATTTTCGGTGTCAAGTACAGTACGGTTGCCTTCTAATGCCTAACTCACAGGGTAACATGTGGCGAGAGTGTGGCTCCTGTGTTGGGGATGGTAAAGAACCAGGAGAAGAAACACATACTTGATCATTTGTCCTGTGTGATGTGATTCGCCAACAGGTCTGATAGGGTTTTTTATCGCCTTTGGCATCGCCATGGGGAAGATGGGAGAGCAGGCCAAGCTGATGGTGGAGTTCTTCAACATTTTGAATGAGATTGTAATGAAGTTAGTGAGCATGATCATGTGGTAAGTGGGCTTGTTCTTCCTTCAGTGCGGCGCTGGTATGAGGCGGTCTTGGGGTTCCCAGGGAATAATGGAGCCCCGTCAGGAAAGAGCGCGTAGGCCTGGACCAAGCAAAGGGCTCTACAGAAAGACTTTAAGAATGGGATGAAAATCTCTTTTTTTGGAGCTTTCTTCCTGTAGAAAATGGGTCAGAAAACTATGGCCTATGGCCTAGTCCTACCTGGTCTTGTTTTGTAAGGCCTGTGAGTTAAGAATGGGTTTTCTGTTTTCACTTTGTCGAAGAAAAATCAATAGAGGGATAATATGCCACAGCACATGAACATTAGATGCAATTCACATTCCACGCCCATAAATAAATTTTTTTTGCAACAGCCACACCCACTTGTTCACACATTATCTAGGGTTGTTTTTGTGCCGAATGGAAGAGCTGAGTAGTTCTGCTCAAGACTCTGTAAGCAGCAAAGCCTAAAACATTTACTCTTTTGTCCTGTACATAAAAAGTTGGCCGATCCCTGCCCTGGAAGAAAAAACAACAACAAAAAAAAGAGACCAATGGGAAAACCCGATCAGTGATACTGAAGCTGAGTAGCTCCTGGAACCACAGAGATAAGCCTAAGATGCCAGGGACGGCATGGCAGGGCGTGACCCAGGGCACGTGGCAGAGCCATGGCCGCAGAAGCAGTGCGTCCTAGAGCGGGGTCGCTCGCGCCTCACATGGGAGGGAAACAGGCGGCTCTCAGGCCATGCGAGCAAAAGCGAGGTCGCAAAGGATGCACTAGAGCCGTACGCTTGGAAATCTGATCCCATCCTCCAGTTTTACAGCAGAGAAAACTGTGGTCCAGAGACACTATGTCTTGATTCTTAAATTGTCATCATGATCGTTATAACAATAAAAACTATCATGTATTGATTTCCTTTCATCTGCCAAGAACCACAGTGGGCGCTTAATATCTATCAAACGTAATCCTAACAACTCTGCAGAGATAGTATCACTCCCATTTTACAGAAATGGCAACTTGAGGTACATTTACATCGAGGTGAACTAACTTACCTAAGATTATATAGCTGGGCACAGGAAGAGCTTGAGTTGTTCATACTGATTTCAAAATCCCTGAAGTGTAAGTGGCGGGGCTGGGGCGGGGGCAGTTTCTTGCTTTGAATCATCTAAGCGATATTATCTCCATTTCCTTTCATGAGTGTTTATATCAGTGGCTCTGAAATCTGGGTAGCCCAGCACAGCGTGAGTGTCCACTCCTTCATCAAGGAAGTTGTGCCACCATCGGTCACTGGAAACTTGCAGTGCCCCGTATCAATTAGACAGAAAGGTTTTTACATGCATTTGTTTTAGACCCCTAGGATGGTCCTGTTTGCCTGCCTAGAAAAAAATAAAACCATTATCAGACCAGACCACACCACACCTATTTGCCACAGGAATTCTGGATTTCAGATTCTCTCTGCGTGCTCCAGTCCTACCCCACTTCTTTCCCAATCCTCCTCGGATCCCCTTCTACTTCCATATGGTGCCTTCCACTGAAATTCTACCTCCTTCTCTCTTCTTCCTTTCCTTGGCCCCTACTTCCACCTTAGAAGAGCAAACCCTGTTTTGGATTTATTTTTTTACCTCAAAAGAACCGAACACAGGGATGTAGTAAATTCTTACTAAAATTTCAGGAATGAGTGGCATAGCTGAAGACCCCAGGGCCTCAGACCCCAAAGATGCTCCTGATGAGTTCATGAACCATATTTGATAGACCTGGCTTGCTCAGATCATTGATTTATTGTGCTTTTAAACATGGAAAGGATGCTGGTAAAATAGTGTTCTTTCTGATTACTGTACTGGTTGTTCAACCTTGTAGGTGATGTGAGATTTCTTCATATTTCTTTTGTGTGAAGATTTAAAGTCACACAATATGATACCATAAAAATATTTTAGAAACTTTTAGATCTGTTCCAAGCATGCTGAGAATTTAATAAATGATAAAACGACAGCAGAATAGGCCCATAGCTATGAAACATTAGGATCTGCCCTTGTTTCCTAGAATTCCTAGCAGGGTGTTCAGCCTTGCTCTGAAACCCAGTTTGTATTTCTGTATTATGATACCAATGATGCGGTCAATTTATGAAAGTTCCTTCCTTTATCCATACCAATATTATTTCCACTGAGTCCTTGAAGGAAAGGGACTCTTCAAGGAAATCAGATGAGTCATGGGATAAAGTGTAGCCTCCCTTCTCCCCAGGGATGGAGGGCAGGGTGTTTCAAGAAGTTTCTAATTCATTGAAGCCAAAACCCCTAAAGACTTAGCATCCTATTTCAGGAGATGAAATACATTTGTAAGTCAGGAATAAGACCTATGGAGTGGTTTCTGACAGCTGCTCAGTGACTTCATCTAGGCAGTTAATCAGGAGGGTGTTACAGGACATGAGATGCCAATTCACACATTCCTTTCATTCTTTGGCTACCCGGTCAGCATTTGACAACGATGTGTGTGAGAAGGTTCTGGGTAAGACAGCCAACCACTCTGACCCCATTAAGGCTTAAATAATAAGAGTTTTTTTCCTAGGCTTTTCCATGTGTTAGTAAGCATAATAATAATAGCAAAATATAACCTAGGGAAGATTATTATTCTAATAATAATTATTAAATTATAACAGTTAAAAATTATGGTTAAATGTTCAGTACTGTTTCAGTTACTGTACTGTACCTATTTATTTTTGAGGACATAATTATTATTATGATAGTCATTATTAAATCATAACTAAGATTTATCAGATCCCTGCTATATGCTAAATACTATTCCAATTACTTTATAAGCATTAACTCATTTATTTTTCACAGTAATGCCTAGCAAAAATAGGTACTTTTGTTAGCCCCATTGTCCAGATAAGAAAACTAAACACAGAAGTTAACTTGGCCCGTGTTGTGCAGGAAGTGGTACCTAACTCAACTTCTGTCTGACTTCAGACTGGTTTGAATCCAGGATCTTCCTAGTACTAGCTGTGTGACTTGAGGCAAGTTAGACACACTCTAACCCCACAGCCTAATCTGAAAAACCAACTGATCATAGACTCTACATCACAGGGTTGCAATGAGAATTAAGTGGAATTGTGACCAACACTCATGGAGCATTTCCTATGAGATGGGACCTGTGTAAACACTTTATATGAATCGGTATTAGTATTATTGTAATTTTGTTATTAACATTACTATCATAGAGTCCATCCATATCCTTTGCTTCTCTGTGTTTATCAATTCTTTAAGAAGCCTGCAAGGCCCTCTGATTCATCAAAAAAATAAAAAGAAAGAAAGAAAAACCCTGAATTTTGGTGTAATTTTCATATCCTTATTTTTTGCCAAGTTCTTTAAAATATGTTTTTCATAATTTGAAAAACTTAAACAGAAAGTGAAACTTCATATAATCTCAACCGGCATAAAAACATAAAGTGAGAAGTGAAATCTCTGCCCATTCTTTCAATTCTCTCTCCTAGTTAACACACAGCCACCATCTTCCATCTATCCATCCATCTATGCATCCCTCCATCTATTCTTCCATCCATGCATCCAGCTGTCCATCCATTAATCTGCCTTCCCATCCATCCATCTATCTATTCTTCCATCCATCCATCATCCATCCGTTCATTCTTTTGCTTCATAAATACTTTCCGAGCACCTCTTCTATGCCAATGACAGTTGTAGACACTTGTGATACAATGGTGAATGAGCCAGAGGAAGATTCCTGCCCTCCCCTCACGGGGCTTGCATTCTACTGGAAGGAGAGAGGGAGAACAAGGAAGCAATAAGGATTCAGACAGTAATCAGCGCTACAGAGTGAATAACAGGGAAGTGGGATAGAGAGTGACCGGGGATGGAAGGAGGGGTGAACCCCGTCAGGAGGGGCCCGAGAGGGCTGGGAAAGTGACTTCCGGTGAATGCCTGAAGAATGAGAGGGGGCAGCTATTTGAAGAATGGAGAGGAGAATTTTCCGGGAGGAGGGACCAGAAGTGAAAGGTTTTGAGGGTGGGAGTGAAGGTCTGGAGTGTCTGGAGTGTGGTCGGTTGGTGAGAGATAAGTGGAAGGTGGTGAACTTTGAGAGGTGGACAGGAGACAGAGTCCACAGGGCTCTGTAGGCCACCATGGTGAGTTGGGGTTTTATTTACTTGGAAGGATATGGAGGGTTACAAGCTTGGAGAATCTATGGACTTTTTCATTCTATCTTGATGAAAAGCCCTAATTCATATATGGTAACTCAGCCACAGTCACTCCTTGGATAGCCAGAGCATCCCTCCCTAAGTGGGTTGGGAAAAAAGGAGATTTGTGTTACTTCCTGAGCCAGAGTACAGATAGGACCTTTTAGGTAACTCTTGAATGTATGTTTAACTCTTTATTGACAGGCACTTCCAATTCTGAGTTCTTGGAATCCATTCCAAGAGGGCAGACTAGTGTTGCTATTGGAAACATATGGGTCAGAACCAAAGTAGCTTTAGGGCAAGACTAAGAAATTTCCTCCACTCCAAATATCTGGCCCACCATCTGTCCTGTGCCTGAAAGTCCCAAGTGGATTAAGACCAAAAGCCCTGCATAAATTGGAGCTAAAGTAAATGGTTTCCAAAGGCTAACCAATTAATATCTGCATTTCATCAGTTTCAGATCAGATTTTATTCCTTGAAACACTGGCTTCCAAACACATCAGAATTACCTGGGGAACTTGTTTAAAATACAAATGCCCCTAGGCCAGCTCCAGGAAATTCTAACTCACTAGGTGTGTGGTAGACCCAGGAATCAATGTTATTATAGGCAGGTGGTCCTGAAGCAGGTGTCTATCAATGCACAGAGACACTGACTGAATTCTGGGTATGTTACTTGCTGCACACAAGTGTGTGTGTGTAGAGGAGAGAGCAGCCCTAGGAGGGGCCTTCTGTGGGAACCTTAGGGTGACAAGGACTGAGGTACAGCCTGGGCAGAGGCAAGAGCTGATCATGCAACAGTAAGAAAAAGACCTGACAAGCCAGTCCTGGATGAATCAGCAGCTTTGAAAACCATGCCCGGAGCTGAGGCTACAACCAGTCTAAGAGCAGCATGGAAGCTATTCCCTCCCCTAGTTCCATAGTCATGTCCTTCTAATATAGAAACTGGTCCAACAATAACTGGGCATCATTTGGCTTCACAATGCTGTCTGGAGCCCTCAGCCTCTTTATGGTGTTTGGTTTATGGTTTTGATTGTTTGTTTCATCTCGGAAATTTCGAATGGTGACCTTGGGCCCTGGGCATCTGCCCTTTATTTTCCATGGAGTGTCATTTTCAGTAAGATAATTTTTTAATATGGAAACCCAGAAACTCAGAAGCTAGAGGCTACGCTATTTGTTTTGAAAACTAGTGCAAAGAAATAATGGCCCTAAAAGACATCATAGAATAAAGGCTCTTCCTCATTCTGTTAATGTTAACCTAGTTCCAGAGACCAAGGTGTTTGGGTTAACTAGGACCTCTGTCCTATTTTTTTTACTCTAAGGCTCTACCTTCTGGCCTTTGTATAACACTTCCCACTTATAGTGGGAACTCAAGTTGCTCCCAGAGAGCTGAGTGCCCCGGAGATAACCTGTTACCTCTCTCTAACACATTTAGCTCTGGCTCAAATGTGTTCTCCGGAGGAACTCCATAGGTCTTGCTTGGCAAAGATCCTTGAAAACATTTTCTCTTCATTCTACAAATTGCTTGTCCCACAAAAACAGGAAAATTGAATAGCACCCAAAGCGGCTCATATTTGTATTTTTCTGGACATCTCTAAAGGGTGATTGGAGCTTGGGAAAGAATTAATTTATTGGTTTATGGAGATAAATTCTTGTTAGCTTTATTGGATGGTGCACTTTGCTCCATTATTTACAATACCAGGGAATAAAGAGCTGGCTCCCAAGACGAGTCAAGTGGTCTATGAGATGTGACTGTGGGCACACTAGGAGAACGTAAAATGGCAGGAAAGCCAACAGTTTAACAACATGACCTCCTAATTCCTGCAGAAGAAGTCCTCAAACATCACAGCCTTCACCCCAGGAAAGGGGAAGTGGAGGGAAGAGGGCAGCTATGCTCATGTCTCAGCTGCAATCAGTTACAAACCTGCTCTTTCAGGGGGAGATTCCTCTTGAGAAAATATTTTGCTCATGAGAGCGTCCACCATTGGGTGGCAGGAGCCTGTGAGATGTCTCAGAAAGTCTCATTAACTCAGGCTTGACTCATTCAGCAAGGGTGGTGATGGGCCATGCACATATGTGTAAAAATGGAACATTCAAGGGATTACTTACTTTGTCAGGAATCAGAGAAGTAATGGGGCTAACAGGGGTGAGGAAGGGATTTTTGACAGTGAGTACATGTGCATGTTCCAAACTGTCATTCTCACAGCAACCCCGTGAGGTTGGAGTTATCCTCTTTAAGCCCTGACTTGTGTATCTCTAAAATAGAAATAAGTCACTAACCAAGATCATGTAGCTGGTAAGTAGCTGGCAAGTTCTGTGTCTTAGGTAATTGTGTAAATGACTCTCATGTGCTTATCCTCACAGATTGTCTTTACCCAGGAAAGGCCTTGCTCCAGGCACAATCACAAAAAAGCACCAAATCCATCTGAGGCGTCCTGTTCTCTTTCCTGACTCCCATGCCATGCCTGGCTGGCGCACATCATTTTCCCCAGTCTTTCTCTCAGATAGGTTCATAATTCCCAATAAGGTGTCAGCCTTCCCACAGACGTTTTCATTTTAGTCAGAAAGTATCACAGGCTGAACAAGTTCATGCTCCAACCACACCAGATTGGGCCATAAAAAAGAGGATGTTGCCAAATATGCAAAAAAACACACTGAGAGAGAATATGGGAAGCTTGCTCAAAAGTGAGGGCAAGAGTCAATCATTTCCAAGCTCTCTATAAAATAGTAATACTGCAGAAACAGAAAATGAGTTTATATTGGATAAACCGATGTATGGTACTTTGTCTGCTTGTCTACGAAGAGCTACAGTGACCCATTAGAAGGAAGTGGTCTGGCTTGGTAGGGGAAAGAACCCGGTCACGGAGCTTCACAGATCTGAGAGTATTCTCCTCCGACTTCCTGGTTTCGTGGTCTTGACCTGGTTATTTAACTTTCCCAAACCTCAATTTCCTCATTTGCCAAACAGGAATAATGATACCTTGGTTTTAGATTGTGGTAAGAATTAAATGAGGCAATGTGTGTGGAGCTCGCCCCGTATTGCTTGAAACCTAATGAATAGCCAACATTATTGTTAGAGTAAATATGGAAAGAAATACTTTCTGACTTAGAAGTCATAAGACGACCACATTTCTCTAAGTGTTCTCTTTGGCTTGGACAGGTTTCATGCTTTGGCAGGACTCCTCTCTCTCATTTTAATGTATTTCCTATCTCCCGATTTACAAACACCAGTTTTTAGCTTGGTGAAACTAAGGAACTTTCAGAAGTTCAAATGTATTCCCAATTTTCAAGGAAGGAGCTGTGGAACAGAGAAATCAAACAAGATTCTCAACTTCATAGCCTGTGTGTCTCTCGTCCTTCAGCCTGGTGCGTCCCTAATAGGTGGTAGAGCTCATCTCGGCTCTGCCTGCCAATCACTTGAGCAGGTTTGCCTTTGGATTTCCCATCAGAGCAGAAGACAGCAAATCCATAGCGCAGATTTCAGATGATGCAGTGAGTCTGACTTAAAACGTAGCACCTATTGAATTTCATGGTCCCCTTTTAGCAAAACTTTTATGCAGGAAGGTGAAGGGTTTTTCCTCAGGGCAGAGGACAGAGGAGGGCCCAGATTTAAGTTCTGAATCCCAAAAAGATCTCTTTACTTTTTTTTCTCTTATGTTTTGCAGGTACTCTCCCCTGGGCATTGCCTCCCTCATCTGTGGGAAGATCATTGCCATCAAGGACCTAGAGGTGGTTGCTAGGCAACTGGGGATGTACATGATCACGGTGATTGTGGGCCTCATCATCCATGGGGGCATCTTTCTCCCCTTGATTTACTTTCTAGTGACCAGGAAAAACCCTTTCTCCTTTTTTGCTGGCATTTTCCAAGCTTGGATCACTGCCCTGGGTACCGCTTCCAGGTAGAGAACACAAGAAAACCCCTTCCTTTCTCTCTGCTCACTCCCTTACCCTCTTCGTCACTTCATCTTTTCAAAACCCTCCCATCACAAAGTTCAATGAGAACACTTTTCACATATTAAAACATTTTTGAAAAAGATGCAAACTTCATATTTTTGGCTTCCTCTAGGAACTTCTGAGCTTTCTGATGAGTATTTTTGCTGGTTTGCAACTGTGTTGGCAATATGATCTCATATTAAATTTCCCAGATGCATGAATGCTATTAATCTGCATGCCATATATAGCATTAGTTCAGTTTTAAATATTTTCCAGAGGTGTTGACAGGTGTTGACTCTGTTTAAGAAATTCTCCCACCTGTGATTTGAAAAATGCTAACCCAAAATAGCATTCATTGGAGTAATTTTTGAGCTTTTGCACAGTGAATGGTTTATTAGGTGAGATATTGCAAACAAACCAGAAGTCCCTGGCCTTTGTGTGAACCTCTGTCCCACTGATTTTGAGAAAATCAAGCTGGCATTGATTTGACTTGACCTTGACTGAAAGTCAGGTCCTTCTTCATTATCCAGCTCCAGTTCCTAGTTGTTCAGAGGCCAGTGAGGACTCCAGAGATGTGCACTGAAAAAAAAAATTGGGGGATATCATTTTGGACTGAATTTGGTAAAAACAAATAAATACAAACAAATACATAAGCAATGTATGACAATTTAGAATTTCAATGACTGAAAGAGTTTTATCCTCTAGGTTGGCAATAGTTGTTCGCATTTCTGTGCATGTATTCTTGGGTCACCAGAGTAAGGCTGGAGTCATAAAGGAGGCAGCAGGGAGGCAAGCAGACTCTGTAACCCACCACTCAGCATTGTCCTTGGAGCCACAGGTCGGCAGGACCTCGATGCAGAGTCTGTGCCCTGCAGGGCCAGTTCCAAGGCTGCTGAGCAGACCGTCAGGATTTCCTTAAGTGACCTAACAGGCCAATATAGTGGTAACCAACCTAAAAGCCAAATTATATGTCCATCCGGCAAGTCAATAGGAACTTGGTACTATAGAATGTGGGGTTTTGAAAATAAACTGAACCTGCTGCCAGGTTCCCAAGATGAAGGAAATGCTTCAAAATTTCCTTGTTTCCTTCTTGGTTCTAGAAATTTCCTATGGTTAAACATCTCTAACCAGGGAGACCATCTGTCTTTGGAGAAAAAGTAACTTTTTTATACAGATATAAAAACACTTATGTTTAGTTTCATTTTTTGTTTTCTGGCTATGAGCTTATTGTGGTATTTGCTTAGTGTGAAAAAGGGACAGTGAATAAAACATTTTGAAGAAGAAAATGAACCAGTAAGTCTATCACCCAGGGATAATTGGTAGTGACCTTTTAGTTAATCTGCACAATTATATACCTTTCCAATTCTTACTATGTATAGTTATTGTAAACTGCTATCTTTCACTGATCAACATATCATGAAAGTTATATCTATTAATATAGACCTACTATTTTTAAAACTGTAATAATACACTGTATGTACTATAATACAACCACTGTCGCCTATGATGCGCATTTAAGGCATGACTGTTCAACAAGGCTCTGACAAGCATCCTTGTAAATATACTTTGTAAGGTGATCTGATGATCTCCTCAGGATAAATTTCTAGAGTAGCATTTCTGAGTCCAGTAAGCACATTGACAGTTTTAAAACAAATCACCAGACTGCTGTTCAGAAAGCACTTTCATTTATGTCGCCCCTAGCTGGGTGTGAGAGTGTGCCTCTCCCCACCTGCTCACCAGCACTGGGTGTTCTCACTCCTTTCATGCCTTCTGATCTTTTTGGTGAAAAGTGATCTCATTTAATCTGCATTTCTTTGAGTACTAGCAAAAGGAAACGTCTTTGTGTTCTTATTGACTGTCCTCCCTTCCCTGCCCCATCCTGTGAATTGTTTGTGATCTTAATTTCCTGTTGGGGTATTCATCCTTTCCTAATTGGTTTTCAACTCTCTGTATGTATAAAAATATAAACTATGTGTCACATGTTGCCATTAATGTCCTCCCCTACCTGACTGTCTTAAAAATTTGCAGTGCTTTTTGCCAGTAGATATTTTTAATTTGTATGTTGTTATTGTTGAAGCTTTAGTATTTAAAATTTCTGTTTTGTTTAGGAACATCTCCACTGAAGATTATAAAATATTACTTTATGTTTTCTTCCAGTACCTTTATGGATTTGATGTTTATGCTAGTTCAAAAATATTGTTATTATCTTTTCTTTGAATTACTGGACAATTATTCCAGTACCTTTATAAAACAAGGTAAATCTTAAGAGTATATGGATGGCCAAAATTCATACTTACATCAGACAAATGCCTGGGTTATCTGGCCAAAGCCACCAATGTTAGATCCATTTCTCCTTCTTACTTTGTAGTTCATCTGAAAAAAAAAATGTGGTTTTAATCTTCAGTTAAAATGTGGCTTTGTCTGGATGTGGAGTTTCTATTTTTAAACAAATGAACAAACAAACAAACATAAACTTAAAAAAAAGTTAATGTGGCAGGAGTCATGTACTAAGAATTAACTTTGCTGTTATGACCAGAGGGGAAAAGGTACAAAGCCCCCCGTACCAGCTAAATATCCTTCCCACCGACCTGGACCTTGGACTGAATGGGGATGTGCTGGGGGGTCAGCTCTGTTTTCTCAAACAGCCCAGAGGCTGGTGTCGGGGAGGACAGATGAGGGGTGGGGGAGAGCCCTCTGCATCCCTCCGACTTCAGTGCATGTTGTTAGAACTAATCTGAAAAAAAAGAGAGAGAAGAATCTCAGGTGTCTATAGTTACTATCAGCGATATTTGAAGACTGTCATATGTCCATTGAGGGACCAAAAAAAGCAAAACAAAACAAAACCAATGTCAGGATATCAGAAGGACAGGAAAGAGTTAAAATTCTGAGGTCCCAGTTTGGGTTGGTTGGGTATCTATGGATTTTTAAGGTACAAAGCCTGTCCAGTAAAGAAACAGAATATTTTCATGCCTAACCAATTATTTCCTCCAATTGACTTAATTGTCTAAAGACCCTTTGACGGCATTTTGGGAAAATGAATGCAATAATAAAAATTTTTACATTCCTGTCTCCTCAAAGTGTCCTTAATTTCATCCCATTAAGAATCTCAGCTGCCAGCCGTGGCTGAGCAGCCGTTCAGACTGGTCATGGTGCCCTGGCAACCCTTCAGAGGTCCTAGGAAAGGGTGGGGTGGGAGGCATGCGGCCGAGAGGATGAAAGGGACACTAACTTGTCATTGAAACTGCTGGAGCAGCAAGCCGGTACAATGGCATTTAGAGCCTAACTTTTCTCCGTGGGTCTATGAGGTTTTAGTAATGAGAAGTCTCCAAACATTGATTTCTTCTCCCTACCTAAGACCAAGGACAGACCCCTGACCTGAAATCACAAAGCATGTTCTGGTAAGATGGCTCTGGCTTCTCTAAGGTTATTATTAGGAGCTTGTCAGTCAATGGTTTGATAAGATGCAAATTTAGGTGACCCTCCTGTTAGAGATTCTGGTTCGTTGGTTCGGAGTAGGTCCTGGAATCTGCCTTTCGTTCAGCTTCCCTAAAGTTGATGGTCCTCTCCCACCTTGTGAGAAAGCAGGACTTCTGCAGGGGTCTGTGTCCGGCTTGACTGGCACCCTAATTCCCACTAGGAGGAGGCTACAGAGGTCAGAGAGAACAATGTGCTATCTGCAGTTCACTTTGCGAAGGTTTGACTAGAAACACAATGAAACAAAAAATGAGCAGAAAAAGGAAACAACAAAAAATGGATCACAAATCCCTCTCGTGGTACTTTGAGTGCTCTGTATTGCTTTCCATAGTCTTCAAGTTCTTAAACTTTGAAGCAAATCCACCTACCTTCCCATGCACCTCTATCCACCTGGAAATAATACTCTGGCCTTCAGCAACCCTTATCCTAGCAGGTCTCCTATTTTAGAGGACACATGAATGTGTCAGGCTGAGTCATGTGGTCATGAATTTCTATCCCACGCCTGGGAGGAGTAGAGGTGAAGTCACTCCATGTTGGGTCTTTGATTAGTTACCAGGCCCATACTTTTCTGCCCTATGTCGTTAGAGGGAGACTGATTGTATAATTGGCCAGTGACCATTTATTAGGGAGTTGGACCGTTTGTGAGGGTCCCCAGTGAATTGCTAGAAGCTCAGTTTCAGACTAAATGGTGTTTAACATGTTTGTCCAGCCTTCTCAAAATCAGCAGACCTACTTCAGACAGCTCCCAGGGGCTGGGTGCAATGTATGTAGTCATCTAGTTGGAAACAGTGTGAAATTATGGTCATTCAGAAATTCCTCATTCTATTTCACTGTTGACAGTTGATTCTTTTTCTGACACTTTCTCTTTTTTTTGCAGCCCAATTAATTTGGGCAATTAGATGGTCTTCAAATTTAATCCAGGATGGACTCAATGATCAAAGGAAAAAGAACTTGTAGCTCTGAGTAGATCTCAAAGCTGAGAACCAGTAAAAAATATTTTGCTGCCTATTATTAGCCTCTTAATAAGATTGAATCTGAATCTCTGAATCACTCCAGACACTGCTTCTTCCTTGTCATGTGGCTTGGCTGGAACAAAAGAGTAAAGACTTGGTCATCGTAGTATTCTGGTTGTGCTCTGTCCTGCTTCTCGAACAGTGGACATGATTCGTGTCTTTTTCTTTCTCTTTTCATCCCTCAGTGCCGGAACTTTGCCTGTCACCTTTCGTTGCCTGGAAGAAAATCTGGGGATCGATAAGCGTGTGACCAGATTTGTCCTCCCCGTCGGTGCGACCATTAACATGGATGGCACAGCCCTTTACGAAGCCGTGGCTGCCATCTTTATCGCCCAAATGAACGGTGTGACCCTGGACGGAGGCCAGATCGTGACTGTGAGGTGAGCAGCTCAGGCGGGGTGAAGCCCCAGAACGACGACCTTTCGCGTCTCCCGCCCATGCTGACGCCACTTGACGAGGGCCGCTTGAATCTCAGCTCTCCTGGCAGAAGAATGATGAAGGAAATAGCAGAGATGAGGAATTATTGGCAGTCTCCAAGGGAAAATATTGTGACAGGGAAGAAGCAGGCTCATACTAATGCCTTCAGTTTGTATTGCACATGTGAATTCCTTCAGGAATCTGATATTCTCTTAGTTTTAATAATCCTGTGATGTGGCATGGCAGTTATTTCTATGCCCATTTAATAGATGTGGAAGCACAGGCTTTAAGCGACATGGTCGTGTGTCGATTCAGAAAGAATACTTTCTCAGGAGGCCTTTAAAAACCCATTGCTTCTGCAATAAACTTAAGTGATCCCACCCTATGTGATTTATCTACCCTCATAACCACTCTTCGAGGTAGGAACATGCTCTAGGCCATTCGGGCTGCTGTAACAAAATATCACACACTGGGTGGCTCAAACAATAGACGTTTATTTCTCACACAGTCCCGGAGGCTGGAAAGTCCAAGGTCACACAGCTCCTGGCCAGTGTCCTCTTCCTGGCGTGTATATGACCGCCTTCTTGCTGTTTGCTCACATGGCCTCTCCCCGGGGTGTGGGCAGAGCGAGCTGTCCTAGTCCCCTCTTGTAAGGGCACTGATCCCATCATGAAGGCGCCACTAATTACTCCCGGAAAGGCCCACCTGACCATCCTATTGGAGATCAGGCCTTCAACAAATGGGTTTTGGTGGGACACAGCTCAGCTCAGAGCAGTACTGTCGCCGAGCTTCGGTTTCCTCATCTATATAATGGGGACAATAATCACATATTCCAGGGGCTTGGGAGCCTTGTGCCTGGTACATAGTCACCTCTCAATAAATGATAGCTACTAGTATTAATAATACTGTTACTGATGCTCAATAAAATACAATACTTACAGAGTATGAAAGGTAAATATGACAGTAATGTAGTGAGTGTCGTGATGTTACTCAACAGAAAACATGTTTCAGGGGAGAGCGTCAAGCCTTCTAATCATGTCCTACAGACGGCATGTGAGGCTGCCAACGTCCTTGTTCAAAGACTCCAAGACAGATGGGGCTCCTTAATGCAGCAAAGCCAAGCAAAGGCGACTTCTGGTCCCTGAATTCTTGGTCTTGGTGGCAACCACACTCCCGCCCAGTTTACACCATTAGGTGAGAACTTAGAGGTGGAAGAATGGACCAGTGACCAAGGGGTTGGGACTCAGTAATTCATAGTTTTCATCCTGGGGCAGGATCAAGGGACATCAGGAGCCGCTATGGTATTAGAATCAAGCAGACAAGTGTTCAAATCCCAGTGGACCATGTTCAAGCTGTGCAGCTCTAAGTTTCTTTCTGGACCCTTCCCGTCCATGGTTTCCCCATGTGAGAAGCGGCTACTACCACATGTGCCTTGCAGGGTTGCGGTGAGGGTCTGCTGTGATAAGGTGTGTGTACTGCCTTGCACAGCGTCTAAGAACCGGCCCTAGAGAAGTGAGCCAGGGAGTGGAAGGACAGCAAGAGCAAAGGACAGGGATAAAGAGATGGAGGGGTGATGGCTCCCCAGGGACCTACTGCAAGACTTCTAACTATACAGACGCTTTGTCCAGGGGAGGGGGAGGCTGTGACAGGGATGGGGGAACAGAGGGGGAACCAACTGCCAGAAAGAATTCTTTTAATTTCTTTGAGTTTGTCTCTCACACTGCTAAGAGGTAAACTAGATGATGTGGCCACAGTGCAAAGGGATGTGTAAGAATGACTCATGAAAGAGTCGACTGATGTTATTAATAAAACGGCCGAGGCCAAGATCGTTGGAACCTGGGAAGTTCCCCTTTCCTGGCATTCCATCTGTGTCAGAGAAATGGCTGAGAATTCCCACCTACCAGCTCTTGGGGCTTTAGGGAAGTTTTCATTGCAAAGCAGTCTCACCCTGTCCAGATTTCCTGGTAAGACTGACAATTCACCCTTATTGGAGGGTTGGCAACGTGCCCGGGCTCTTCTTGGTGCCTTTTATTTATTAGATCCCGATGACCCATGAGCAAGAAACTATCAATAAGTCCTTCTTTATACATAAGGAAATCAAAGCACAAAGAGGTTAAGGAAGTCTCCCAGAGTCATGTGGTTATTGAGTGGCAGAGCTGGGATTTGAATCCAGGTGGTTCACTCCAGAACCTTCACTGACGCATACTACACATTACTGCCTCCTGTGACGCAGGGGGGCCCAAGGGAAGCCCCGACACTAGGTGGACATTGGTGGGGCAGGGCAGGAACACAGCTGGGTTCCGTAGATCCTGCCTAGAGGAGGTGTCTGTGCTGTGACAGGCCCAAATCTGCAAGGATGGTGATGTGAAAAAGCGCAGAACACAAAGCCTCCCAGGGCCTTTCTTCCCTCAGGTGTGAGATTAGGGACCTCCAGGCCCCTCCCTGAAAGACCCAGGAGTCCGCGCTTGGGCGCACTCATAGTCTGGGCTTGGTGAGACCAGTTTGGGAGCCTGGTTCGTAGTTTGGAGCTGGGGGACCTACTCTAGAAACACTAGGATTGTATAAATGCAAAGAAAGCACCCCTCTTTTCTTTTCAGCATCCACAAAAGCAAGTTGGGAATCAGCATTTTCAGAAGCATCCCTGCACTTAGAAAGGACAGCTTTTATAAATGGCATGGAGAGAAAAAGGAGAAAAAGTCCTGGCCCTTTGCCAGACCACAGAGACCCCTGCCCTCCGACCCTGGTGTCTAAAACTCCTTCCAGGGACAACTCCACAGTGGTGCTGTGTTTACCCTTGGTGCTGCTTGAAAGCAGATGATGAGAGGTTTCAGAAAGAAAGCTCCCCACCATTTCATTATTGTTTCTTGGCCCCCTCTTTTTGCATAATGTATTTTCCAGCCCATGGTGAAATGTCCAGGCATCTGAAGCTTAATGTCATTTGGAATCTGTTGATTTGTTCCCTCAATGTCCACTCATTTGGGTCTGGATATTTGCTATTCTGAGTTCTCATGTTAACATTGGCAACGGCCTCCTCAGATTCTTACCACATAGTCCAAAAGTCTCTGGTGCTCACAGAGACGTAAAGGCGTAATCAGAAATGAATGCAGTGGTGTTCCTGTGGGAAGACTAAGGGTGATTTGTTTTTCTTCTTTAATATTTTCTTGCCTGCTTGCAGAGCCATGCTTACCTTATTTGAGCCCTGTGATACATTAGGCTAACTGGGTGTCATTGTGAGGAGAAGGCTCCAATTCTTGAGTTTATAAGCTTCCAGCACAGTTGAGTGGAATCCAAACAGACCCTAATTCCTGGGTCTTGGTACTCCAGATTTCTCTATTCCTTAGGAAGGAGAGGGATTTTATGACGGCTGGGAAAATTAGAGCTTAAAGTTGCCAGCCAGGGATGGTCTTGCTAAGGCCTCTTTCTCTTCCCATGACCTGGCCTTCTTTGTCCTCACAGCCTCACGGCCACGCTGGCGAGCGTAGGCGCGGCCAGTATCCCCAGTGCCGGCCTAGTCACCATGCTCCTCATTCTGACGGCTGTGGGCCTGCCAACGGAGGACATCAGTCTGCTGGTGGCTGTGGACTGGCTGCTGTAAGTGGTTGCGGAAGGGGTTCTGCTTGGGATGTGAGCACTGCCTCCTAGGGGTAAGGTGACAGCTGAGATTGAAGCCAGTCGCCAGGGCAACTCCCTCTCTTCCTCCCTCCCTTCTTTCCTCCAACGATTACTGAGTGCCTTCTGGGGAACCAAAGAAGAAGAGGAATTCTTGAGGGCCTCACAGTCTAGTGGCAATCAGATAAACCGTAATTTGAAGTTAAGAGCACAGCAATAAGGAACCAACTACTGATGCCTGCAAGAGAGCTCAGTACATTATGTTGAGTAAACAAAACACAAATATATGATTCCGTTTATATGAAGCTCTAGGAAATATAATTTCTAGTAATAGAAAGAGATCAGTGGTTGCCTAGGCTCAGCGGTAGGGGCCTGAAGATTAACTGGGTGGGAACACGAGAATCTTTAGGAATGATAGACATGTTCCATATGCACAGGTGTCTGCATTGGTCAAACTCATCAAACCATGCATTTAAAATGGGTATATTTGATCACACATAAATCACACTTCAATAAAGTAGATTACAAAAGAGCACATACCTCAAAGGACAGTGATGGAAAGAGGCATCCATTCCCAGTCCAGGAAGGGCAGAGTGGAGGAATCAGGAAACCCTGCAAATGGCAAGTGAATCTGACTGCTCACCGGGTTATCAGTCACTACAGCAAGCAATCCGTGTCTTCCTCTTACAACAACCCTGAAAGTTTGGTTATTACTTGCATTTTATAGATGAAGAAACTGAGGTTCAGAAAGGTAAAGAGACTTGAGTATCAACAGAAATTTGACTCTAGGTCTAGGTTTTGGGGGGCACCACCTTCTTAATCATGGCCATGTTCCACTTCAAAGGCAGTGATTGCTGAGCGGCATCGTCGCTGGTGGGTAGAAGTTACCCAGGCATATGTAAGCCAAGGGGGAAATAGGACATTCCAGTCAAGTCCGAGGCCATCGCACAGTGTGGGGACCCACAGTGGGTTGGTATATTGTTGGGGCACAAACCATGAGTCAGGGAGTGGCAAAAGGTCAGGCAGGTTGGACACCCTCCAGGCCATGAAGAGAAGCTTTAAGCTGACTGTACACACAGCCCAGCTAACGCTCCCAGTGATGGCATTTTCCTAATGTAAGGCACTGTTAGGACGCCACCCATTCACAAAGGTGGGCATGTCCCCTTTCGGGCGGTTGGAATCTGTCCCTGATAAGGGCGCATCTGGCCTCTGATGTTCTGTGGGATGTGCGCTGATGTCTCCCGTTAGTCTTGGACCCAGATGACAGGGGCTGGGGGATGCCGTTGGCTTCAGTGTCAGGGGTGCAGAGCGACAAATGCTGTTGCTGAGGCCCAAGGCCAAAGTATACACACGTTTTTCTCATTACATTTTTTATTGAAAAATAGTGGACATACAATATTATATTAGTTTTACATGTACAAGATGGTGATTTAACAATTACATACATTATGAAATGCTCACCACAATCAGTGTGGTTACCATTCTGACACCACGCAAAGTCATTACAATATTATCAACTATGTTGCCTATGTGGTACTTTTCATCTCTGTGGCTCATTTACTTTGTAACTGGAAATTGCTATATGGGGAGAGTGGGAGTTGAGTTAAATAGGTGAAGGGAATAAAGAAGCTCATACATTTTTTTAAACCGTTCTGTATACCAGTGGCAATTTCTCTGACATTTATTGGCAGAGAGTTGAAGAGCCAGAAGCCCCATCTAACGGATTTGCGTTCCCCCCATGTTAAGGCAGCAGTCTTCCCCCACGTTCACCCTTCCACAGACCCTGAGCGGCTGAAGGGAAGGGCCTGTGAGGAGGCCAGAAGGAAGCCCGGTCTCTTCCTACAACTTGCCTGTTAAGGTTTAGGTTAGAAATGAGAGGTGGCTCCCCTGACATAATGTTTGACTCAGAAGGGCTTCCAGAAAGGTCCTGGATCTTCGTCACTGGTTCTTTCATCACCAGGGAAATGCTCTGGAAAAATCTTTACTGGGAAGGTGAAGAGCAAATGAAATAATCTCTTATCCGTCTGCTAATCTCAGCTGGTGTGGGGGGGGTCCTCTGAGCTCTCTGGGTTGTTCTCTGTGCCCGATGAGCACACAGTAGGGGCTCAGTAAATGCATGTGAAAGTTAACCACAGAATTGCTGGGTGGGGACCAGGGGATTTTCCACACAAGAAGACAGAGGACAAAAATACATCAAAAAAAGATCATCCATCATGATGAAGTGGGACTCATCCCAGGGATGCAAGGGTGGTACAACATTCGAAAATCCATCAACATCATCCACCACATCAACAAAAAGAAGGACAAAAACCACACGATCATCTCCATAGATGCTGAAAAAGCATTCGACAAAATTCAACATCCATTCATGATGAAAACTCTCAACAAAATAGATATAAAGGGCAAGTACCTCAACATAATAAAGGCCATATATGACAAACCCACAGCCAACATTATACCTAACAGTGAGAAGCTGAAAGCTTTCCTCTAAGATGAGGAACAAGACAAGGATGCCCACTCTCCCCACTTTTATTCAGTATAGTTCTGGAGGTCCTAGCCACAGCAATCAGACAACACAAAGAAATAAAAGGCATCCATATTGGCAGGGAAGAAGTTAAACTGTCCCTGTTTGCAGATGACATGATAGTATACATGAAAAACCCTAAAGAATCCACTCCAAAACTACTAGATCTAATGTCTGAATTCAGTAAAGTTGCAGGATACAAAATCAATACACAGAAATCTGTTGCATTTCTATACACTAACGGTGAACTAGCAGAAAAGCAGAAAGAGAAATCAGGAAAACAATTCCATTCACAATCGCATCCAAAAGAATAAAATACCTAGGAATAAACCTAACCAAGGAAGTGAAAGACTTATACTCTGAAAACTACAAGACACTCATGGGAGAAATTAAGGAAGATACCAATAAATGGAAACACATCCCGTGCTCATGGATAGGAAGAATTAATATTGTCAAAATGGCCATCCTGCCTAAAGCAATCTACAGATTCAATGCAATCCCTATCAAAATACCAACAGAATTCTTCAATGAACTAGAACAAACAGTTCTAAAATTCATATGGAACCACAAAAGACCCCGAATAGCCAAAGCAATCCTGAGAAGGAGGAATCAAACAGGGGGAATTATGTTCCCTGACATAGTTCTACTACAAAGCCACAGTAATCAAGACAAGTTGGTACTGGCACAAGAACTGACCCATAGACCAGTGGATCAGACTAGAGAGCCCAGATATAAACCCAAGCATATATGGTCAATTAATAAACGATAAAGGAGCCATGGATATACAATGGGGAAATGACAAACTCTTCAACAGCTGGTGTTGGCAAAAGTGGACAGCTACATGTAAGAGAATGAAACTGGATTACTGTCTAACCCCATACACAAAAGTAAACTCAAAATGGATCAAAGACCTGAGTGTAAGTCATCAAACCATAAAACTCTTGGAAAAAAATATAGGCAAAAATCTCTTGGACATAAACATGAGCAACTTCTTCATGAACATATCTCCCCGGGCAAGGGAAACAAAAGCAAAAATGAACAAGTGGGACTATATCAAATTAAAAGCTTCTGTACAGCAAAGGACACCATCAGTAGAACAAAAAGACATCCTACAGTATGGGAGAATATATTCATAAATGACATATCTGATAAGGGGTTGACATCCAAAATATATAAAGAGCACATACACCTCAACAAACAAAAAGCAAATAAGCCAATTAAAAAATGGGCAGAGGAGCTGAATAGACACTTCTCCAAAGAAGAAATTCAGATGGCCAACAAGCACATGAAAAGATGCTCCACATTGCTAATCATCAGAGAAATGCAAATTAAAACCACAATGAGATATCACCTCACACCAGTTAGAATGGCCACCATCCAAAAGACAAACAACAACAAATGTTGGTGAGGATGTGGAGAAAGGGGAACCTTCCTACACTGCTGGTGGGAATGTAAATTAGTTCAACCATTGTGGAAAGCAGTATGGAGGTTCCTCAAAAAACTCAAAATAGAAATACCATTTGGCCCAGGAATTCCACTCCTAGGAATTTACCCTAAGAATGCAGCAGCCCAGTTTGAAAAAGCACCCCTATTTTTATATGCACCCCTATATTTATCACAGCACTCTTTACAATAGCCAAGAAATGGAAGTAACCTAAGTGTCCATCAGTAGATGAATGGATAAAGAAGATGTGGTACATATCACAATGGAATACTATTCAGCCATAAGAAGAAAACAAATCCTACCATTTGCAACAATATAGATGGAGCTAGAGGGTATTATGCTCAGTGAAATAAGCTAGGTAGAGAAAGACAAGTATCAAATGATTTCACTCATCTTTGGAGTATAAGAACAAAGAAAAAACTGAAGGAACAAAACAGCAGCAGACTCACAGAACCCAAGAATGGACTAACAGTTACCGAAGGGAAAGGGACTGGGAAGGATGGGTGGGAAGGGAGGGATAAGGGGGAAAAAGGGGTATTATGATTAGCAGACATAGTGTAGTGTGGGTGGAGGTTGGGTGGGGGGGATACAGGGAAGGTAGTATAGCACAGAGAAGACAAGTAGTGATTCTACAGCATCTTACTACGCTGATGGACAGTGACTGTAATGGGGTATGTGGTAGGGACTTAATAATAGGGGAAGTCTAGTAACCATAATATTGCTCATGTAATGGTACATTAATAATAGCAAAATAAAAAATTAATAAATTAAAAAAAAAAGAAGACAGAGGAATCCATGCAAAGCACACCTGCTTCTCCTGTGACCTTTGCTCGCTGCGCCCTCTGCCCCTTGCCTGCTGTGGCTGCATTGCCCAGCCTCTTCTTGGGCTTCTTTCTGAGGCCATAAATCCACCATTAGAGGTTCATCTAAAAATAATTATTGTAGAGTCTGCCTCTCCCCATTACAATGCAAATGCCTTTGAGTAGAAAAAGTTGCATGAATGTTATCAGAATGAAGAAACAAGCTGATATTTGGTGGGTATCACAGTGTTCTTTACGCCTGTTAATAGTGAATTTCTAAAGACCCCTATAGTGTTGCCCAGACGAGGAAACCAGGAATCAGAAGGTCAGGTCTCTTGCCCAAGGCATAGCAGAGCTTGTGTGGCCTGACCAGGGCCCTTCCCCTCACCCTACACAGCTTCTTAGTTAGTACCAAGTGATCTACCAGTGGGGAGTGGGAGTGGGGAAGTCCAGAGTCAGATGTGTTAGGGAAGACAGGCCTATTAGGGTTATTGTGGTTCTACATACTAACCAGAGAATTTTTTGTTTGACTTCTTTCCCCCCCCCTTTCAGGATTAAAACAAAATAAAAGAAAAATGGGGACAAATGGGCTTCCATCAAGGTCTCAGCCACTCTTAGGATTGCAGCCCCCAGCCTCAGGAGGTCAGCCATTATGGGCTTTGGCCTCTTGGCAGTCATTTGCTCTCAGACCTGTGGGATGAGAGTCATTCTATGAAACATCCAAGATCCTGCCTGGCTCTGACCTCAATGCCAGTGAAGGGAATAGGAGGGCTGGGTCCTCTCCCGTCACCCCACGCAGGCGCTCACATGCTCATACTTGCACCGAGAGCAGGGTGTCCTGACTCCAAGGCTGAAGTGTGGTGGCAGAAGGGAGTTGGCTGAACAACAACCAAAAAAATGATGATACATTTGGATTAACCATATTGATGAAAGTGTGTATGAGAAAACCCAATCCCAGGTGGGCACTGGAAAAGTAGGAGCAAATGAGGTGCTCTTCTCTAGTTCTGGGGTCCGGTCTCAGATGGGGGAGCCGTGTGACCAGGGGAGGGAGGCAAAGAGGCGGGAGCCCTGGGTCTGAGCTCTACACTCGCCATCTGGACATCAGCTGCGTCCTGAGTACAGTGGGGATCATAACTTGTCAGCTTGAAAGCAGAGTCGAGACCCAGTGCCCTCGAGTGCCCTCCTAGTTTTGAGACCCAGACTAGGATTCTGCTGGTGACGGATGTTTGTGTATAAATAAGTATAAACACCCCTTTTAAGAAGAGAAGAAAAGGGTAGGGTGGGGGATCCTGGGAAATGTGTGTAGGGGTCTGTAGCTAGGTCAGGTCTGCTTTGAATTAGTAATGGTGCCACATTCTTTCTCACCAGCAAGAGGAGTTCTGGAAACTCGCTCCTGGTCATGCGCTCTGTAGCGGTTGGGTGCCCATCAGTGTGGGAGCGGGGCGGGAGATGAGCTGAGGGGGGTGCGGGGGGAGGCAGGTCATGCCCCAGTGATGTAGTCTGGGGTGGAAAAGCAGGGAAAAAGAAAAGGGGGGAGATTTTTTTTTCCCCTCTCTCAACCAGGTTTGTAAGCTTTCATAACTCTAGCAATTTTTCAGTTTCAAACCAAACAAAGCCTGCAGTGACATCTAATGTGCCGTAGGGCTTGCCAGCCACTGGAGACCAGCCAGCCTCATTACTGTCTGCCAAGTCCTGGATGCTTTTCAACAGGCAGGCTGAGCTGCTCTGCAAATGGCATGGCGAAAATCAAGATTTGGGGCCCTGATGGGCAGGGCTGGTAAGACCAGACCCTTTCCAGGGTCGAGGAAGCCCCTTGTGTCAGGAATCCCTGGCAGATATTCTGAAGAGAACTTGCTGACACCCCTCTCCCTCGGAAGGAGGCAGGATGGAGTGAGAATTGGGACCCAATATCAGGGAGAGGTGATTAATCACCGGGTCTGGCCACAGGTGGAAAAAGGAAAGCCAAAATAAAATAAAACCCAAGGGGCTCTTTGACCCATTTCTCACAAAAGGCTGCTGGTGAGATAATTTCTGGGGACGTATTTACTAGTTGGGAGATAGAGTTGAGATGGCCCTTATAAGGAAGGCCTTGGAGTGCCTCCACCCTGCAGGCGGGTCTCTGAAGGTTCCCCCACTTGCACCCCTGTCTGGAGAGAATAGGGCAAGGATTCTCAGACTTGAGTGAACACCAAAATCTGGAGATTCAGGAGGTCTGGGGTGGGGACCGAGGACTGACTTCTAACCAGGTCCCAGGTGACGACAATGCTATCCAGGGACCTCACTTCCAGATACAGTGGACGAGGGATAGGGAAGGGGGAGCAGGAGATGCTGTCCGTGGGCATATGAGCACCTCTACTCTTTTTTGAGCACCAGTTAATAGTTCATGTATCCATTCAATGAAAACAGATCGAAAGGACTCAGGATTCTAATAGTTGATACTTAGTGAGTACTCCTTAATTGCTAGACATTGTCCTAATACTTTGCATGGACTTGTTTAAAAGTTGCAGCCGATTATGAGACAGCTAACAGTATGATCCCCATTTTACAGTTGAGGAAACAGAGGCTCAGAGAGAAGTAACTTGGATCCTAAGTTAGTGGGTATGAAGTGACTCAACTGTGATTCAAACCTAGACTATGTGGCTCATGTTTGGGGGTTCCAGGCCCCAGAGCCTGGGTTCCCATTCCCTTATTTAAGATATATGCATGCATATACAGACACGCAAAACTGATTTAACCCCCACTCCATGTCTGGTGGCAAAGAAAACCTATTCCTACATCCACCATACTTCTAAAGATTCTAGGGGCTTATATTTAAGTCTTTTGCTTTGATGTCCTACGTCCCCTGGATTCTTTCCTACGTCTTTCCTTATCTCCAGTGTTTGTCAACCTCAGCAAGGAATGTGACCCTTTTCTACTACGTCCTTCCCTCTCCTGCCAGAGTGCCCAAGTCAAGGCACTGTCACTGCAGCTCAGCGTGGGTGAGGCTATAGTTCTGCAAACCCAAATCATTTTTTAATGTATTGCAAAGGAAACATGGGGTGGGGCAAAGCTCAGGAGAATTGTAAGATGAAAAAGAGAAAACCTCCCTTCACATGCAAGTTAATCTTGTCTTGTTTCTCTGAAGTAATTACTGTTAATAAGTTCAGGGAGCACAGAAAACAATTTAATATTAAGCATCAGTTTCTTTTTTAAAAAAGATCCTTTGGTGTTTTCCACCTCTGGCGTCTCCCTCTGTGCTGTTTCCTCCTTCAGTCCCTGTGTTTCCCTCCCTGGCTGCGTCTCCTGGCCTCTCATGTCCGTCTTCTCCCTGCTGTCAGCACTCCTCTCCTGTTTTCATACACAAGGAAATTTGGGCTCTCCGGGTCTCCCTCCTCCTCCTTCTAGATCTTGTCCCATGTCCTAACTTTTCAACATTACGACATCCAACCAGATGTTTGCTAAACAAAAGACAGTTCCTTCTAGAGTTAATCTG
>JAQQAC010006904.1:66641526-66770753 GCA_029783875.1 Phataginus tricuspis | reverse complement strand
AGATCACCTCATCTTTGTTTTGCAGGGTGGAAAGAGTGCTGACCAGAAAATTCATGACACACCTCGCTGCTGGGCAAGGTTCAGAGGGCAGTTAGGTTAGCCATTGAGCCCAGGTTTGGTGACTTGCTCTAGCAGAAGTGACTCTATTTGGGGCTTGTGGTTTTCTTTTCAACAGAATTTGTAGTCCAGTAATCGGGACAGAGGTGGTCAAAAAATCCCAACAGAGTGTGCAAGATGCAAAAAGAGGCTGTGTTCAGACTTGGTGGAAGAATAGAAGAGGAAGAGATCTTCCTCCTTCTTGTTTGGACTGAAGATGACGAGTAGCTAGCACTAGGCACTGAGTTTGTGTGCAGTTTGGCAAAGGACCTTCAGGGGATGGCCGCTCAGTACCGTTGCAGTTATTGTCTTTTCAACACATCTGGAGGAGGGCGCTACTTTCCACATTTTACATAGGAGAGAGCAGAGCAGGAACAGCTAACTAACTTGCCCTGCTGGAGCCAATTGCAATCCAGGCTCTAACCCAAAATGTGCACTCTTAACCACTGCTTTGGTGGACCCTCCTTCCCTTCCCAATCCAGTGTGGTTTTACCCACTGGATGCCCAGAACTGTGCCAGCCTTCCCAGGCCTGAGGCCCCAGGGGACCCCTCTGCCACACTGTGTGTCCTGCATTCTGAGGAACACATAGGATGGTTTATTTCTATGAGTGTTAAGTTGAATCATATGAAATTGCCACTATTTGACTTTCCAAGACTTACAGAAATGGCAACTTCATGTGGTCCTACCCAATGCAAGGAATCAAATGACTTCTGGGTGACCCGGAAGCCTTGGAACTGTTCCACTGTGAGAATTAGGGCTTTCAGACAATCCCACTACCTTCCTGTCAGATATTTTAGATCAAGAGAGAGAAAAGAGAGTGAACACTTTGGCAACTGCTTTCCTTTCGGGGAACCAGACCCAGTGCCTCAGTGCGAACAGCTCAGTCCAGCCCCCCTCTCATTTTTGGTTCCTGGTGGCCCCCACAGGTATGCCATCTGTAGAGAATCTCATTCAATTAAAGATTCTGCTTCGTCCCCTTTCGTCACTTTCTCACAGTCCTGATAAGTGTCCAGACCCAACGATAGCAAGAGGCACTCTGAAATTCTTTTTACCAAGTAGCCTAAAAGCTCCTGAACTCAGCAGGTTTCCAGAATGAATCGTCAGGGCTGGTTGTGAGAGAAAATGAAAAGTATTTGCTTGTGGAGAAATTTTCCACGTGTGAACCACAACCTTTCATATCCTGCTTTTGGCCGAAGTTGGACTTCCCCAGAGTTGGTCAGACATTCCCCTGGTGGTCTCAAAAGCAAACCAAAAAGTCCTCTATCTTCTGTCTCCCTCCATCTACCATTCCCTCTCCTCACCTCCTCAGTCAATTTTCTTGAATAAGTTTATACCTGATGTCTCCACTTCCTCCCTTCTCACTGAGTTTTCTACCTGTGGCAAGCTCGCTTCCGTCTCTACCTCCGTATTGAAACTATCCTTGCCACGTCAATAATTGCCTCTGTATAGCTAAAACCAAGAGGCACTTCTTTCCCTTACTGTATCTTACCTCTAGGTGGGGATTGGCCTTGTCCACCTTACTCTTGTTTTTGAGGGCTTCCCCCAGACACTTCTAGTTTCCTTCTACCTTCGCTGACTCTTCTTCCATTGCCCATGACTACATGTCGGTGGCCCCCAGGGTTTTGGACTGGATGGAGCGCTCTTCTTACTCCACCTTCTCTCCAAGGATGAGGTAGACACACCTGCCCAGGGCTCTCTAGGTGTTGACCCCTAACTCACTACCTGCCGCTCAGATGTCTCTCCTGATCTTTAGTCCGTTTTGCTAACCACTCGCGGAACATCTTTCCTTTGCTGGGTCCTAGCCCTCACACTCAGTATGTTCAAGTACCCCAACCAGGTGTGTCCCACACATATGGTAGCATATGGCCACCCAGAGCAGAAACCTGAGAGGAATCCTTGACTCTTTTCTCTTTTTTTCTCTATAACCAACCAGTCCTCAGGTCCTGTAATTCTGTCTCCTAAATCCATCTTTCTCCATATCACCACATCTTCACTAAGTGGACTTTAAGTCTTCCAGCTCTGCCTTCTAAAGTCCGTTCTTCCTAATGGAACAGGTGTGATCTTCCTCTTCCATAGTTTCTCATTACATTCGGAATAAAGTCTCTGACTCCCAGATGTGGCTGAGGAGGGCATATGGGATTCGGTCAGTTCTTACTTTCTGCCCCCTGCTGTACTCATTAGCTATCCTGGATGCTCCTGAGGGTTCCTTCCTTCTAGATTTCATACATATTATGTTTCTTTTCTCTTAGCTCATTGACTCAGACTTATCTTTAGGATCTAACTTGAGACACTTCTATTCAAGCTTTTCCGGGGGCCCAAGTGTGGACAAAACGTCCTACCTACAAAGCCCCATAGCACCCCCACTAATTCCTATTAGAACATTTATCTCACTCAACTGGGGGACACATACCAGTAGAGACAGTGTAGGTCCTTGGGGAGAAGGGAACACAGGAAAGGCCTTTTTTTTGTTCTTTGCTGCCTGGACACCTGGCATAGTGCCCCATACATACTGGGTGTTCATCCATTGATTAATTGAATAGACTAACAAAGAACCCAGCAAGAATTAGAGTCTGATCTCTTCTTGTTTCACTTAGCCATTTTCATGTTCATGTACTCTGCAATCTTTAATGAGTACTTAAGGCATGCTGATTGTTTCACCATTTCATTTACCCTCACATCCTCCTGTGAAGTTGGGGTTAACCCATTCCATATTTCATGCTCAGGTGAGAAGTGATTTGCTCAAAGTACGAGAGTCAGAACTCTTGGGTTAGTGTTCTAGCCCTAAGTCCAGGCCCCTTTCTTCTTGATTTTGATATCAAATACCAGTAGGCTTTCATTCTATCCAAGTCTCTTCCATTCCAGTCCTGATGGCTACTTGCTTTGGCCAGAGTTCCTTTTCAAATTCAAGGAGATCTGAGAGTATGGAAGAGATATGAGCATGAACAAATCTGGGGAAAGCTCACTCAAAAATCCTATTCCAAAAACTTGGTTCCATGGCTGCTCAGGAGAGTAGAGATTTGGTGTCAAAGAAAGTCAAATAAATGTTGAGGAAACAGAAGTTTATAAATTTGTATCACCCATTTGAGGACTTTTTAAACTGAAAAAGTCATTAACCTTTGAACATAGTATTTTGTGCTTTTGCCCCCATGATGGATTATGAGAGATGGTTATCCCCAAAAGGGGGAAGAACCAGCATATAATGAGTATCAATTATGGGTCAGGAACTGGTTTTATCTTCTCTAAATCCTAATCGGTATTTTGGCTGCATGAGAAAAATTCTGGTTGAGGATGTCACCCAGATCCTACAGTTAGTAAGTGGCTGAACTCAATTCAAAATCAGAGCTGATTTTGCATCATGTGTCAGACAGTGGATTCTGGAGTCACACTGCCTGTTCAGATTGGATCTATGACTTCACTAGGATGTGTGACTTTGGGAAGTCACATGATCTCTCTGAGCCTATGGCTTCATCTCTTAAATATGGACAATAGTACTTCCTATAGAGTTGTGGGAGGATTAAATAGGGTAATACCTACAAAGTATATACCTACACATATGAGGTGTGATACAAATGCTAGTTACCACCATCGTCGTCATCACCACCACCACCCCCTTTGGCCCCTCTGCTTGCCAATAAGGCGGATTCTTCTGGGCCATGAGGTAGATGGGTGCTCAGAGCATTCCTCTTGAAGACTTTGCCACTCTTGGGAATTTAACAATTGGTCAAGGGTATTGGGTGCATGACTCAGAACACATACCAGGAGGGACCGAAAGTAGTGTTGAGAAGTAACAAAGTGGACCACAAATGTATGATGGACAAATAACTCAGCTGGCTAGTTGGGAGTGCTGCCATAGGATTTGTCCTATACACAGGGTTAAATGTTTTTAGGTGGAGGTAGCTTAACTCGGCATGTTTGGATGTTCTGTCTAGGAGCTGCCAAAAGTACATTTGAATTGACTTGATATGATTGACAGTAATGTTAAAAGTACACATCATGTAATAATTAATGTTTTGTGAGTTCTTACTAAATGTCTGGAACTATGTTAAACACTGTTATCTTATTTAATCCTCACAATGGCCTTTATATAGTGGACATTTTTATTATTTCCATTTTATAGATGACGCAGCTGAGGCCTACAAATGTTAAGTATGATCAGGATTGTCCAACAGATAAGGGGAAGAACTGGCATGTGAACCCAAGTCAGGCTGCCTCCAGAGTCCATGCTTTTTCTTAACTATGATTCCTTCTTATACCCTTATCTTGGGGCTTCTTAGTGACCTCTACTTCAAGTGCCTGATGTTGTCCATGACCTCAAGACCCAGTGTTCATTGACGTGCAGACTCTATCATCCTGAGGCCGATTCTCCAAAGTGAAGGGCAGAGAAGAACATGCTCAGATGGAGAGATACCCCCGAGAGTTAAAGTCAGGCTCTGATCTTTATTTTTTCATGGGCAACATCTTCCTGCTTGAAACCAGAAGGGCAGCTGGCTTGCAAGCTTCTTGCAAGGGAGCCAAGCCAGACTCCTCCTAGTGCAGCTTCATTATTATTATTCTCTAATGAGAAACAGATTTGATCATAGCAACTAGAATTTATTTTGGGTCTTTGTTCCAAGAGCCAATTAAGGTTTCCATTTTGCCTTGAACTAATTCTAGTATCCTTATATATTTGTAATTGAAGGCTTAAGTGTTCTCGATTAAGCTATCTCAGCAGTATCTTTACCTAAATACCTTCGTGTGTGTGTGTGTGTGTGTGTGTGTGTGTGTGTGTGTGTGTGTGTGTGTGTGTGTGTGTGATTTTCTAGCATCCTTCTCTATAAGACTTTCGGTATCTTGTAAACTTGGTCAACTGAACTCTTCACACTGCTTGGAACTTACGGATGAGAGATGATAACTTACTCCTAAGAACTTAATTCATTTTCCTGGTGATGACCTTCTAAGAGGGAACATGATTAAGCATCCCATTTTTTCAAATCAGAACTTGAGAAACAAGATTTGAGGAAAGCCTTTTCTTAACATTTCCTGGTTCAAGAGGCACTCTGGAAAATTTAATTTTTTTAGGCTAACACAGAGGGCAAGGCTAAGTATTTTGGTTTTTCCAGGACACATAGTCACTACACAAATTGGTCAGGTAGAAAATTGTGTGGGAGTTTCCCCCCTAACACCTGTGTCTGTGTATTCGCGTGTTTTGGGGGTTGGGAGGAGGCTGGAGTGCAGGGTTAATCTTGATCCTTACAAAAAGATGAGTTTTCGATTATGGGAGAATTCACAGGTGGTTACTCTTTCCTATAGAATTAACCAATAAAATAAGTGGAGGTAATCTGGAATCTTCAAAGAACAGTTTAAATCAAGAGGAATTGCTGGCTACATTTGGGAGTATCTGGAGCCTGGGTACTAATTCTGAGATCCAGACACATTGTTTCCCTCCAATTCTTCCTTCCCTTCTCCTTTTTCTTTGCTATTGTTTGTTGTGTGCTTATCATTCATCAGACATTATGCTAAGCAATTTACATACATTGCCTCATTTAATTTTCACTCAAGCTTATGAAAGAAGTATGATTGTTATCTCCGATGACAAATAAGGAAATCAAAGCCCACAAAGGTTAAGTAACTTGCCCCAGAGCAGGCAGAGGGAAAGGTTGAGCCAGAACACAGCCTCATGTCTCTCTGGTTCTAGACCTTGGCTGCTCAATCACCACATTGTATTGCTTCCTCATTAAGTGTTTTCTGTTCTTTGTCCCCAGGGACAGGATGAGAACATCAGTCAATGTTGTGGGGGACTCTTTTGGGGCTGGGATTGTCTATCACCTCTCCAAGTCTGAGCTGGATACCATTGACTCCCAGCACCGAGTGCATGAAGATATTGAAATGACCAAGACTCAGTCCATTTATGATGACATGAAGAACCATAGGGAAAGCAACTCTAACCAGTGTGTCTATGCTGCGCACAACTCTGTCGTAGTAGATGAGTGCAAGGTACCTTTCCCATTCATGGATATCGAGACCTGTATATAACAGTGCATGTTTGATTTCTTAACACAAACACAAAAGCTCTGCATGTATTATCATATCATCACATTTATTTTTCTAAAGAACCATGTAACCCGAGCTTCTGTGAGTCCCAGATCATCTAACTCCATGTCTAACATGGCAGGAAATCAACAGGTCTAACCATGAAAGAGCCAATCAGTTGCTTGTTTTGTCCATATGATGTAAAACAATCACAAATTTTGTCGGCTTTCTTGAGTACTTTGCCCAAGACTTTGTGGTTTCTAGGACTTTGCCGGCTTTCAGTTATTCTCTTCCTCAGGTGAAACACCAAGAGAAACACCACCCAGAATCATTTGATTTACATGATACAAGTATTCCTTCCTGCTGTATATCACATATTGGTCAAAATATGCCCACATAATTTGCACAGCTGTCTTTCTCTTAATTATTTTTGTGAGAAGGTGAGTTTTGACCCACAGTCTCTTTGCTTCAAGGATGGGGAAGCAATTTCAAGTAAAGGATAACTATACTTTAGGACAATTATGCATAGAGGCTTTTAAAACAACACTACCTTTCAAACACTGCCTGGCAGCACCATCTTTCCTGAAGCATGGGTGCTCTGGACTCTTCCAAGCTGCTGGGTGCTAAGTCTTCAAGCATGATGGGCTCTGTCTAGCCTTCATTGTAGCTAATCTGACATTGTCAAGGACAGAGTGAAGCAAACTTGGAGAAACCCTGGCAAGTGAGCAGTCAGTTCTGGGGGTTTGCTTACCAAAATGATTCTGGGAAGCCACTGAGGACAATCTGAACTCAACACAGATTCTGATACCTTTTTGGTTCCTGTTGACAAGATCTTATCTAATAGTTCATTTGTTTCTGTATTACTTTTGTGACATTCCAAATATATAGCATGGCTTCTGCCAGGCAACTAAGGATGACACAGGAGCAATTCTCTTACTGGACTGTAAAATAGGTCTGGAAGTCTAATGGGCCAGGCAGTCTTTGGCTCTCCCCCTCCGTGTCAGGTACACGTGTGGGTGAAACAGTCTCTGGTGCAAATTAAGGACAGACCCCACCCATCCAGAGACAATTACATAAATTAGTTAACTCAGGGAAAATGATCAAATTACTAGAAAGTCAGATGTACCTAAAGGGTATACTCCATTCTCCTGGAAAGTTAGTGTTTTCCACATCTACATGAATGTGCTAGATTCCCCATCAAAATATTTGTTTGGGTCAAGAAGGGTCAACATTCCTGTGGAAAGGCTTTATACTCTATTATGTTTAAGAAGTACTTATTGTGTGCCTTGTGGGGTTTAGTTGAGCACCCATCTCCCTCCTATGACCTCCTATATCAAGGGTTTATTGAGTTTCCATTATCTGCAAATCCTGAATAGGCACAGGACAGCAATGTGAGTATCCAATTTTGTTGTGGAGATAAGGCTTGATCCCAAATCACTTCCATACAAGGAAAAACAGTAGTATGAAACAAAATGAGGTCACCATATATATTTAAAAATTTTCAATGACATATAGTGGTTAACTGCCTCTGGTGTGGCCCTTTTAGGGTTTTCAAGAGGCTTCTTAATAATATTGTTAAATCTTAACACATTTGAAGAAGATACATAGGCATGGAAACATCTTTAGATTTCACACTTCCTGGATTTTTTTTTCTCTTAAAGGACATTAAGCACATTGGGAGGAATTTGCTTCATTTTTTTAAGCAAAACAGTTCAAGCTCCAAAGGAAAATGTTTGTGAATTGCCTTATCACTTGGATGTAAGCCCATGAGGAGAGGAGAGTCACCATGTCCCCATTTATCACTGCTATGTCCTAGCACCTAAAGCAGTACGCAGCATGCAGTACAAGCTCTAAATATTTGTTATATGTGTCCTTTTAGCATGTTGACACTATGCTTTATTTTGGATAACCTTTTTGCTGGACAGCTCCACAGAGAGCGTGGCTCAGCCTCTTTCTATAAGTGATGCCTATCCAACCACCTGCAAACTCATTGGTAGATTAGATGGTGAAATGGCAAAACCGAGCATGTCCTGGAGATGATGAAATGGCCATATTGGTTTAATAACTCTTCTGGCTGTGTGCATTTTTTAGTGAAGTGATTGGGTTCAGCAGCCTGAAGGTTAGTTGGTCCTCACCATTTGCTAGGTAAGGCAATTGACTCTTTTCACTCTCAATAATTCATGACTTTCAACTTCCTTTGAGTCCATTCTCAGTCTCACTTTTTAAAATTGAGATGGGAGATGTCAGTGCTTACGGCCAGTCCCCTCCTTTGCATTTCCATTTCCCAGGTGGTTGGAGCAGAGAGGAGAGGAGTGGGTTGGGGAGTAGAGGCCTGGCTTCCTTTAACCCAGACAGAAAAGAAAATGCAAAAAAAGTTGCTGGCCCCGCTACTTTTGCAACACAGGCCCCAGTATTTAAACAAAAACAGCGATAGTAACAAAAATACCACCCCCAAACACTGCCTCATGTTACAAAGGCACTACACCATGGTTTAGGATTTTGCACAGTGATTGATCTGGTTTATCACTGAAGTCAAAGAGGCACGTCATAGTCAGAGTGAACAGGCAGCTTTCTCCAGGCAGACAGTTCGTTCTTGGCGGTCCTTCCTGACAGGTCACTGAAGGGGAAACAAATTTGCTTCAGCTCTGGTCAGAACTTTCATGTCTTCAAGCATTTTTATGTCACATTGGTCTCTCAATTTTCAAATTCTTGCCTTGTAATAGTACTTTGAAGTTACACAATGGCTTTTTTGTTTTACTTAGAAAAACTGCATGTGGGATGGTCTTTGCTTATTGCATGGTCTTCCTCAAACAATGTGGGAGCCCAGTGGGATTGGAGGAATGAATAGTTTTTATTTTCACCTGCCTGGTTCTTGAAGGGCACTCAATTTTTCGTCCCTAGCATGTTGTGTGTGTTCATAATGCATGCGTTTCCCTTCCACTTGGGTAAGAAGGTCAGATTTCTTTCAAACATTGCTGCGTTTGTCATGTCTCCATATCCTAATGCTTCCATAAATCCAGTCTCTCCATTATGTGGAATATCAGTCGTGGGTTTAAGTTTGCACATGACCTTGAGGACAGACAGATGGAAGGTAAGCTAGGAAAACTATGTAGAAGTGGAGGGGGAAGCCTCCCATTCTGTGTAAGGGTTCAGTTCACTTGGCGCCAGGGATAGCGCCAAGCATAATATAGACAGTCTGGTGATATGTATTTGATTATTAAATGTCTGCACTGAAATAACTTAGATAAGTCAGTGATCTCAGGCACTTAATCCCCCCTTTTCCTTTTAACTTTTAAAGCCTGGATAGTTTATTTGGCATCCAGAACATTATGATTTCTGATTTTAAAATTGGACATGAATAAAGTCCACCTGGCCTCACTGCAACTGAACCTTTCACGTGCATGAGTAGAACTAGCTGCCTACTTCTGGATTTCCTTTCTCTGTGGTTCTGTGGAGTAGTAGCACAAGGCACTATTTTTTAAGGACTGCATTATTGTGTGATGGGTCTATGGGTAGTTAAATGCCCTCGCAACCCTAAAAGCATAGTAGAGGTTCCCCAAATTGCAAAGTATGTCTAAGTAGTCCCTCAATACCTCCCCAAGGCAAATAATGTATTTTTTTTAATGTTCACAAATCGGTGTTGAAAACCAAGACTGGCTCAGTATCAATTTGGAAGGAACTACATTTAAAACTAATATTCAAGTCATATAGTATACCTGGATCTGGTGCTTACTCCTCCACATAACCCACGGGGTGGTTTTCTGGTTCATGGTCTGTAAGCTGGATGTCGATGATAATTATTTTCAGGTAACGCTGGCAGCCAATGGAAAGTCAGCTGACTGCAGTGTTGAGGACGAACCTTGGAAACGTGAAAAATAAGGATCTGACTTTCAGCAAATTCTTGAATAAAGTCCCCAGCATATCTTATGGTAAAAGAGGATATAAGCAAACTTTCTTTAAAAAGGAAAAAAAAAATACATATATTTCTATATTTACCTAATCTGTTAGCTGAGGCTTAGAGGACCTGTTGTGAGCCAGTGATGGGCACTTGCTCTGTCTTTGCCAAATAACGCTTTGTAACCACGTAATTTTCTCACTTGTGTTATTGTTTGAATGGATGCTGCCGGAGGAACCGGCTTGCATCGAAGACACCTTCTTGTCTGCTTCCCTTTTCTCTCTAAGTGCAGAATCGTGAATGCTCTTTTCCCAGAGGACAGGACGAGTGCAGTGCGGTACCCTCCAGGGCCTGGGCATGATGAGCAGACGTGCAGTGTGTCAGGCCCTCAGGTCTTCTCCGTGCTTTGCCTTGTTATGCGCAAGAGATTCTGTTAGAAGCCTCTAGAAGTAATTGTCTTTAGATGTCTTACAGAGTTTGCCCATGTATTGATTAAAAGCAAGTACCTGTCTTAGGGAACTCAGACACGTCGTGTTCTCTCTAGTCCGTAAGCTCAGTGTTTCCAAGAGAGTTGCAGTGGGAGCCATACTCTTAAAGGCCGCTGATTAAGCAGCCCACTGAGTATCTTCTCTACCCAATCTAGATGGAGGGAAAAATGATTGAAATTGCAAAGTGTGTTTCATAATTTTCTCTAAATGTGATAATGGATTAAGATGTGATGTGCATATAACCACTGTATATACTGACAACGGTCAGGGAGCACAGTCAACATAAATTTTAACCAGATTCAAATATTCAAAGTCATTTATATCTGGTTTGTATTCACCCAACATAGTGAAACAAACAGAAATTATTTGATCTATGCTTCACTTTCTTTGTCTCACCCATAAAATTCTTGTTTGGGTTTCTAGCAAAAAAGACAATGTATATCCCCAAACTATCTTGATCGTATTCTCATCAAACTAGAAAACCTAATCATTGCATTCTCCTCCTATGTGGAGAACAGTTGTGGTGGCTATGCCTCTTTGAATAGCATCTCTTGATAGAAACAAAACACTGTCATTTGTCTAACATGTAGAAAGCTTTTTGTTATATTATATCAAAGCACATAAAGGCACCTGCAGGACACAGATGGAAGCAGAGCCAGTCTTCCTCCCCAGTCTTCTCGGTGGAACGGAACAGAAAACAAAGCTAAGCGCAAAACCCTATAAAGGTGGCATCCCTGTGGTAAAATCAGGGCAGCCTTGAGCCATGACGTGGGAACAAGGATGGCTCTACACAACGTCACAGACAGGGTCTTTTCAAGGCTATAAAAGTCTAAGGGAATGAATAATGGAGCCGGTGTAGCACAGTGCCGTGTATGTTGCAGGCACCCAACGAATCCTGAATTTTTCAACAAGCTAAATTTTTCGTATGTCTCTACTAACATTTTCTCTTGAATAACCCACAGCATTTTCCTAGGATTGCTGGCTTTGGGCATTTGCTGAGGACTTGAACATGAATCATTGAGAAATAAGCGTATTTGACCCCAAGGAGTGTGCAGAATCTTGGCCCGCTGTGTGGGAGGACAGTGGTCATCTGAGGCCAACTGATGGAGGCTGAGATATTCATGAATAGTCATCGGGTCCAAATTCTCTAGGGAGAGGGTGTTTATGGACATCACATACCCTTTATTACCTACTCCTGATGACTTTTCGCTTTCAAATCTGACACCTTTGGAACATATGAGAGACATGAGGTTTCGATTGTTTTTCTCTTAAACCCTATATTTTGGATAAGGATTACTATTGAGCAGTATTAAGCAGCCTTTTGCTTTTTTAAAAATGGCATTGGACTTCATTTTCATCAGACAGACAATTAACAGGGTGGCCAAGGATTCGCTGGAATAGAGTAGTGGAAGATGCATCCTTTATAGCAGATGTTGTGGGTCGAGGGGCAAGTTTCCAGATTTAGCTGTGAAACTGTTAAGGATTATCTTGAAGTGGTGTTCCCAAGAGCTTTCTTATCATGCGGAGAAGGATCTAGGCAAGGCCTATAGGAGCTTGTGGGTTTTGCTGTTTAAATCCAGTTTAGCACTTGGGCACAATAACATGTTTCTCCAAGAACTGATCTCAGAATTGTCTTCCCAAGACTCTGCCTAAATGTCTTCCTGGCTTGCTTTGACTTTGCTTTTTCTTAGTTATCCAGTTAGCCTATAAACATACCATGGGACAAAGTGTTCAGAAGAAACAAGGTGCACAGCTTAACAAAGCAAGTTTTTCTGGTTTGACACGATGCAAGAAGTTTCAGGAGAATATACTTAGGAAATCACATTTTTCTGAAATTCAACAAGTCATATTAAAAATAAACAATTTCCCAAATTCAGGATTAACCCAAAAATCCAGGATGCATGTATAGCTGACGTATGACTGTGTCCTGTTTCTTTTAGGCCTGGTTCATGCTTCTCTTGCCATGCCTACTGGGGTCTTTTTCTCACCCAGAATATGTGCCATAAACAGAACAAATAGACCCTGAGTATACTTCTAACAAGCTTTTCCTAAGTAGGGTATGTATAACCTGTCAGTTATATGCATAGATTTATATTGATAGATCCAAGACAGATATGAATGCTTATGAAAGCTCATTAATATTTGATGATGTGCAAATGTTACATTTATATATAGACACAGCAGGCCAGATACACTACTGCATCATGTAAAGCCTGTTAAGTCAGGGCTTTGGCAAGACCATTTTGTAGCCTCATTCACTTTTCTTAAGAATCAGAATCATTTCAAGAGAAAACCAACCAAGTAGACTTTAATCCTTCCCTTTCTCATTTTTGCTCTTGGGAAACCCAAGTGGGCTCATCATTTGATTACCTACTGTAATCCAATGACTCAAATCCTATCAGTGAGAAAAAGGTTTATCTCCCAATGCAAGGCTTTGCCTTAGATTTTGAGGATGTGCCTCCCACGCACTGAGCATCAGTGAATCAGGGCAGTCATCCAGGTCACACAGCTCCTCAGTACAGGGCTTCAGGTGCAGAGATCTGAACCAAGCAGATGTCAGATTCAATTCTTTACTTCCTACTGGGTGTGGAAACGCAGTCTTATTGCTTACATAAGTCACCATGTTCCTTAAGAGACAAATACTTCCCCACCTACCCATCAGCCTACAGAGAGTGCCAAAACGCCTGCCTCCTGGACTTAGATCGGTGGACGCTGAGACAGGCTCAGAGGAAATTCAGTTTATGGGGAGATGTACTCCTGGTAGATAATGTCAGGAATCCCAATGACATGTTGAACGGGGGGGTCTCAGGCCATTTCCACTCATGCATTGAGACGGGTGTCATTTGCAGGTAGGTCTAGTCAAGAAGCCCTTGTGGAGTCAGGTAACTCATCTACTGCATCCCTAAAAGGAAACCCAGTCCTGCCATGTTTTTGCAAATACCACTGCTTGCCATAGCAAAAGTTGTGGTATCAGATTTTCACTTTTGTTAGAATCAAGGTTTTTTTCTGTACTATGTTTTCCCATGAAATACAGCAGTAAATGGGCATGCATGCGCCCAGCGAGAACTCTCCATAGCAAATTTGGACTGTTGGTGAACAAGTCTCAGCAGCCCTTCCCTGGTTTGATGACTAAAAGAGCTCACACCCAGTGGCTTCCCCACTCTGCTGCTCTTTCCCTCTCGGGGCCATAAAGTTGTCTGGGTGGCTGGTTTTGTTTTGCTTATTCTTAACTGAATTCATTCCAAACCAAGGAAAAGGACCAAATGGGATTTTTCAGTTATTAATAACACTTGCTCTTTGGATAAGAATATTAGAGCTTGGGAACCTCAAAAGATTAAGTTTAAGCAAAGGGCCTGAAGGAATTCTGAAGAGAGAGTCAGACGTCAGGTTGTCGGAGAAGATTAACAGCCTCAGTATCTGTGGGGATTCTGGCTACAATCTAGAAGGGCCGCTGAGTGCCAGCCCAGCCAGGCTGTGCTCTAGGCCGATTGTCCTCCTCGCGTGAAGTGAAGTCAACACTGCTCATTCAACAGTTGCTTCTGATTTTCCCCAAAGGAAAACCCAGCTTCATATTCTTCCTCTCCTTTCTTCTTAGGCCACTTATTGTTGCTGCTTAAGAGAAAATTTAGTAAACAACCATATGAGTTAGGACAAGGGTTGGTCTTAGAATAGATGGCAGGGAATCTTAATTGAATAGTATTTCATTTCATAGTGTAACAGAGCTAATTCAGGTAATGACATAGAGATGATGAGAAGTAACACAATTGGATAAAGGAAACATTTGACTTAGACCCTGCCAATTTTTACCTGAATAACTTATTCACATCATTTTATGCCAAGCCTTATTCTTTCCCATATGCAAAATGAGTGGGTTGGATTAAAAATCCCCTTCCAGCCCCAAGAATCCATGGTATGATCTCTGCTTTAAGTTCTTCTTTTATAAGATGCTTACAACTACAAATTATTATCTTACCTATATTTTAAGTCAGAGAGGCCCACAATAATCAACAATCAATTTGGATTTTTCTCATCCCCTTTGGGGAAAGTTAAATGCAAGCCTCTCTCCACTTGGTATTTTGCAACAGGCTTGGAAGATAGCCACGTTAATCCACAGTTGGTGTTTGGGGATAAAAACAGGCATCCTTTTATAAAACTGCCCTTTGCCTAACTCACTGTCCTAGTAGAAGTAACAATTCAACTCAGAGAAAAATGCTACCAGAGTCACCATGAGGGTCTGGATAAGTCCCCAACCCCACTCAAGGTTTTGTATCATCCCTGCTGTAGCAACAGAGCCCACTCTGAATACCCTCAACACGGTGTTTGTTCCCCACACAGTCCTTACTGCCGACCCAGTGTGGGGATTTGGGAGCTTTTGGCAAATAAACTTGAACATTCTTATGAAATTTAGTGCAAGACTTACACAATAGCAGCAACTATCTGTAAATACCTTCCCTCTCTGCCTGTTCACAGACACGCACATCCATGCATGTGTGAGCCTGGGCCAAGTCCTTTCTCTGGAGAGAGATGCAGGGATACTTGATTGCATTCATTTTCACACGTTGTTCTGGGTTTGCATCACACCACAGGCAGAGAGGCTCTGTCTTATAAGAATGGAGTTGTGCTGGCTATCACTGCCCTCTTCAATGCCTGAGGAGTATCTAGGATAGGTAAAACGCATGGTCCATCTTCAAGGGGCACCCTACCAACCCATGGCCTTTGAGCAACTTCTTGTACTTTCTGGTACAGCTGCAATGGGCCGCTGCTTACATCCTTGCCCTTTGCTTCTGCTAAATATGGGATAGGCTGGTATTTTTTGCACAGTGACAACTTTATTGCCAGAGAAGACTTCAGGTCTACATTTGGGAGAGTAAGATAGAAAGGCAGGACTAATAGGATTGGGTTAGTTGTTTTTTTATTTTAATTTTTAGTGCAGAAGACCTGATGCAAGAGCAACAGGAAAGAGACTAACTCTCAAATGACCCATATAAGAACCTACAGAAAAGTAAGAGAAGCCTCCAAGCTCTTTTTTTGTTCATTCTAAATACTATCCTGAATAACTACTGATCAGTTTTTTCTATGTCCAGCCTTACTTCACCTCCCTACCTCGAGACCAAGTATCCATTTTCGTATTTAAAAAAGTCCTTCAGATTGTTATACAGGGCCCTTTCTTGCTGAAAATACCCCCTGCTACAGGAGCAGACCCCACCGCTTTGCGAAGTCAGCACTGGACCTACGGCATGCATAGCGACAGGGCTCCGGTTGCTGTGGAGACATCCTCAATCCCTGGGTGCGTGTTAGAACGTAAGAGCTAACTGTCACCCTTGTCATCACTCCCCGTGGAGATGGGGGTGATGCAATCAGAACCTTGCTCCTTCTGGGGCTCTATTTCTTTTCATGGCAACCATTAGCCTGCCTGGAAATGGTCTGTTCCCTTTGGTAGGAGAGAAATGCACACACTGGCCGAGGAAGCTGGTGTAGCACATCTCTGAGGTTTCTCCCCCGTGAAGCAAATTCTCGGAGATGTATGATTAGAAAGCTGCTTAATACTTAATACTTCAGGAGAGTAATTTTCCTTACTAGGAAGTTAACCTTTGGTATCCAGATCTTTCCATAAATCACCTTAACTCCCTCTCTCCCTCCTTCCCCCGGGAAACCTCAGCATTACATCGCCACATTGCACAACACAGATTAGATTATCTGGTCACTATAGAGATTTGTATATAGAAAACTACTTTTGTGAGGATTTTTGTATATTGTCTTTCTATTTGTTTTCTATGGCTTGAGGAGAGCTGGCAAACTGGAATCTAATCTGATCTTGCTGCCAGCAGATATATTTTGGCTTCCTGGTAAGAATCTATGTTACCAGGGACAATATATTGCCCTCTGATCAGTATTGCACCCCAAACTCATAAATTCCTCCAGTCCAATCTTACATTCTCTTTAAAACAAATCCCCAGGCTTCTTTGCTATTATTTATAAACAACATTAGAAAGTGTATTTATAGTCCTGAATATTACATGTTTAATATTGATTTAACCTTTAATAATGTTATAGGTTTGTATCTATTCTTCATAAATCTTGAACTCAGTGCAGACTGAATTAATCTATTTAGTATCTGTAATTTTGCAGACAGATATTTTCTTATGGTATTTTCTATATAACCACATACATAGAATTATAACTGATTAGAGCACAAGAAGTTTCTACAGCAATTTAGAGCTAGCTATCAATTGTTTCCTGAACATAAAGCCACATTTGAAAAATTTAAGAACCCTGTCCTTCATGATGAAATGAACAAAATGACCACAAAGAATAAGGAATCACTTAAATCACTCAGCTGGTTAGGATGTGCATCTAAACAATTCGTCTTTTAAACTTGAGCAATGGTGCTGATTCCTTATTTTTGACACTAGGCCTTGTTTTTCCACTTAAGCATTCTCAATTTGCTTTTACCAAAAAGAAGGAAAATATGGTGATAATAGTGGTATCGCTTCTATATCAGAACCTCCCATGCCTTCCTAATGATTTTTTTGAAAATTGACTTAGGAAAACTTTGAATAGCAGAGATTGAGGGTGAGTGCTAGGAAACAAATCAGAACGGATTTCTTCCAGTTCCTTCTTGCCAATTAGTAGTAAACTATCACATTGTTGTGTGAATTGAGCACATATTTTTAAGAAAAAGTAGTACTACCACCAGCTATGAAGCAATACTCTGTCACTGGGACTGGCAGTGGGAACTTAAAGTCACACTGAAATCGTTTAGAAGCAGCCCAGGTAGATTCTGTCCTCAGGTGAATAACAATCTATGTAGTTTCCCCAGGAGGCAAACCAGTAGCCACAGCAAAGACAAGAGGGTCTTCCTTCCACCAAACCTTTCTGATATGGTTGTAGGGCTAGTATTTTTGCCATGTTTAAAAAAAAATAGTTGCATAGAAAGTATACTGGTATGTATTTGAACCTGCTTCTCATTAAGCAAACATTAGATATGCGCTCAACCAGCAATGACTGTATTTGTGATTTTCAAGTACAGATAGCTGTCGAAGCATGAAGTTCTTGTGTGTACACAGTAACACTTGGTTCGCGCATGAAGAACAGTGCCTATGCACTTTGTGTAGCCATAATGTAGGTATCTGTGTAATTTCAGTGAAATGGTGTATAGATGTATTGTAATTTAATTTAAGTGTTATTTTTGGCTATTCATCTTAATGCAGTAGACATGTTGATGGGTGTTTTGGAAACCCTTCTTTTCCTTCTTAGATGCCTGGTAGTGAACCATTTATCCTCTCTCTTAATGTAATTTGGGAATGTATATTGGTGAAAAACTTACCTAGAATCCTTTGTTCTGATGATTGTTTAAAAGTCTGTGTGTGCCCAACATCTTTGTAAATATGCAATTCAGAGCAAGAGAGGGTTGGATGTATGTCATGATTCTTCATGAAAGGTCATCTGACATCTGTGTAGTTCATGGCGAATGAACTGTGGAACTTCTGATTATTTAGGCTTAGGTAGATTTAGAATGAGGACATTTTTCCGCAACCTTCCTTTGTTTGGTGGATTGAACTCAGAGAAACAAAAGGTTAGTCTGCTTCTGTGCATGTTAGCATCATGACCTTTTTGCCAAGTACGTGATGCTCAAGACTTAAAGGTTCTGAAGAGCCTTGTTCTCCTTCGTTTCTAGAGTCAAGGTACAGGAAAGATGTTCATTGACTAACTTCCATGCAGGCAAAACCTCACAGAAGCACAGTTTTGGTAGCAAATCGCACATTTGTCTGAACAGATAGAGTATTAGGAGCACAGGAAGGATCAGTGCACAGCTTTGGGGTTGCAGAAAGGCAACTGATGAAGCATATCCCACATATGTGAAGGGAGTGTGACCTCTACCTAATAGGCTTTGTGTGCATGTTTTGAGTGATTGAAAATTAGATTAACTAATGCAATTATACACTTGCCTCCTTAAACACACATTCTGTCTAGTTATCACTAAATGGGACACTGTGGGGTCTATAGTTCCTGTAACCCCTTTCTCCTCTCCAAGGACAGAGAAGAATGGCCATGTGCAGTTGGGAAAGCTGAGTACCCCCTCTCTTTTGACAAGAGAAGTGAAACCTTAGAGATCCTGTGAGAGCACAAAGCCATTCATTTTCAGTGGCTTCTCCAATGGTTGGAGTGAGGGGATATATATGGTGGGCAGGCACATTTTCCCTTGAAGATGTGGCTTCTTTGACTCCTGTCAAATTCAGGGTGGAACTTACTGAAAAAAAAGCTAGCCTTTGGGTAGGATTCTCTTTGAAGATTCTTATGTGTCCAGAATGAAAGATAAGAATAATTGCTTCCCTCACATTTACAATCCCCACTGGTCTAAAGTCATGTAGCATAGAGCATCTATAGCACATAGTGTTTAAAGACTAATGAAATGAAAGAAAGATAAAAACTTCAATGAATTTTGGGGTTATTTCTTATATGTGGTACTAGGAAATGCCTTTTTGGCAAAACATATTTTGGGTAGTTGAGGTCTTCCCCCCCCACCCCCCCACCCCACCATTAGCTTTATAAGCTTTCTTATATTGTGGACTAATTACTGCAACATTTCACATATAAAATAACTGGATATTCTTTATATACTGGAAATAATCTGTGAATCCAATATTTCATTAAGTGTTTTAACATTTTTGTATATATCTCTCATCAATAAATGTGGATTCCAATTTCTCTTGGTTGTTGCCTCTCCTTCAATTCCCATTTTAGACTAGTGTTGTTTACATAGTAAAAATCTCCAGTGTTCCTTTTGGAGAAATTTGTGAATTGAAAACTACCATGTCCAAATGAATATTTTCTAGGGAGCTTAGATATATGGTAGTCACATCTTAGGATCTAAAGTTAGTGAGTTGGACAAAAATAGTACATAACCAAAATTATACTTTTGATTTATACTAGTATGGGCTATCTCCCAAATCTTGGGGGCTTAAAACAACCACGAGTATCTCTTTTGTGACATGTCCATCACAGGTTGCCTTCCTCATCAAGAGAGTCTGAGAGAGAGTTCATCTTCACGCTTTTGCAGTTGCCAAGTGCAGAAAAATGGGACACAGCAAATCGTACACTAACTCTTAAAACTTCCTCCAAATTGTTTCATACCTCACTTCTGCATATATTTCAATGGCCAGAGCAAGCCACGTGGCTCTATCCACTTCAAGGGGACAAGACCTGCAGCTTTACCGGATGCCCAGGAAAAAAACTGGAAGTAGTTGGTGAACAGCTCTAATGACTATCAGGCCATAAAAATTCTTTAAATCATTCATAAAGGATAATGTCCAAACATAGACTTTCAGTTAAATTTTTCTCTAGCATTAGAAAAATCATTGCTATGGAAGTAAGTGGAAATCATTTAACAGTCATGTGATAGAAATAAAGTTCATTTCTTCAAAAGTAGGACCACACTCAGGAAAACAAGATTCTCCCACATATATATCAATGTATATATGCAGGAATGGAGACCCACCCAGAGAAGAGCAGGTTCTCTTTTCAGACCCCAGGGCATACACATATTGAACAGAATGGCTTGGGTTAGTTGAATTGTTCTCTCTTTTTCTTTTTTTGGAGGAGAGAGAAGGCAAATGTTTTATTTTAATTAAGTAAAATACATGGATGCAGTATATCACAGTTTTCACCAAAGTCAGCAATTTATTTAAATTGTTGATGAAAAATAGGCACTTCATTTGAAAAGACCCTTTGACTTCTTGGAGTCAAGTCTACATCCCATCTATATTCAAAATGTTACTAAAATCATATTTACAGAAAACATGTTCATCAGTAAATTTCTTAGCCATCATTTTAAGAGGGTGAAAAAGATTTCCACAGATCAAAGACAGCAAAGAGCCACAAATCACTGTTCTCAATCAACACTTTAATATAGATAGTTTGGTCCATGTCAATCACTCCTTCAAGAGGACACGGCCGGACTTCGCTCGCTCAGGGTCTGATTCCCATACTCTCATTTCCTACTCTTTCTTCTGGAACAGAGTGTTTAATCCATCCACTGTCACCATGAAGGTCAGTTAAATGTTGCTTTTACTCACCACTGCAAAGAAGAAGGGGGACGGGGAGGGGGAGGAGGGAGGAGGAGGGGATCAGTAATAATTTGGGGGATGAAAATGGAAAGAGGAATCGTCGACTAGGAGTTATGAGACGGGAATTCTGAGTTCCGTACTGTCACCAAACAGTTGTTTAAACGTGGCCAAGTCCCTTTGCAGTTGGGAAGTCATTCCAGCATATGTGAAATTAGGGGTTTGGTTTAGATAATTTCTCAACTTTTGAACTCTGAAATTTGAATTCTATCAGCCAGGTAAGTAGCCATCATGAGTACAGACGGTTTTATTTTTTAGTCTTAGTATTTTATACATATGAAAGAATATGTGTAACCTGTATCCAAGCTATGATGCCACGTGACACAGAAGCGCACGCCCCGTTCTCCAGGGCAAGGACGACAGCGTCATCAGTAATTTCCCTTGACCTTCTCGCTCCTTCCTCATCCCATCCACCTGTTTTACTGCCCAGAGAAAACCATCACGAGGAACTTTTCTGGGTATCATCCCCTTTCTTTCAAAAAATAGTTTTACCTGACACGTATGCCTGCTGAAATAAGCTTCGCCAATTTTGAGCTTTAGGAAAAGGGCATTATATTGCATGTTGTCTTTTTGAACATGTCTCTTTTCTACTTCAGATTTTCTCAGTTCATCCATGTTGTTACAGTAGTTGTGGTTTTACTCATTTTCACTGCTGTGAATAATATATAGGATGTGAACTATGCCACACTTGGACCATTCCTCCTCCTGGCAATGGACCTTTGCCTCATTTTCAGTTGTTTTTCTATGCCGAAGGGTGTGATCCATAGACTGCTGACTAGCGTCCATCTCTCTCAGTGGGATTAATGAGACAGGCATAAAGTAAAAGAATGAAAACAGAGCATTTTTAGGAGGGGAATTTAAGGTTAAAGCTGACGCCTTCTTTCCTTAGGCTTCCATGGTGTGGCCTTTGAGCCCACCTCTGATGGTAGCTAGTCTGGGCCCACTGAGTCTTTGATCTCTTTTGGGGCAGTGATGTGCGAGGCCCAGCAAGCTCCAGCCGGCTTCAGCTGGCTGTCGCCATGATGCCAACAGCTGCTGGACAGACGAGTTACCAGAAAGTCACAGAATTCTCTCCACTTACCCCAAGGACCACTAGTGGCCCATTTAGCATCCTACCCCTTGCCCCACAATGGAGGATGGTAGAACCACAAAGCGCAGTGTTTCTGAGAAGGATGAGCTGTGTAGCTGCCACCTGAGGCACTGAACCATCTGGCCACTTCTCCTTCCAGGTACAGTGACAGAAACAGGAAACCAGGATCTGTTCTTTAAAGAACTATGGGTGACAGAAAATTCAGTCACCTCCCAGGAAGCTTTCATGAGGGGCGCTCCCCACTTGTCACCTCTCAGCCCAGGTAGGAAGGCATGGGTGCAGATTTGCACATGTCTGACGTGGACCGTGCAAGGACAGGAGACGGTGGAGTCCCTGGCAAACAGGAAGATGTTTTTAGCCTAATACATTTTTTCCTGGTAGTTTCATAATTCAGTGAATTCATCCTTCTGCTGAGGCAGTGAGAGATCATATTGAACCCAAGGTTATTGTAAGAAGCAAGCCTCAGAATCAGGCTTAAATTCAGAAGTGTTAGTCGGGTCCAGACTGTTTATCCAAAAAGAGAATATAGCCATATATTCTGACACGCATGCCTGCTGACATCGTGTAAAGGGAATAAAGCCATCCAATGTAAATACTGTTCTTACTTTCAAATATTTAGAAGCAATGCCTTTAAACCTATGAATTCCGTAAGGCAGACAAATAAAACATTATTTTGTGCTCCCCTCTCTTTACCAGATCAGAGTGAATTCACAAAAGCCTCACATCTATTTTTGTGCCTGATTTGAGGTAATCAGATTCCAGCCTTCCAAGTATTGTCTGGAAAAATCTAGTGGCCTCCAGTTAAGGGGAAAAAAGCAAATATAAAGCTGCAGTCGTCTGTAGCACAGTCCTTTCGTTGCATGACCTGGCCAGCCTGGAATTCTCCAACGGCTTCTGTGACTTCTCAGATGTTTCCCAGGCCTGCGTAGCATCCTGCTCGTGGGAGGTGGAGGGTTGGGGGCACATGGAAATTCCAAATGGCCTTCATATGAGTGAAAAGTTCAGCTGAAACACAGGGTCCCTTCTCTAGTTGTTTGCCCTCCAAATCCCCAACTTTCCTCTCTCAGTGAAGAGGACAGAGATGGTTCCAGACTGTACAGCCAGAGAGGCCCTCAGAGGGCCAATATCTGAAGTTTAGCCTTTTTGCAGATGAGGAAATGCATACCCCAATTTAAATAAATTAGAGGTAGCACAGTGACAAACCAAGGTTAAATCCTGGTTCTGTGCCTTTCCTGCTATGAGCTATTGGGCTGTTTATGTAGCTTCACTTCCCTCATCTCTGGAAGGGGGATAATCATGCCTGTGCTATAGGGGGTCTGAGGAGAGAACATCCATAAAATAGCACAGCACTTGGCCCACAGTAAGGGTTAAACCAGTGGGAGCTGTCGTCATCACCACTGTCGTCATCACCACTATTATCATTGATCACAGCATCTTGGTGACTAACCTGGAAGAAGGCGTGCTTCCTCTTCTCCAGCGTGGCACCTTTTCCAGCAATATCACATGGACACCACCTTATAACCCAGAGCTCAGCTGGCCTTCCACACATCTGAGCTTTGTTGAGACCATAGCCTCTCCTGACCCAGCCTGGGGTAGTCCTTCCTTTCCTCCTAGAGACGCTTTGTGGACATCATGGACCTGTGCTCTCTGACGTTCCAAATGCCCCTCTACATTTTCTTCCATTACTCGCCAAGGCTCTGGTTCCTGGCAGTGAAGGAAAGCACTGGATTTCTCCAGAGAGAAGAAGTGAGTCCCAGCCTGGCCAAAGGGGCCTCTCGGCAGGACGGGAGCCCAGGCTGGCTCTTCCAGGGGAACCGGGACATTCAGAGACGAAGCAGTTCCTCTGTCTGCTGGAGAAGAGCCCCGGGAGTCCCCAGCCCTCAGCGCTGCACCAAACAGTAAAGATGGATGTCAGGGGAGAGGCCGGTGCCGTGGAAGGTGCGAACCCACAGGCCCCTCCAGCCCGCCCCTGGTGGAGTCTGTTCTGGGAGATTTCACTTCCCAACATCACTTTCTCTTTTGTAACGTCTTCTTTCAAAAATAACGTTTGTTTCCTCCCTCAACGGTTTCATGAACACAATTTGTGAAAGACTTTTTGGAGCTTTTTGTTTTGGGGACGTCACCCCTTGCTGTTGCAGAATCATCTCAAAACAGTGGCGCCTGCAGTTCTCAGCTGCTTCAGGGCGTGAGCACGACCTCCGAAGCCTGCCATGTGTGACTCATAGTAGCTGTCGGCCCAGGTGGGGTCCCGCAAGCAGAACCTAAGGCGAGATTCCAGCTCACCTGAGTTTCTTGGGGGAATACTTTTCAGAAAGCCCTGTAAGGACCCGAGGGAAGCAGGGTAGGGACGAGGAAGAACTAAGCATGGAGATGCTCTCAGGGAAAGTCTGACTCTGAACTGCTCCCCTTGAGGAAAGGCAGCTCACCTTTGAGCGTGGGTACCAGCCAGTCACTGGCTGTGGGCTGCTTACAAGAGGGATGGTGACTTTCCAGGGGAGGTAGCTCCCATTTTCCAAGAGCCGTTCCCTAGAGAAAGGGGCAGCTCTGAGCTGGTGGCGGCTGGCACGGCTGTGAGGGGATGGGCGCGCCGACCTGGGGAGGAGCTCTGGGCGGAGTAGCAGCAGCAGGTGCTGAAGCCTTCAACCCGCGCGGGCCTGCCGCGGGGCAGGCTCGGGTCCGCTGAGTTGTTCAGTGAGGTAGGTGCTATCAGCCTCCCTGTCTCGCAGATCATGAAATTGAGATTCAAGAACACACACAGCTAAGATTCACATTTGTCTCATATCTGCCATCCTTAATTGCATCAGTCAGGATGAGTTTACTGCAGTGGCCTCAACAAGAAAAGTTTATTATTGACTCACAACCTGGTTCTGCCACAGGTCATTCTGCTCATTGTAGCTACTTAGGAACAACTAGATAAGATGATAACTAGATGAGAAACCAGCTGTTGTCTTGAACAGGCCTGTTGCCGTGCCAGAGGGAAAAAGAGCTCTAGAAGGTCCTCACAGGAGCAGCCACATGTCACCTCAGCTCACAACTCGTTGCCCAGAACTACACAACGCGTGGCCCGTCCAGCTTCAGTCAACCCGCCATTTCTGCATCTTTGTCGAACGGTGCTAATAAATTATCCCAGTCCAGCACTGATGGACAGTGACTGCAGTGGGGTGTGTGTGGGGGGGACTCGATAATATGGGCAAATGTAGTCACCATATTTGTTTTTCATGCGAAACCTTCATAAGACTGTATATCAATAATACCTTAATAAAAAAAATTATCCCAGTCCACTTCTCTGGTCATCTAGTATTTGGTACATTCTGTTTCCCAAATGCAAAATGTATTTACCTCTTCCCCCAGGGAGGCCACTTCAGGATCCCACCCAGTCACGGCATCAAATTCAAAGTCCAGCATTTCAAGATGATGCATGGAAATTCCTACCCATGGCTCAAATGTGGTTTTTGTTGACCCGGAAATCAACAAACAGTAAATACAGGTTTTGTGTGGCTTCTCCCCTCCTCTCCAGCCTTCCACCCATCCCCACATATACACGCTCCCATGGCGGAATAGGGACAGTTGAGTCGCCATAAATACTCCCAGCTGGAAAGGGGACAAACGGAGGACTTACAAGTCACCGAGCCATGACATGTCAGAAATCCTGGCGGGCTGTCATTATAGGCCCCCTGCGCTATGGAAAGGGAAATCTCTTGATCAGACCCTGGTCTGGCCTCCTGGGAGAGCCTCCTCTGCCCCCACAGCCCGTAACTCCACCCCCTAGGAAGTCTTTTCCATTATACTCCCTTGTTGCGTATAAAAAGAGCATTCGGTAATAATCTCTTCTGTAACAATACCCTGTGCTTTCTGCTCCTAGAAAGTTAAGAGTTCAGGGCTCCCTTTAAGTTTTGATCAGTTACAGCTTTCTAGTTGAGGCCCTTGGATTCTTTGGCATAACTATCAGCATCTGTCTAGCTTCTCTCTGTTTGACTTTAATCAGTTTCATACGACAGTTGCCACACCCGCAGTACCTTGAGCCCCCCAGACCTAAAGCAGAGAACCAAGCCCTCAGATTTATTTTTCCTTGAGCCATTTTTTTTTAATGAAAGAATATGCTGGATGCCACATTAGTTTCTGCAGAGATTTCACAGTAGATATGATGACCACGTAATTAATTGCTGTTGCTTCTGAGGCTGAGTTGGCTTTTAGTGCATAAAGCAGCTCTCTGTTTTATCTGTTATTGTTTGGGGTTGAGAAGCAGTTACCTCTTCCAGACTGCAAGTGTTCACATTTCTAGAATCTCTCTTTCCCCCTGGCAGGTAATGAAAATGTTTGAGATGGTGACTGCATTAGTCAAGGTCTCTGAATAGCTCTGAAGACAGAGCCTGTCTGGGTCTTGTGATGGGGGTATAATATGAGTGAGCAATAAACGTTTGTTATTTTGGGTTATAGGGAATTTGCAGTTGTTTGTACTGCAAACCACCACCTGATATGTTAGGCAAATTTATCTCTTGCTCTGGGGTTTCAGCTTAGACAGTTCCTCTCTGTTGTAACCTCATTCGAAAGCAAAATTAAATACTCCTTAGGAGCCAGTAACTATCCAGTGACACCTGTAGAAATGATACATGTTTAACTGTCCTGAAGAAAGGGGAACTCAATCACCTAGGAAGAAGGCTTCCAAAGGCAGAGTAGAGGAAAAGGCAACACAGATCAGGGTAGCCTTGGCTGATGTAATGTGAGTTGTTTTGCTAAGACTGACGCTAGTGGGTTTCAGAATCACAAAAGAGTTATTTTTTTCTGCACCGATTTCTAAATTAGAAATGAGATTTTTTTTCAAACAGCTGCATTATTGGAAGATAAGGTAATGAATTGGTTGAAAAAAAATGACCAAAAACTAATATTATACCTTCATTTCTGTGGGCCTCTCACGGTGTGGGTCTCTAGCTATCCTCTAAAGAGATGGAAGTCAGGAAGATGGATTTGCTCTTTCTCCAGCTGGATTCTCCAGATAGAGAAAAGGTCCTGTTGCCTAGTGGGCACATAGAGTGCTATTGCTCCACATTTACTGATCATGTATCAGGCACCAGACAGTGGTCTACGTATATCTATCTATATCCTCACAACAACTCTATGGAGTAGGTACCTTTATTAACTCCATCTCACAGATGAAGAAAATGAGGCCCAAATATGTTAAGTACAATGTACTCAGGCATAGTGTCTACTCCGTAAGCAATAATCAGGGAGGACAATAGACTTTCCTCTAATTTTCTCTTGGATATTTGCAGGCTGGGTGGCAGATAAATGTTACAAGGATGCACCACAGCTTCTGCATACGTGGTGTCACAGCTACCACATTCCTATAACTGTGAATCTCTGTTCACGTCTCACCTGCCTGTGTGTCACTTGCTCAAGATTCAAAGTCTTGGGCAGGAGGGTCCTTTTGGCCAAGATTGTCTAGCTCAAGCTTCAGTCATGCTTTTGTATTCCCCACTGCCACTTTCTGTCCACTTGGTGCCTCAAGACATAAGCATCTCCAGGGTTCTGCGCGACCTCTTAGAGATACTTGCTCTGCCCGCACTTTGAGTTCTAACTTGCTACCAGCTAAACCACTAACCCCATTACTGTTTAGTTTCTGTCTTTTAAAATCTCTTTTTCTGCTAAAGTGTCCTCTTCCCTTCTTTTTGTATTTGAGGGTCGATACTCTTCTAATACGTTTATTATCATTTGAGGAATTCTTACGAAGGAAAATACACAAATGAGTATATTCAGTCTGTTGACTTTAACCAGAGCCTAAGATGGAATATCCATTCCCAAATGGCAGTAATAGTGCCTGGTGTACCCCTTCCCAGCTGGCAGTGCCAGGCCAATATTTAGCTGCCCGCCATACATCCCTTGCTCATGCTTACCACTGCATAAGAAACTCTTATACAGACCATTGCTCTGCTAGCTAGCTAGGTCTACTCTGCTGTCTTGGTGACATTCGGTTAACTGCTTAGCAGCTGGCCTGGGTAATATATTCCCAGCTTAATTCCAGGTTATGACTTGGATTAGAAGCAACCAGGCATCATAGCCCCTATTCAAATACCTTGGAAAAACCTCCAAAATAGAACCAGCGAATAAAGTTCCTTTTTCTCCTGCCACATAAGATGTATCTTTTGTTATGATTCACCTGTGTATTTGTTCAACATAGATTGAACACCCACTATGTGCCAGGCAATTTTCTAGGTGCAGAGGACACTGAAGGGAACATGGAGTTTATTATGAAGTTTATATATCCAGCTATAAAGTATTTGAAAGCTTTACACAATGCTAAGAATGGAGTGGGAGAGGCAGACCAGGCATTGTGGACCTGATCGAACATCCTTATCCCCAAATCCCACAAGCAGGTGTGTGAGTACATATATGTGTGTATTTGTGTGTGTGTGTGTGTGTGTGTGTGTGTGTGTGTGTCCCCTCCTGGAGGGGACAATGTGAGATGCACCTTTTAGAGATTTACCCTTCGTCTCCTTTTAATTCCTGTTCTTCATCTCTCCTCCATTAGCCCCATCTATCTCTGCTGTCCCCAGAGCCCTCCTTTTCTCCTGGTCCCCACCTGCCCTTCCCACAGAAATAATCAAACCTCTGCCCACTTCAGCTCTTTCTGCATCCCTCAGCTTTCCCAGATTTCCATGCTGGATATCAGTTACTTCTCCATCCCTTCAGGTTCCCATGGCCCCCAGAGAATGGCTGGCTCTCTCTCTGTGTCCTTGGGATTCCCTTTGGGTGAGTCCTTTTCTCTTGGAAATGGAGGATGGGAAGAAACCGTGGTGAGAGAGTGCCACGCTGGGTGGTGGCGGGGTTTCCCCTGGATTACCTAAAATCAAACATATCTTTTCCCCTCTGGATTAATTCCAGAAACTCCCTGTCCTGGCCTAAATAACAAATATGATTTTCTTTCCACTCATCTCGACACTCCTAGCAGAATGAATACCCTGGCCTTGATGTGATAAGAGAGCATTCACATGCGCCTTGCCTCCAAGATAATTTATCAGACACCTGATTATTATTGGACAATAATAATCCAAATCATGATTCCCTAAAACCTGGAGGTAGGAGGAAATCTCAGTTGAACCAATCTCACAAAGGTTATTTGAAATTTAATTCATTTGTGTAACTTGCTAACAAACTTAGAGGATACCTTTTTGAGCCTGTTTGGTAGCGAGTACGCACCCAGTCAGTCTCAGTCATCATAGACGAGAGAGACCTTGTATCACACGTGTCATAGATGCATCCCTCCCAGGGCAGGTGCTCTGCTGCAGGGGTCTGTGTCCCTCAGAGGCGTGCAGCTCAGTCCACAGCATAGAGGGGGCATTCAGAATTATGACTGAAGGGCAACTAATTAAGATTTCCTCCTCCTCAGCTTTGAATCCTTTTCAAAACCCAAGATACTGATTAAGAAGAAAATGTGGACTATCAGTTGTACCCTGACCCTTCGTCTCACTGTAGGGCAACCTAGTTCCAGTCCTACGCCACACAAACCCTTCAATGCCACGACACCCATTTCACCCTCCTCTCTGCGGTTTTGAGGGTTTTAGTTCTGAAATCAGGAAGCAGGACTCAGTTTCCACATGAACCAGGGGGATGTTCTGAAGCTTCCACCAGGGGGCGCACTAAACAGGCCAACAACATGGTTGAAATGACAGGGAAGCTGTCCTTCTGAAAGGCCACGGACCTAGATGGGAAAATTCCCATTGATCTCATCCTTGGCTTGCCAGGGGAACACATAGGACTTTCCTCAGTTTTTGCACAAGGTTCTCGATTTTGCCAGAGGAGAAAGTGATCTAAAATGGGGGAAGAGGGAGCCTGCCTGCTGAGGAGGTCGCGGCCCGGGACTCCCCTGAGACAGAGCCCAGCACGGCTGGCGACCCTGCATCCCAGCCCAGACCTTGCGCTTCTGGAGGTGCTGTGTGTCCCGACCCAGTGGGAGTGGCTTCAGAGGGCGGAAGAGAAGAGATGCCCCGCGTGGCCAGTCCGACCGACCTGCCCTGGGGGGACAAACCGCACACCTCACTGGGAATCAGGGGGGACATACTACCCCTAATGAGGCTCTTTGGGGATTATCTTACACCTATCATGATTTCTGTATCTGCTATATTGCATCAAAGGTCCTTAACACATAAGTACTAACTTTATTTCTTTCACAACAATTTTTCAAGTCTTGCTCTGCTTTGCATTCCTCCAACTCTACTTTTATCCTTCTGACAGCTTTTCCGGGCATTTCTTTCTTCATTACTTAATGAGATTCAAAGAATCCCAGGAGGGGTATCCTGCCCTCCAGCAATACCTGGAGTTTGAACTGCCCTAAGCCCTCAGTGCTGAAAACCTGTCTCCCCACTTCTGCATGGATGGGTTCCCAAGGCGTGTGGCTGGCGTCTCTGGAGCCAGGCCCCTGGAATTCCAACCGCATCTCCTCTCCCTCCCCATCTAGGAGCCACCCTGGAGCTTGGCTCTGGCAGGGTCTTTGTGTAGTAAGATGTTTGTAATAATAAGTCTGCATGTCCCACCCTTCCTCACAAAAGAGAACGGGGAACCTCTTTTCCTTTCTGATGGCTAATAGTGAAATCTCAGGCTGGGAGGATTTTTTAGGAAATTCTTGGAATACCTCTGACTTTCCCTGCATCATGGTTCATATTCTCTCTAGGTTCCTCTGTGTATTCACACAAGATAAACATTGAAGGTGGCTGGGTGGAAGGAAGAAACCTGTGTACGTCTGCTATATTCCAGGCAGCGTACATATATTATCTCAGTTAATCCCCCAGCAGTCTTTCTGGTGGTGATTACTAGTCTCACCCTACAGACGAGGAAACTGAGGCACAGAGCCTTCCAATAACTTCTGTAAGGTCATCTAGGGAGTAAGTGGCAAGGTTGGACTTGGACTAAGTCTTCTTATAAAGACCACCATTTTCTAGCTAAACTTCAGCTGCCTTCCCTGAGATGTTGTCACTCCTCTTTAGGGAGTGAAGAAAGAGGAAGTAGTTTGGACGACGCTTCTGGAAAGCCAGAGTCATCACGTGATGAGGCAAGCCGTCTGGAAGGGTGGGGCTGAGGAGGCGGGTCACGGGAGGCCTAACGGAAAAGCTACTGGTGTTGAGCGCCAGATGTCAGCACAGGGAAGGAGTGGGGCTGGAGGCCCGGGGTGGTTATCGGGAGGGAAGTATGGCTCAGCCTGACTTCCTGCTCCCCGACCCTTTACCTGGGCATCATGGCAAAAATCGTATTTTATACATGGCCTGCTCCTTCCCTTTCCAGTAAACACAGAATCTGAGGTTGTTTACAGTCTCCTAAATTAATTCTGTCACCAAGGCGGCCTAAATGGTGAGCGTATCCTCACTTACTCATCCCCAAACTCTTCCTGCGGTTTCTGGAATCCTCCTTTGGCCCCAGCAGCACAGAGAGGGTGAGGGCAGGCTGACCTGGTTTGCAGCATTTGGAGATGATTTCTTGCCTTTGACAAATTCAAACGCACCAGACTTCTAACGACAGGCCACAAAGCATGTAAAGTCCGACTTTGGATATTGCCGAGCTCCATTCTGGGTTCCACCACTTTCTACGTGTGTGACTTGGAGACCAGAAGTAACTTCTCTGCACCTGTGAGTGCCTCCCCTGTTAAAAATGGGACAAGGTTTCTCCTTCATGGCTTGCAGGTAAAACTGAATGATAAAACCAGGTAGCCATACATGCTCAGTCAATGGTGACTTTTGAAGCTCCTGTGGGCCTTGGCCTCTGTCGTGTGTGGGAAATCCAAATCCTGCCCTCCAGAGGCTCCCAGTCTCCTGGAAGAGGCGGGCCCATGAGCCAGTTAATGAAAAGCAGAGGAAAGGCTGCCTCAGTGACATGCGGACAAGGTGAAGAGGGGGCTCTGAGGGGGGAAAATGCGCTCAGCCTGGGGGGAGTGAAGTGAGACAGCCTCCTGTGGGTCATGGTCAAAGCCATGGGTGGAGCCCAAACGGGAGAATCAGCTGCCACAGCTTGAACAGCCAAGATACCATCAAGGGATGCCAGCTAATCTGCTTCCTGGACTCCTTGCTCTTTAAAAAGCAAAAAGCCTTTCTGTTAAAATCAAAGGGCTTCCCTCGCAGGAGCCTTGGATTCTGAAATATTCTGGTTCCAAACAACCCTAATAGCTTAAAAGCTGGTTAGAGTTCTGGAAATTGGAGGAGATGGTGAAGGGAGGAATGGAGTACATACTGTCATGTGAGAGAGAAATTAATATTCTGGTAGGCTTTCACATTTTTAAGGACTTGATATATTCCAGGCACTTATTACCTCATTTAATCCTCATATGACCCTATGAAGTTTTTATTGTCCTTCTTTTGCAGATGAGAAAACTAAGATTCAGAGTACTGGAGATGTTTTGTGAGCAGGGTTGCACAATAAAGTGGTAGAGCCAGTATTAAAACCCAGGTTTGTCTGATTCCAAAGCTCACGCTTTTTCTATTGCACCAGGTAATCTCTGGAACATATATGTATACACAGGATCCTGTGCCTTCTTTTCCGATAAACATGATGTTCATGACATTGTTTATGGTTTCCTAAATTATTGTTATTTCCAACAGGGCCAAAGTGGTGTGTATAGCTTCAGCATAAATATGAGAGGTGTGCTTGAACACAACAATCTTAAGGCATCTGTCGGAGGTTGACTGCACAAATGGCCCTCATCACTGGCTTCCTTGTAGCCACACTTTTGCAATGAGACTTTGCCACTCCTCCGATTAAGAAGTAGAACCTGATGCCCATCCCTTAAGTTGGAGTTGTTCTTACGACTAGTTTGGCCAGTAGCATATGGATAGAGTGCAGTTCTGGGCCTGGGCCTCAGGAAGATTTGTGGGCATCTACTGTTACTTGGATCCTAGCCAGGCCTGAATTAGGCAGCTGGGGCCTGTGAAGGACACAAAGGAAGAGACTCCAGGCTTCCTAGCCATCCCAGTGAAGACACTGTAGATCCTCGCTGCTCTGTTTGTCGACTCGCGTGTGAGTCCAGTCATGCTCATGGGAGCCCCGCGCGCATCAGCAGAAGCACCCAGTCAGGGGGTGGAGTCATGCAAATTAATGCCTGTTGTTTTTAGCTGCTAATTTTGAAGTCGTTTTTAATACATTAATAGTTAACTGATATGATCAAAAGGTAATTTTCTTTTTAATTAGGGATCAGTGAAGCCAAGATATTTATTATTTCATTTATTAGTCGGTGATCCAGTTTGGGACGATGGTTCGCCACGCCTGCCCTACAGCTGTCATCCTGGGGTCTCCCTTTACCATCATCTTAGGAATTCCCTTTACTTTGCTTTCCGAATCTCATGCCCTGCTCTTTCTTGGTGACTCCCTTGTTCCGACGGAGTACATCCTTTGGCAGTTGTGTGAGAATGGATGGATAGTTTTGGAGACACCAAGCATTTGAAACATCTTCGTTCTACCTTTCACTTCCAGAATTTCCCTAAGAGTTTTTAAGGCACTGTTTCATGGTCTTCCATGTGGCTGTTGAGAAATCTGTTTCTATTTTGTTCTTGATCCTCTATATAATCAATTTTTCCTCTCTAGATGCCTATCGAATAATCTTTATGCTCCAGTTTTCATGAATTTTTAAGATGATGAGCTTCCGTGGGGTCTGTTTCCACCTATTGTGCTAAACACTCACATAGTCACTCACTAGACTATTAAGTCTAGATATAGTCGTGTTCTTCAATTCTGGAAAATTTTCTTAACATTTCTAGCATAATTTCTTCATCTTCATTTCCTCTTTTTTCTCTTTTTCAACTTTTATTATTGGCATCTAAGATTTCCTAGGATGGTTCTGTACTTTTCTTCTCTGTTTCCTTGCTTTGTCTTTGCTCTATTTCTGGGATATTTGTTCAACTTTATTTTCCAAACCTTCTAATAAATTTATTTTTTAATTTGTACTTTTGTGTTTACATTTTACAGAGCCCTTTTTTTCTTTTAGGTGTTCTCTTAATGTTCCTTTTTACCCTGTCACTGTATTCTCGTTTCATAGATACACTGTTTCCTCTTACTGAGGTTATTACTCATCTTGTTCTTTCTCTTTAGGTTTTCTTCTCTGATATCATCTCTTGCTTCACATGCGTATCAGTGAGCTACGGAACACCGACTAGGAGCCCAGTGTGAGTGGTGGGGTTGGAGATGGGCTCTTCCCTGTAGAAGGCTTTGCTGGGCCATTTCCTTATGGGACTAATATGTTCGTATCTTTTGGATTTTTCTCTCAGGCTTATCAGATTTCCCATAGAGACTCAGCTTCTACCTGGAGAATCCATGATTGGTGGCTGGCACTCTGGAAGCCAAGCTGAAGGAGAGGGTTAAGGAGTCTCAACATTTCTAATGTATATGGCTTCACTTTTCAGTCTGGTATTTCTAATGTCAACTCTGTATGCCTTCCTGCCCCTCAGATAGATACTATCTATTTAGCCCTCATCTGAGAATAAACTTCTAGTCACTTTCTGGGATTGGGAAAGAACAGTCACTCAGCTGCTTGGAGTTCGAAAGGAGATCTGGGGTTCTGACTGCATCTTAAACAGACTGTAATCCCATCCTCTTAGTTTGAGCCTTGCTGTCTCCACCACATCCAGAGGTAGCTAATGCTGCCAATTCCTGAAACTTTTGGGGGGTTTTGCTACACAAATCTGGTGGCTTCTTATTGCTTTTCCCACTAATGGCTTAGGATTCAACTTTCCCAAATTTGCTCAGTCAGTTACCAATGAACCATCACTTTTCAGCTTCAAATTTTTGTTGCTATTGTCTTTTATTCCATTCTCTTTGACCCATTGGTATTTACCTTTTTGGAATATCTCTTATCTTTTTTAGAGGCTTCATGAGGGAATGAAAGTAATTATGTCCACTCTTCTCTCTTTACCTGGAAGTCCAGGAGTAGTTATTGGCTTTTAAGAACTAACACTTTATGGTATCTTATTGACTTTGAAACATGTGGACCACACACTTGCTATAGAAAATTCAACTTTCTCCAATGGAAGAATCCCAAGTAATAGAAATCCATGTACTTTTTCCCTTAGAAAAACATAAGTGTAAAGCTTCATCCACATCATGTACTTTTAAGTTTGTGCCTCTCAACTGCACAGATGACCAGATAATCCCAGCTCTGCCCCTGCCAAACTCCCCAACCCCACCCCTAAACAAAAGACTCCTGAGTCCATTTCCTTTAGCCTTTTAATAATAGCCTTTTAATATTTTCCAGTATATGCTTTCAACTGGGCAATATACATACCATGCTTTCCTCTTTATTAGTGGTCCATCAATAAATATACAAAAAATCAGAGGAAGGGTGTGCTGTGAAAAATCCAAGTAACAATGGTACATGCATGAACAAGGAACTGTTCTTTGAAAACTCAAGGCAACTGATTGACAGTCATTCCTATGACATAAAGATAAATGGGCCACATTAATCTTATTCTTAAGTACCTTAAGTACATTTTACCCTTCTAAAGAAGTGAGAGGTTTCCTTCCTCCTACTCCTCTGCTGTGCTAACACTGAAATGACCCTGGCCATGAAATTTATTCTTGGTATCCCAGTCTCAGTGTAAAACTTTTTGAAAGGTCTTGCTGGAGGAATCCACGCTGCCAGGTTAGGATCTGCAAAACATAGATGTGAAGGTGTCTTGTGCCTCATTTTACTTTGCACCTAGTGCTAATTTAAAGGCAGCCCTCAGAAGACACAAAAGATTTACAAGTGTATAGTAAAAATTACATCTTAAGCTCTCAGCTTTGCAGAGCTCCAAGCTTTAAGCTCTTACCCTGTGCAAAAATAATTAAATGCTGGCCCTTTATTTTTATGAACAAAGCCCAGTTTAATGACTTGCTCCAGGTCATGTGGCAAGTCACTGATAGGAATGATGTGCAGTCAGGTTGCGCTTCCAGAGTTATGCCATTATTTCAAATGGGAGAGAATGTACCCTATTCCAGAACTTCAGGCAATTCTACAAGGGTATTTCATCCAATGGATGGGAGCTCTAGACCTCCCCTAATCCTGTGAGAACACAGAGGTATATATCCAAATGAGGGACTATAACAATAATAAAAGGAAAGATCATATTTCATTTCAAAATTAACAATACCCTATCTCAGCCTATCTGTTGGGAATGTCTAAAAGAAGTAGAAAACAACGTGGAACTTTGAGACTTGTATTTCTATCCATGGCTCCAAAGAGAATCTGTAGGACAGGTAGAGCCTGGTATAGCACTCCTGAATCTGACCCCAGCACGGCTTGTTGCATTCAGCAAGAGACTGAGTGAGCCTGTGTGTCTGCAGCAGACCCAGGAAAGCTCTTGGAAAGCAGGGAGCATTTAGACACAAGTGGCACTAACCACAGAGTGGCCAGATGTCCATTTCCTTTCCTTTCAACTTGAAAATAATAAGAAAGCCAGATGCCTGAATATGGAACTAGCCAGTGATGTTCACAGGAGAGAAAGGAAGCTTCCAAAAGCTACGACGGAGAGCGGGTTTTAAAGGAGGATAGGGGAGAGCAGAGGCAGGGAATGGGTGCAGAAAGCAGGCACCTCTCCTGCAAATACATCCTCGCAAACCACCTCTTTGTATAAGCCCACCCCTGCTTTACAACATGGGAGATTTTTTTCCTTCTTTTTTCTTGATGGGGAAGGGGGGATCTGAGAAACACTGCCAGTTAAGCATATTAGGCAACCGATGACTTTTTATAGGGGTCTAAGGAAGGCAGTCCTATTTTATAGGAGCCCTTATTTTATATTCAATTTCTTCATTACAAGTGGCCTTTGGAAGTTCCAGGATCAAAGGGACCTCCTGAATGTATGAAAAAGAACCACAAAGGACTTGCCAGGCCAGAAATAAAGCCACTAATTCTCTTGTCTGACCATAAACCTGCTTATCTAATGATAAGATTACAAGGGGGAAGCCCTGTAGTCTTCTGAGGGATTTCCCAGGTACTTAACTTACCTGTGTAGCAGCTGCACTGGGGACAGACAACCGCTTGTTAAAGTATAAACAAATACAGCCATTAAAACACTCCAACAAGATCTCCGTTGCTCTCTCCCCACCATTTCCCCCACCGGTGGCAACCATTTGGCTACAGTCTAGGCTTTCTTTCATTTCCACTGGCTTCTCCCTTTTTTACAAGAAGTCAAAAGGCACTTCTGTACTGTTTTGGGGCATCACTAATAGAGTCAGCATCTATGAAACGGGAGGCCACAAATAGTAGGTCATGCAAATAGAATGTGACTTTTCATAGCTTCTCAGTGATGAGAACAGGTGGCCATAAGAACTAAAGGCGGCTGAAGCTCCTCCGCTCCTCCCCAACTCTGGCCCTAGGACAGGACAGAAAGCCTTCGGACCCTTAGAAATAAAATACACTATCTTCCCTTGGTCTATGAGAGTTGATTGAATGAGCCTGACTGGGGGTTAGTGGTGCTGAGATGAAGACTTTCAAGGAGAACCTTCTCACATCTTCCCGATGAGTTGTTGGGACTCAGAAACTGAAGGATCACGGCACAAAGGGTTACGGTGGAAGAAGTACAGGTGTTTATTAGGAATCAGCTTAAACCCTCTTATGCCTCTGACAAAGTAACCAAAAAAAAAAAAAAAAAGAATCGTACTGATCAAAGGACCTCCAGGGTTTAATATTTCAAAAACAAAACAAAACAGATAAATAGCTTACTACAGATAAATAGCTTCACCCTTTGGGTAATTCCCAGAAGCATGTGAAAAATTTCCATGGGGTCTGTAGAAGGTGATGTGTAACCAGTACACCCTGATTCCCTAACCCACTGGAAAGAAATGCCCAGGGATCAGGCTGGGCTGGGAGGGGAGGGGCAGGATGGACCCATTCAGATTTCTTGGCTGGGACCAGTCCCTCCCAGCCCTGGGGGGTGTCCTTAGCAGATGGCTATTATCTGGGAGGTGGGAGGTGGAGTGGAGGGAAGGTTGGGGATCAGGAAGATGGATTTGTGGCTTTTGTTGGAAGTCATCCGTAGCGCACCTCAGCAGGTGAGAGGCTCCTAGGTGGGAACTGGAACAGCCAAATTCTTGCCAAGTGTGAACTGGGCCCTCATTTCAGAAAGCAATGCTGTTTTATAAATTGGACCTGGCTTTAAAAAACAAAACACAAAAAACAAAAAGGAGTAGAAAATTTTATGCTAAAAAAAAGATCCCCAATGAAACAATCAGTAGCACACTGCATCTGCGAAGTGTCCCAGCTCCTTGTAAGGCTGTGTCTCCGACCGTTGCTTCTTTCCAAGGCCGTGGTGCAGGCGTCACACCCCCATCTTCATGTCCGCGTTCTGCAGGTTCCGTGTCTCATCAGCTGTCATGAACTGGTCCGGGGTCTCCGACGACTCCTTGTTCACCAGGTGCACCATCTCCTGAGACTTGCTGGCCTCTCCATTGAGTCCGCTTGGCTTTCTTTCTTCCACGGCTCCGTTGCCATTGTTGATCACCAGCTTTTTCTTCTGCCCACACCTAATAATTTAGATCGTATGAGAAAGGGGTGCCATGACTCCAACCTCATCATCATTGTAGTCACCACCATCACTACCACTATGGTTTTGGATGGTCTTAGTCTGTTTCATTTTGCCAACTCTTAACAACTGGCACGTCTCAGAGGCCCCTTGAACCAGCAGCAAAAGCCTCAATCAGCAAGATGTAGATTCTCATCCCCATGCCAGCCATACTGAGGCAGAACACTCTAGAAGGCGGGCCAGAATCTGTAGCTTAAGATGCCCTCAAGGGGTTTCTGATGTACAGTCGAGTTGGGAGAATCAGTGGTCAGAGCCCTGGGAAGTCAGTGCTGTTATCATCCCCACATTACAGGTAAAGAAACCCTGGGACTCAGAAAATTCAGTAACTTGCCCCACGTTACTCGACAAGAAATAAAAGGATGAGGATTCAAACCCTGGTGTGTCTGACTCCCAAGCTCTGATCCTCCTCCCACCACACTACGCAGCGGAAGTGTCTGCCTCTTTGACGCACTGCAGCAGTTCCTGCAGACTCAGGTGAACTGCCAGCATGGGGACGGCAAACCATTCCGATTTGTGTATTCAAGACAGACTCATTACTTCCTCTCCCACTCAACACTCATTGGCCTCATCAGCGTTCTTACTGCGTGCACTGAGAATAAGAAAACATTTTTACAGAAGCATAAGGCCCTATTGACATTTCCCTAACACAGGCTAACTTCCATATAACCCTGGATACAGGAGGTTTAACCGTATGAGGTAAATTGTTCACTGTTATTCTAAGGTTTCTTAGAACATTATTTAAGATTCCAATGCAGAAGGCCTTCTGTGGAAGGGTGTGACCTTGATCTTGACCCTGGGTCACAGCACCGCCTCACCCCCCAGCCTGATGCAATGCTCTCTCTTTCCTGTAACGTGGTCACTGCCACACACTAGAAGTCAGATTATGCTTGATGGGAGCAAAATCTCAGAGCCTCCCAAGAACAAGTGGGGTGAGAAGAGGGGAAATGGGCTGCCATTTACTGGTTACCTCCTGAAGGCCAGGCACTTACATATGATTTTATGTAGTCCTCACAATAACCCCACAAAGCCGCTATTATTCCCATTAGGCAGCAGTGAAAACTGAGGTTGAGGAAGGCTTAAAGGCTAAGCTTGAGGTTGCATAGCTAGTAAAATGGACAGAGTCGATGTTCACATCAGCCCAGCTCTATTCATGCCGCCAACCATCTGGAGATTTGGAAACAGTATGAAGTCGGAATTGTGCACTTTGCCGCTGGATATTTGGAGTTGCAGAGACAAAGCCTCTATTATTCATGATCCTGGGCCCTTCCTTCTAGGACTGCCAAGGCCATAAACTTTAATCTCTTATTTGGTGAAACGGAAAGCATACCTCCTCAACAGGAGGCAGATCCTGTCCCCTCTGGCAGCGTGCTTGATGGGGGGTGGAGGGAAAGGTGCTCGAACCCTGGAGCAATCCAAGGGGCTAGCAATATGGGCGCAGCTCACAGAGACAAGAGCAGAGGCTTAGAAGGCCTGGTTTTGGGACCTTACTGCTGTATGACCCTGGGCAACTCACTTTACCTCTCTAGCCTCAGTTTTGTTGCTGTAACACCAGGCTGTTAAGAGGACCAATCTCACAGGACTGTGGCAAGGCCTTGAAACAGAGCCTGGCACTGGGTACATGAGCCTATCTCAGCTGTTATCTGTTGTTCCCCCTATGTGGGGTGAGGAAGCCAAGGCTTTGGATAAGCCCAGAACAGCCTCTGGAATGCAGTAAGTGTTCAAAACGTGCTGGCTGTAATTGCTAATAAAACCAGAGCCACATGAAATGGGCTTTGCTTGCTGCTTCTGGCTGCCTTCACCTACTTGTTATGTTTCCTGTGAAGATGACTGAATAGGCTGATGGTGGAACGCTGCTAATGCTTTTTCAAAGTCTCAGCTGCTGGCTCTGGCGTTCTCTGGAGGAAAGGTGTCTTAAGTAATTCCCGTTGGCCTACCGAATGAGTGGCTGAGAAACTGAATGAAACATTGTGGAGAGTGATCTATAATCATAAGAAATGTTTGTGCATGTGATCTATAATCATAAAAAATGTTTGTGCCTGGGGGGAGGAGAGGACTCATGTTTTTAGCCTAAATGAAGCTGGCTTTACCAGTGAGTAACATTCCACCTGGATGGTTTGGGAATACTGTGCTTGCATTCTGCCCCTCACCCATTTCCCTTTAGGATTTATGTGTCTCTGTGACCTGTCTGAGGTCTTTCAAGAGGGCAGTATGATTCTCATAAATAACTCAGTCCAATATTTGGTGCTCCAGGCATTTTTAAAGCACTTTTAAAAGACACGTTCTAAGTGTTTCATTCTTCTTAGTTATTGGAATTTCAAAAGGAATATCAGAGCTGAAGGGACTTCAGAGGTCACCCAGCCCAACCTCTTCCTTTCGTGAACCGGAGACAGGGTCCAAGAAGCCAAGGACATTGTCTGAAACTACACCACCAGTCGTGGCAGTGACTACATAGAATCTGCAACTTGTATTTTCTGACTCTGAAGGTCAGAGATCTCTCTCCAAGTGCATCTGGCCTGTATCTCCTTCCCTCCCCCTTAAATATCAAACACTAGCTAAGTGTACAGTGACAACAATGTGGAAAAAACTAGACTGGAGCCTCACCAGGAGAGGGTGGGCAGGCTGGCTAGGGTTTAGAAGTCAGGTAATGTAACATGTAGGTGTAGAGGAATTTATCTTGAAAAACATAGAGGGGCAACTTAACAGCTGATCTTATATTTCTTCTACCTGCCAAACTTTATGGATATTTACAGATTTACTTGGTATTGTGTTAAGCTGTGCCATTCAATATGGTAGCCACATGTGGCTATTTAATTTTAAACCAATCAAGTAAATTTAAAATTTCACCCCTTAAATCAAACTAGTCATGTTTCGGGTGCTCAGTAGCCGTAAGTGGTTAGTGGTTGTGTTGTAGCCAGTACAGATGTGAACATTTCCATCATTGCCAAAAGTTTGGTTGGACAGCTCTGTTCTAGAGGGCAGAACGAGGTGGTGTGAGCACAGGTTACAGTGAGCTAGGCTGCAGCTTAAGGGAAGCAAGACCTTTCTAAGCCATGGAGGTTTAGGGAGGTGGCCCACCAAGCAGAGAGTGGATGACTGCCCACTGGGGTTTACAGGAAACGTGATTATTTCCGTGAGAGTAAAAGCTGGTGAAGGTCTGATAAGGTCCTCACATGTTTTTTCTTTTTCATACAGATCAGATAAATTCTTTAAAAGAAAGGCATCTAACTTCTCTGGGGCCTCATCCAGTATCTGCCAACCCGACTGACTCCTACATCAATCATTTGCTCTTAAGGATAGTGAATAAGCTGCAATTTCCATCAGAAAACAGCCATTCAAGGACTTCGCCTGAGATGAGGAACAGCAAGGAGAGACGATGTGGGTTGATAAGAGGGAGGGGAAAGCTAAGAAATAATAGGAGCCCTACACCAGGGTCTGTGACATGATGCAGCTCATGCATCCCTTTGTCATGGAAGCCTGTGGTCAACTTTTGAACATCAACTTCAGCGACTGTTTTCTACTTGTATCTTTTAACTATAATTCATACAACAGTGGCTGGCACAGAGTAGTTCTCAATAAATATCAGCAGACTCAAATCCAATGAGCCAATATTGTCACTAAACCTCAAGGGTCTTTTAGGGATGGAATGGTCCCCTCTTCTCATTTCCAATCCTCTCTTCCTTTTCTCCGGTGCTGACAGACACAGGAGCCGCTCAAAAGAGTTTTGCTGACTAAAGGAATGCCTGTTGTAGGTCCCTGTTTTAAACCAAACTTTGATGAAAACAGGATTCTGGATCTTCCTAAAATGTAACGCTCAAAGCAGAAAGGCGCCAGCCTCTTAAAAGGATTAGAAATGGGCTGGCAGCTTTAGAAACGCAGCACCCATGAAGGGGTGCAGCCATTAACCATCCTTTAGCTGTGTGGCAAATCTATTTTTGATTATCGAATCAGGGGGAAGTAATTTATGGCATCCAAACAGCTACTTTCTCGGTGAGATCCTCGCCGGGCCGGATCCCACGCGTCCCTGTTTGCCTGTTGCTAGGGTGACTGCTGGTCTTGAGATGCTACTGACATGATGGGCGTGACCTGCGAGCTGACTGTACGGACTCCAGCTGCTCTCAGAGACAGCTGAGATGCTTCTCCGAGGTCTCCCCGACGCTGGCAGTGTCTGGGGCCAACGTTTCCATGGGGACATATGCAAGGCTATGACTGTGTATGTGAGCAGAAGTGGTACATTCTAGGGCTGGGAACAAAAGGACTGATTTCCCAATAGGAAACGCATATTTAATCAGGCAAAAGTAAACTAAGCAAAAACAAGGAGGCTGAGGGCAAGCATAAAGGCTCTTTGTAAGGGCTCCCTGACATGGCTTTATTTAAATTCAACTAAACAAAATGTCTTTCCATTTGGCCATAGGAGCCTTCTGGGAGGTCTTTCAGATTTCTTTTCCTAGTTTATCTTCCTTATACAATTAGCTATCATGACTAATTTTTTAAAAATTATGCCTTTAAAGGTCATGACTATGCCCTCAATAGCAACATGACTATTTGACTTCAATGTAACACTTTTATTAACTTGCACCAGTGCAAAAGGGCATTATTTGATTCTCTCAGATAATTAGAGAGACTGCATGGGCTGCACATGGCAATGGAGTGAGCTATTTGTTGCTTTCCAAAAACCAACAAGAATTTTCTCCGGGTCTTCTCACAAACAGATGGGCACTTTCTGGCCTGTTAGGTGATCTAGAGATACAATAAAAGGGCCCTACTTGGAAATAAGATTCTTTTACTTTACAAGAGAGATCTCAAGGGATATTTACAAAGGGTTTAATGTTCCTCTGCATATGCTCAGAGAAAAACAATGCATCTTTAAAGTGTCTTGAACACGAAATTTAGACTTACACGTCTAGAAAACCCCTATCAAATTTCATTTCCCGCTTTGCTAAGAATTACTATTTTCCTTCACTTCACTTTAGTAGCTGTTTCTAGAGCCAACCTGATCACAGATCAATTAGGTATATGTATTATTAAATAACTTCCAAAATGATAGCCCTTGGTGGTAGGGAGAGAGAGAAATCTATGAAGATATGGAAACAGCCCACATGCTAGTTCTAGGGAAGGTGACTGTCTTTATAGAGAATTTCCTAAGGAAAGTTTGTCATTTCATAGACCTCACTATCAGGGAGCTGAATCCTTAAAACTGCAGCTTCCAGAATATAGAAAATAGTGTCATTATAAGAAACAAACAACAAAGACACAAACACAATGCCTACTTTAGGTAAGGGTTCTAGAAGATTCCATAGGCCTAGGCTAAATGGGATGACCAATCTCTGGGTTTTTATATAGTGTTTATGTACATTGTGAATGCATTTAATAAATATTTGTTTAATGAATCAGTGAATGAGTATATACTTCTTTGCTTTCCTGTTGAGATATTTTATAACTTTCACCAGATAGAGTCCTCACGGGTTTAAAACCAAAAAAAAAAAAAAAAAAAACTAAGACCCACAAGAGTCAACCACTATTTAAAAGTGATAGTCCAAATAATCAGTGGTTCCTTTCTCTAAGGAATGTGCCTGAACAGGGCTGTTTAAACTGTACCACACACAGGAATCCCTGATCTTGTCAAAACACAGACTCTGATATAAAGTGGTCTGGGTAGGGCCTGAGATGCTGCGTTTCTAATAAGCTGCCAGGATGCCGAGGCTGCTGGTTCCAGGGACTATCCTCTGAGTGGTAGAGGCTTGGACCCCAAGCTTAAATGATGCCCTTTCACACTTGAAGGCCCCAAGGCACATCTCCTTACCTCCTTCGACTGTTGACAGCAATGCAAACTGCAAGAATCAAAGCCAGAGCCAGGAGGGAGGCCAAGATGATCAGCCATTCTGGTGTGAGTGAACCAAAAGACACCCATGAGTTTGGGAAATGCGCTTTATAAAGACAAAACACACTTTATAAGTTGACCTGGCCAAAAGAGCCATGATTCTGATGGAACGGCCCCACCAGTGCGCAGGTGAGACCGCACAATGATTTTGCTCTAGGTGTTTGTCCTACAGGCCTCTGATCATCAGTCAGGATTTTCAAGTCCCTCTGGGAGAAACATATTTTTAAAAAAGCATAGAATGACGTGTTGAAACTTGTAGGGGCCTTTGGTGCAATATTATTAAAGAGACGAAAGGAAATGTATACGTCTCTTGAAAAAAATATTCCTTTCCTAAATAAGAGCATCTTCTATTTGGTTAAGAAACAAAACTGGAGACCACAGACTAGTGTGTGGGGAAAAGGACACTACTGCAGAGGGCTATACTTAGGCACATTCACTGGGAGGGTCATTTGGTGAAACTTGTCAAAAGCCTTCAAAATGTTCATGCTTTGGTCCAGCAGTTATACTTCTAAGAATTTATAGGACCTCAGAATTAGCTATGAAGATGTTCATTACTGTGCTATTTATAATTGTAAAGTTAGAAACAACCTAATGTCCAACAGTGAAAGATTGGTTAAATATATAGCATGTGTGCTATAAATTACATTGAAAAATGATGGGAAGGATATATATGAAAATGATAACCATGGCATTCCAAATGCTGAGGGAGATAAGTGGTTTACATGTTTGTCCTTTCATTGAACTGCATTTTCTGAAATGTCTCGAATAATTGTGTATCCCTTGTGGTATCATGTACTAAAATGTAATACACGTGTTTTAAAGTCAAGATTTAATGGGATAAAAATATGGCTTGACAACTTGAATAAATTCTATGGCAAAATGGGTTGTGTATCTGTGCACTGAACTCAAGCTTGAAAAACAAGAAAGATGGGGAGTCATTCATTGTCCATTTCTCTTGGGGTGTCTTGGTTCTCTTCTGATTCCCTGCTCAGTACTATCTTTGCCTGACGTCCACCTGGTTAGGTGAGTTTGGGGATGGTGGTGGAGTCCCAAGGTGGGGCGGCCAACAGAAAGGTGCCATTGCTGTTCTTTCCCTTGGTCTTTAGCCCTGAGATACCCCATGTTCCCTCTCACAAGAGGTGGGAAGAACCTTGCTTCCTGACTGCAGAAAATGGCCCCTTCCGGGCCCTCCTCCCTGCAGCCCACTCCCCCTCTCCACAAGCTATGCCTTCAGCTGTGCTCTGTTAAGCCAGCACAAGGGGGTAGGTGCACCCTACGTTCTTCCCTTTCCCCAAGGTGGGGAGATCAGTTTGGAGACCTCTGAAGAGGGGAGACTTAAAAGGATATTTACAACCCTAGGAAAAGCCTTCCTTTTGTGTAATCCCCTTGTACAAATGCTCAGTTTTTTTTGTGTGTGCTTTTTCCCCAAGTTTAATACACACTAGAACAAGCCACACGAGACTGATGCTACAGTCACCCCAAGCCCACCCCAGGAACCCCAAAACACAGACCGGGAACTGGGTCCACTGCTCTGGAGAGACCCACCCACTCCTGGGGACGCCCAGGCACCCCTGAGCCCTTCTGTCACCTCCCTGACCTCCCATCTTCCCCTCAGCCTAGACTCGGTTGCCCCTTCTGTACTCGTCTCTTCCTGGACGCACCCCTCTGCCCATCCAAGGAGTTCCTCCCTACTTAAAGGCAGGGGCAGCAGGGGCCCCATGGTTCAGGGCCCTCAGGCAAATAAAGAATTTGCCTCAAATGCCTGCATCTTGATGCCTAGGAGAGCCAAGTGGCCCAGCCCTCTCACTGCACATGAAACACATTCTGAAACTTTCTTCTGTCTGGATCAGTGAAGATCATCGCTTAAGAGAACAGCGTGGGAACCAGGAGAAGGTTTCCACTGCACCCAACACACATGGCCCGTCTATGTGCTCACTGTCTGCAATGTGAGAGGCAAGTCATATGCCCCACCCCGACCCCAGCAATCAAGGGAAGACTGGACTGGGATAGGAAGGACCTGGCCGTGGTGTGGGGTCCCCTGGGGGTCACTCACTTGGGAAGAAAGCTTTCGTAACTATCGTGGCACTTCACTGGGACAGGACCGGGTTGGTCTGAATATGAGCTCATTCAGTGTATGGGACCCAGGAAACAAAGAATAGTGCACCCTCCCTATCACTACTGAGAGTTGTCGTGCTCCCACTCATCCTTTAACTTGCAAAGAGGGGCCGTCAGGGTCAACCACGAGACATGTAGGAGAATGGGCTTTCAAACTGGTCTCTGCCTTTCTGAGACATTCGAGAGACCTGCTTTTAGCAACATTTTTTGGCTTCACAGCTCCAAACTTACCTGGAATTTGAGGTTTCCGTATAGGACCCGAGGTTGTGTTTGCCCCACCATCTTGACTTCCACTTGAGTGTTCTAAGGGGAAAACAATACCTCTTAACCAAAGTTTGGAACACATAAGCACAAGTGCCTCACAGAACAGCACACAGGGCCAACGTCCATGTTCTACGTCACTGTGAAGCTACTTATAGAGTCAAGCCACAGGTACTATGTGAAAGATATCTCCCCAGAAAAGTTCAGTTTGGAAGTATTATTTTTCATCAAGAACATGAGAATTCTCTCCAACAATCCTGTGCAGTGGTTAAGACCTTGGGCTCTAGGGCAGGACAACCCTGGATTCAAGTCTTCTTGCTGGCAACATCTGCTGGGTCAAGTTACCCTCTCCAGCGTCAGTTTCTTATTCATAAAATGGGGATAATAATAGAATCCATTTCATGATACGTTTGCCAAGGTCTAAAGAAGTACGCAGGAGTGGTCACTGTAGTCATTGTATTCTATCTTTCATTTAGGGCCTTGTTGATCCAAGTGTGGCCCGCGAACCAGCAGCACAGGCACCACACCATGAGAGTTTGCTAGGAATACAGATGTCAGGCCTCACCCCAAACCTACCGGGTCAGAATCTTCAGTTTTAACCAGATCCCTAGGTGACTGATATGCTCCAGAAAAAGCAAATCTAAGACATCCAGTGTCGTCATAGACACAAACATAAATATTCAGAAACAAAGATTTGGTGGGGGTAGGGGCAATAGACGTTTCTATGAATAATCACCCTATTCGAGTCCCTGCTAACATAGTCCTGAAACACGCTTTTAGAAGAATGAATACGTTTTTAGGAGAATGAACATTTTCTACTGCTATAAAACAAACGAAGGGAAAAAACAAAAAATCTCAAACAGAAAGGAAGCAATGCAAGACAAAGGATCCACAAGCCAGACTAGGAGACGATCGGAATAAGGGCGGCATCTGCTTCGGAAGAAACTTCAAACACATCTTGTGAAGAGACTCATTCAAATGGTAGCTTTGTTGGGGTTTTTTGTTTTTTACTCTTCCTCCACGGTTTCAAAACAACATTTGAAAACAGACCCCTAACAGGAGCTTCTTTTCCCTACCAACTGGGAACCCACTGCCCTAAAGGTCTCCAAGAAAAGAAAAAATAAGAAAACAAAACCCAGGACAGTCTGTTTGGCTAACCAATGGATGGGGATGTCTGGGCTGTCAATGAAAAGCTTTCCTCGGAATGTCAGACTTTCAACGGTGCGCAGAGGACAATGAAATCTTGATCCCGGTGGTTGTTTTGCATAGGACGGCTCCTGTTTATGCACCTTGATGTTTTTATTTAACTCAAAATGGAACAAAACAAATTCTAACCAGACGCCTGGCCTTTTCAACATACTCTGTGTCATTTTGACAGTGGCCTTGTACTTCACAAACCTCAGAAGTCCAAGGTGCTTTTTCTAACTGCCTCCCAGAGTCCTTGGTCACTGGCAGGTTTTCACCTGCACAGGTCATGGGATATTGGCCATCTAACTGGAGCTCTTTGGTCTTGAAAACCCTCTAAGCGGTACAGCCACTCTTGCTGGTCTTTCTCTGACTCACAGTAGTCTTTGATATTTGAAGGGGAGACCATTAATGGATCATAATCTCTTTATTTTGATTTTCAAAAAAAGCCCTCCCAGCAAGGAATGATCTGGGTGTGTGTAGGAGATGAAACCTCTTGTTTGAACAATAGACACCTGCACAGGCATCAAACAAAAGAGACCACTCCCGCCCACTTGATTCTCACTTCAAGCAAAAGCCTAGGATGGAGGAGCCAGAGCAGGCCTCCCCCCCGAGCCCTAGAGGTCTGCAAATGCAGCCAGGGCAGGGCTGGCCAGGAATGCAAGCTGTGCGGAGGGCACACCTGACGCTGCACCTGGGAAATTAGACCCAATCTGAGATGTGTGCTCAGAGGTAATTCAGCTGGCTTCAACTGGGAGAAAAATAGTCTAGGACAGTGCTTTTCAGATTTTAATGCACAAGCAAATCATCTATGGGGGAAGGTGGCGGGGGCTGGGGGTGGGGTGGGGAAGCTGGTGCAGTTAAAATGCAAATCTTGATTCAGCTGGCCTGGGATGGCTGATTTCTGCATTTCCAACCAGATCCTAGGTAATGTCCCTGCAGCTGGTGCAAGGAGTAGTGAGGGTCTCTTGATTTTAGAGCATGGAAAGACTCTGTGTGTGTGTACAATAAGACAGAGAGTTAGTAATACGTCCCTCTCCTTTCCAAAATACTTTCATGTTCCTGATACTTCTTCACAAGAACTCTAGGAGTAACCAAGGCAGGTGTTCTGATCACCTTTCTACTAATAAGGAAACTAATGGGAAAGGCTAAATGCTCCACCCAAGGTCCCCGGGGAACTTGGGATCTCTGTCTTTATTTTAGAAGCATTTCTAATGAGCTTCAATATCCCTGTGCTCTCATAGAAAAGGCTGTCACTGAAGCCACTATGTAAATGTCTATTTTCATGTTTGTTTTAAGTGTGTGAGCCTTTAAGCCTGTAGCTTAAGCCTAGCCCCGACTTCAGCATGGGAGGACCACAGTTCATAGGGACTACCTGGTTTGCATGGGGTCACCTGGACTGGCAATGCTCAGGAGACCATGGGAAGACAGCACTGGCAGAACCTTTCAGCAGTCCCCGGGTTAGGGGTCACAGGTAAACCTGACCCGTGTCAGACTTTTGCTGCCTGGAGTATCACTTCCAGGGATGTGATCTGAGTCACAGCAAACAGGAATCCATGTAGTAATGCATGCTTGGCAGTAACTGTGGTCGTTACGGAATGCCTTCTCCAGACTCCGCTTATGAGAGGCAATATGAGGCCCCTGGACTTGCAGCCAGGTTCTGCCACTCAACTCACTAGTCATGTCAACTCAGCCAAGCGACTTGCCCTCTCCGAACCTTAGTTTCCTCATCTGCAATATGGGGACAATAATAGTAATTGTATAGGTCTCTGGGCTTGTAAGACAATTAAGTAAACATTATATGAACCATATGAAATCACTGATATTTGACTGTTGGCCTACAGAAATGGCAGTTTCATATAGTTCAACCTAACCTAAAGTGCTTAGAACAATGCCACTAGCACACAGTAAAAAAGCGGTAACTATTAAACCATGCACTGAGGTTTATGCAAAATGCTTTTCATATATTCTCATATTTAGTCTTTAAAACAATGCCCTGCCACAATTTTTATTATCCTAATTTTATTGGTTAAGAAACTGAGCCTCAGATCCTTTAAGCAACATCCCCAGTTAGTATGTGGAGGAGCTGGGATCAAACCAAAACCCATGTTCTTAAGCCCTCAGGTGTAGTGCGATGTTACACGGGAACCCTGCTTTAGTTCCTCCCAATCCTTTCAGATGGAAGACTTTTCTCCAAAGCAGTGGTTCCCAAAGCGTAGCCTCTGCCCCCGTGGTATCAGCGTCACCAGGGAACCTGTTAGAGACACACATGCTCGGGCCCCACCCCAGACCTTAATAAGTCAGACACCTTAAGGACGGGGACCGGCAATGCGATTTAATAAGCCATCTCCGTGATCATGATGCACGCTAAGGACATTTGAGAACCACTTTTCTAGAGACACTGACACACACTTCATAAATAAACAGCAAGTTCGATGATGATAATAGGCCGTGGCAACGCAGCTCAGACTCACCAGCTGATCCGGATCCGTGAGTGGTGTGGGACCTCCCACCGTGGCCCGGGGATGAGTCCTGGTCTTCTGTAAGAAGCAACCAGGGGAGGTTCAGTCCTGCGGGTTCCAGTTACAGTGCCATCTGCATTTCCTCATGTTTGTACTTTCATACAGCCCATCACAAAGCTTAGTCTTTGAAAGGTAACCTTGAGTGGGTCCATGATATTAATTACTGTCCATCCATTGCTAATCCACTGGGAAAGTGGGCTAGAGCTTTAATCAAAATTAAGGAAACTGGGACAGCACAAACCATCAAAGATTACAATGCGAAGTGTGGTTTTGGTAGAAATCCAATAACCATAACACTCTAACAAAAATATGGTCAGGTCCTTGAAGGTCTGAGGTTGGGACTTGATACTGTGTCTCTGAATAAAAACTGTTTACTTTGGATTAGGACAAATGTGGGAATTTTGACAAATTGGGAATTATGACAAATTAGGAATGGGTATATTCTGTGGCTTAGGGCAGGCCATTTAAAGAGATTTCTCTGAGGCAGGAAATCAAAAAAGGTTTTGGTGTGCAATAAAGGATCTTGTGGGTTGAATTATATAAATATTCAGAGAAAAGTCAACTGCCTACTTAGAAAGTCTGTAAAGATGTGAAAAAGAAATGGGGAGATGATAACTAACATGAATAATGTGTTTCTGGTTATTAGAATACATTTCAAAAAATATTTTTCAGACATTAAATCTGTGGTTTCAACCAAGAGTTAATACAATCCCATCTTCTCAAACATCCATCGTCAGGAGGCTTTAGATGTAGATAAGTTCATGAATTGCTAAATTCTGGACCCACAGGTCAGATCTTGGATTAGCACATAGAAACTCCTCTTCTCCCTCCTCCCCACACATTTTCCAGCATTGTACTAGAATCTTAAAAAACAAACAACAACAAAAAATAAAAAACAGGACAATGGTTTCATAAAATGGTTATAGTCACCCATAATGCAGGTACCTATAAGGAATATACAGTAGTCTGGTCATCGCCATTTCTTTGATTAGAGAAGGCGGAGGTGCGCGACCTGTAATCCCTTACGTAATTGTACGGAGACGACAGTTTGCTTTGTTCCTTGGCGGATGCTTAGAGTAACTGAAAACAGTATCTGCTGAAATGCTAGAACCAATATCCCCAGTACTACCACCATCACCACCACCACCACCACCATTCCAAATGTTTTAGTTCTTAACATTAAGCATAAAGACTGAGAAAAATGCAAGGAAGAAGTGAATCTTATCTCAGTGTTTTAGAAGAAAACCAAGGATGACAGTCGGAAACTAACCAATCATTTAATCCATGGAGAGCCGTGGAAAATCTCTCTGTATCACTGGGGAATGTAGAAGAAAGCAAGCACATGTGAATATAAGTTTTGTAGAAGGCATTTTATTTACTAATGAATGGTCTTTAGTAAGATACTGTAACTTAAAATTGCCATTTGAAATATAAATTCATTAGACTGCATCGCAGGACTTATTTTGCCAAGAGAAACTAGGCAGTGCTCCAAGATTAGTTTCTCCAGGAGAACACTGACAATGCTGCTTAGAGGGCAGACCAGGCTCTCCAGGAGAACACTGACAATGCTGCTTAGAGGGCAGACCAGGATCTCCAGGAGAACACTGACAATGCTGCTTAGAGGGCAGACCAGGCTCTCCAGGAGAACACTGACAATGCTGCTTAGAGGGCAGACCAGGCTGGATGAAGAGCCAAAGGGAGTAAGTCACTTTGTCTTGAAAAAACTGTTTTCCACCATGGGGTGGGCAAACCAGAGGAAAGAGGCTGAGCACGAGGCATTCTGTGTTTTGTAGCCCCACGTCAGTCAAAGCATCATAGCTGCCATTGGTTTTATATATATGTACAATCACTAATCTTTAATCTGACTTAGTGACTGAGTGGTAAAAAGCATTTGAATAACTAGCACCAGGAGAAGAGAATTCGATTTAGTTTCTTAGCCAGACTGGTTATTTACCAGTTCCCTTTCCTTTAATACTAGTTTCTTAATGCAAATTGAGAAGCAAAGTAAATTGAGAAGTAAGGAGGACTCTTTATATGAGAAAAAAAGTTTCATTCTCATCTGAGGTCCATGTCCAGTGTAACTGAATAAATCATCTCCAGTCATCCTTTGCCATTACAAGGGAAATTCATTATTAGTAGATTATTCACTAACAATAGATCAAATCATAAAGTTTTAAGTGTGCCTAACTAGAAGAGGTATATCCAGGAGCCCTTCACCCAAAGTAAAATTCACCAATCCACCACCAATAAAAGATAATGATTTCAGAACAAAGATATTAAGATATGGAAATTAGTCACATGTTGGGTAAAACCTTACTAAACAGACAATTATATATTAGTTGAATGAAATGAAATTGTTAATATTTATTTGACCTACAAGAATATCAATTTCAACTGAATATATCACAAAATCAGAAGGAAGACAAAGAAATTCTACCAGAACAACCAAGTCACAAAAATAAATGGAAACCGCACTGGCAAATGAAAGCGTTATTTGTCTAGCCAAAATCTAAGTTGACTTGCCCTAGAATGATGAAAGCCATTCCCATATCACAAGTCAGTCTAACCACAGGAAATGTTCCCTGTAATATGAAAGTATGTATTGTTTCCATAGAGAAAGCAAACCAGATAACAAATGGCCAGGTTACCTGAGAAGGAGCGATCAAGATTAACATTGGAATCTCCAACAACAGTAACTTCAGTAACTCGAGGGGACCCAGTCAAAGTTGGGGTCACTAGGATGAGGGTGCTGAGTTCCTTTGTGTCTGGGGAATGAGAAGTATAACCTTCCACTGAACCAGTTGAGTCTTCAGGAAGATTTCCACCTCTTCTTCCACCTCTGCCATGATTCCTATCTGTGTGAAGGTGGGATCAAGGGTAAACCCACATTTATAAGACCACTACCCATCACGTGCTTATCTTCAGAGCGTGTAATTGCTGCAAAAGCTTCCCACTTGTTATTCATGAACACGGAGCAAAAGACTGCAATTTGTTACACTATTGAACAGAATCAATATTTTGCAATTGACACCCCTGGACATCACTCAACTGAAGGGATTTTTGTTATCCTAATACCCAAAAGAAGCATTTGGGCTATTAAAGTTAGGTGTATGTCATGACAACTGTGACCTTGAAGTGAACTCAGGTACTAGATAATCTTGAGCTTTCACTCAATTGGACCCATCTTTGATGAAGTGGAGGAAACACAGCATTGACTTGAAAGGCAAAATTATGCTGCCTGCAATTTCAAGAGCAAATGCAAGTTTTCAGAGACCTGGGGTTTTGGTTATTCTTTCCTTTGCCAGAAGGAAAGTTACAGCATCATGGATTTATAGTCCAGAGGATCAATGGAAAAATATTATGAGTATAAGGAATATAGAGAGTGATATAATTTAAACCTGTACACCAATTATAAATCATGTATAAGTGATCTGTTATCTTTAAACCAAGCACTAACACTAGAGTTTAAGAAACCCAGCCTTTAAGATTAAGAATTAGAGTTTGCACTTAATGTACAACAGCTTCTAAGAGGTCTACAAAGCAGAAAAGTCAGAGAACCATCACCAACTTCACCTTCAGATCGGAAGTAATAGGATGACAACAGCCAACTGATGTACCTCCACCAAAGACCCTGCAAAAAACACCCAAAATTTATTGATTTTTTTATCAATAGCTGAAGCCAGCTGGGCTTTACCATCCTCACTGCTAGATGCTGAAGTAGAAGTCACTCCGTAGTCTTTATCTTCTGCCAAGCCGCCATGTGACGTAAAGATCTGAGTATGACTCTGCTCTGTTTCAATGAGGGATGAATCCAGCATTAATTTGGAGCTTCCTTTGAAACAAATGAAAGAATCCTCTTTTGTGCAGATAGGGAAGATCTAGCGATAGCAGCACCAGATGGGTAGACTGAGGAATATTGAGGTTGATTCATGTCATTCTCCTCTGATTGGGGGAAATGTACAACAGAATTCTGTTTTGTCACCAATCAGTTCCTACGACCCTTTGTTCTTCAGTAAAATTAACAAAAGTAAAGCTCCAAGGGGAAGCCTGAGTCAAACTTTGTTCACCCAGGAGCATCCTGGCCCTGTATCCACCCCAATTGCAGCAGTGCTCCCAGCTGCTCAGGAAAACCAGAGAACACAGAGACAGCAAACAAGGGATCCCCGTGTTCCTGGCAATGATCGTTGTGGGGCAAAAAGTGTAACTGTAGGGAAATAGATACCATGGTAGCTGGCTGCAAACTCATGACCATGAAAGAAAGAGAAACTCATGCAGAATAAGCTGTTCCAGTAACTCAGATCGAATTTATGCAAGGATAACCAAGACCCTTCTAAAGTATATTCAATTCAAGTTACCAACTTAATCTTTTCGTAGGTTTTTGATCCCATCTGTGGATGAGGATTCTCCTCACTGCGCTGAAATGTCAGGAACCGCTGGCCTGGACAAACACAGGGTCCTCACTGACATATATCAATTTGAGGTTGAACCATTGCCCATATTTGAAATCACTTTGACTGTTTTGAGTTGATTTCTTTGGCGTTCTTCTAAGAGAGGTACTGACCTCTGAGTTACAGGGGCGAGTACTTCAGAAAGCACATCCATAAGCCATGTCCACCACCAAGTAAACATTACAACCGGGAGAGAGAGAGATTCACTGTATCCCAACCCAACATCGGACAAAAGTCAACAGGGACATGAAGTGGAAATACAAGATCCTCCATTGCCAGAGACACATTCTTAGGCTTATCTGCATCTCCTTTGATGTTTAACCCTGTGCTATTTACATTCTTGATGGTCAACCCATGTTTTCTGATGCTTTCCTTTGCCTAAAAGTGCTCGCCCAAAGGACTCTGCCCCTTGTGTGTGGTGAGCAATGAAATGAGGCCCTCTCAGCTCTGGATTTCTTTCATAGTCTGTCAAGAAATTATGAATGACTCTAAGCTGATCTCTAAGATAGCCCTATACATAGAATGGAGATCAAGGCTGCTAGAAGGTTAGCATTGCTTCTACCAAATGTTTAGTGACAGGAAGAGAGATTAGCAAATGTTCTTCTTTTGTTCCTGGGCCTTTCCACCTTGGTCAGCTGTCAGCAACATGACTGGCCCCTCTTCTGTGGGCTGATGTGTGCTGTTCTCTATGATACTTTGGCCCAAAAATGTCTTTTCACAACCATTAAAGCAACCCTCTCTCTCCTTTGTCTTGGCTGGAGGACATCGTTGGTTAAAACAGAGAAACCACTGTTGTAGTGTGGCCTTGGGTTTCACTAACATGACCGCTTAGGGAAGGAAAATCAAGTTGAGTGGAGTACCACATCTCTTTTTTTTTACTTAACATAAAGTCATTGAATCTGGAAAATACCAAGAATCAACACAAAATCAGATGTAAAGAGCTCCACCAAGAAAATATTAGACAATGAAGACAGCTTCTGCACCCTGGGCTGAGCTGAGCCACACACCACTGACTGAGCCATTCCACCACCAAGTCCTGCCTCTAGGCCAGTGTGAGCAAGAGCTGAAGCAGGAGCACAGGCCAACAAAGGGACTGAGAGTCATATCCTTACGAGTTGTCATCGAAAGAGGTCCTGTCCTGTCCAAGTCTTCTACCAAATCTGTGTTTGGATCTGCAGAAGACTGAAGTGTTGTACTATGACTGGAGTCCGTATCTGAAGAGATTAAATCAGCGTTATTGCTCAGTTTCTTAAACCACGACCACGGGTGGTTTAAGGTCTATACCCTAACTATTTTTTATATTCAAACCTGGATAAGAGGAAAGAAAACACATATTGATTCATGTCTCCAGAACTGGTATAGATTACTGTTTCTTCAAAAGAGCATCACGAGAAATAACTGGCTTTCATTCAAGGGCTCAGTTGTATGAAAGGCACTTTTTGTTGTTGTTGCTTAGTATGGAGGGACTCAAAATGAGCACATACATGATAGGCCTCCTAAGCATTGCAAAGAAAGAAACACAATCCAAGTGTCACCTGTCCCATCCATGCACATTTCCTTTTTTACAGACACATGGGATCTGGCACATAGAGAAAAGACAAGGTGCTCTGGTTCAGGCACCGTTTGCCCACAGCCCTCTTACTTGGCAAAAGAACTTATTTTACAGAGCTCTTCCCTCATTTGGCTCTCTTTTGCTTTACTAAGTCAACATGCAAATAAAACATAAAATCATCCTTCAATACTACCTAAATGGAGGCCACAGGGAATATTTAGGGGCAAGATACAAGAAGCAGTGGCGTCAGGGAATCATTATTCCTGTAAACTTAGCTGAGCATGTGGTGTCTTCGGGATTTAACATGTACTGTGTTGAGTGGTACAGACATTTCACTGAAGTGTTCATAAATGTAATTTCTAATAATTACCACAAATCAATTCTGCGGAAATAACAAGTTCTGAGTGGAAAGAAGTCAAACAATCCATAACCACCATCACTTTTGCTGGCTTTCCCATTCAAAGTCCACCCACCCTGCCGCCTCTAGAGAGATGTGACCCTGGCAGGAAACGCTGGAATCCTGGGCACAGCTACGCTGACCTTCACACACAAAAAGAAAAGAGAATCAAGATCTATGTAAGGTTAACAAATGGCTGACCCTATTATCCCAGGTTCCAAAAAAGAGGAAAGGCAGGCTAACCCAAAGCAAAACCCCAACTGGATATTCCCCTAGAAAAAGTCCTGTTTATGGTGTCTAGGAATTCTTGTTCATTTTCCATTTTAGAAGTAGCATCTTTCAAGAGCCACCACGCTATTCTACAGTTGAAACCAACAGTATTGTCTTTGACGTATTTATCAATTTAATGGAATCTCTTTCTGTTCATTATTGTGGAGACTTAATATTAATTCTGAAGTTCTTTTACTGGCTTGGTTTTTCACCGTGGATATCATCAGAGTTGCCAGCAGCCATGTGTGTAAACATGTGTGCTAGGTCTACATGCTGCACGTTAGCCACTCAGCATAATGGCCACCACCTAGCCATTCGGACTCATCTTCCTGTAGGGCAGACGGATCCACACTGTCTGGCAAGTTCGCTCCTTGGCTTTCCTCCCTTCCTGCCTCTCCTTACAAGAGTCTCCTTCCTAAAAAATACTTTCCCTGACTTCCTTACTCTGACTATCCAGGGTTTTTTTTTTTCCAATTTTCAAAAACCAAATCCAATCCACGTTTCTCTGCTGCTCTCTGGAGGGTCCTCTGACTTTCTTTTGTGTTTCTTGTTGGCAACATTCATTTGACATCTGTTACTTACTGTTGCGTATTGTTAGGTATATTTTGAAGATGAATGTTTTATTTTCTTAGCTAACTTTTAAGTTTTTTAAGGTCATGGATCATGAATTGTGCATCGACTCCACCATGCATTGCACAATGGCAGGTATTTCATACGATGGTAGTTTAGGGGTTTCTGATCACTAACACTTGGCTGTGATAATCGTTCAGGTGTTTCAAGGAAATGAAATTCATTTTGGAGATAACATTGTTCAATTTGATACTAAGAGACATCGTCATTGTGCCCTTGGAACTCATTTCAGGAAGTTTTGTGTTATGCACACCCTTGGCAATTGGGATCTAAATAATACAGCCAATGCTATGACTGAAAATTCACATCCCTCTATTGGCCCACTGGGCTTGTCTCTCTTTTTGGAATGTTACGTTTCTGTGATCACACATCTTGTCAACAAACGAAAAACAACTTGAGTAACTCTATTCATGGGCATAGTAAGGAACATAGATTCTGCAGCTTAGTAAAGAGTGAGAAAAGAGGGCACCACCTGCTGCCAACTCTTGCAGATTCTCTCAGGAAAGCTGTCATCTGTTCTGATAAAGAAACAATTTCTTTTAAATATAAAAATTGGTCAGATAAAATCACAATCTTCCATTCTTATAGAACTAGTATCTTCTTTACTCTCGCTCTCTCTCATTTAATTGTTTTTTTTAATTGCCTATGAGTGAATAAGAATGGTATTTAAGAAAACAGGAATTCCATCCTGTGTAAAAGTTGTCTTTTCCCTAAATTTGCAAATATTTATTAAGGGCTAGAGTGGTCTAAACCCTAAGTCACAGGATTTTATCTCAAATGTAGTGAGAGTAAATAATGTTTTCTGAGCTTCTTAGTTACTTGTTTGGAATAAGAACTCATGTTTTTGACCTCTAAGATTTGGCTACCAAAGACAAGTTATACCCTTTGGAATGTTACATTTCTGTGATCTACAATGGTTTACAATGGAAATGGAGTCAATCAGTTCATTCTTTTAAAAATGCTGAACTTAGAAATATAAGGAAAACAAATCACTGTTCCTTCTTCAGAGAAAACAACTTCCATTCCCACCATTTTAGAACTAATTCTTTAACACTCCGGCCAGATTCTTCCCTCTCATCCCACAGGATTTCATACTCAGATGAACGTGCATATCACTCTGACCAGGAAAATTAATTTTTTCAAAAACTTCAAATTCTTTAGGAAAGTAGACTGGTCTAAAACTAAGGGCATATTTCTAAGAAAATAGTCATTTGGTCGCTTTCAAAATCATAATATATATAAAAAAGCTCAGGGGCTATTACCCATCCATTTTTCTGTTTGATGACCATGTCCCATCGGATGTGAGATTGGGTCGAAGAAATGAGTCCAGGAACTGTCGTCTTGAGGCTCTGTTGTCATTCTATGATTTGGATGGCTGTCGTGGGCTGAGGCTGTTGTGAGCATGCAGTTCAAGCAATTGTCAGAGTGTTAGTCGACATTTGGCAAGGGATACACTGATATTTTTAAAAAGACTTGACTCTCTAGACAAGACAATGAAACCATCTTCCTGGTATTGAGGGCCAGGAAGTTGCATAGACCCAGAATGTTTTAGCAGGTATGGGTTCAATGCTCAGTTTCTCAGCAATCAGGACACAAAAGTATTAATGCCTCCTTCAGTAGATAGGGGATGAGTTATAGACATCAAGGGAAGAGGAAGAAGTAGTTCTTGACCTGTGCCATGTTGCCACCAACCCCTAAAGGAGGAACCGTCCACACACATATCATTCTGAGACAACCACAACCCAGTGAAATGCACATTGGGCTGGTAGTGATTTAGAGAAGGAACCAGGTAACAACTTCCCATGAGATAAATGTGAAAGTAAATGCCATTCATCTCCAAAGCATGAATGGAATCCATTAGAGCACTACCTTCTAATAATGGGATTTATGGCATAAGTGACATATAACAATGTAGCCCATACTTTTGCTTCATTCTGAGCCCATGGAAAAGTATAGGTAGAAAAGGTTAATAGTAGCCCCGTAGCAATAACCACACCACATAGCCAGTCACTGAATCCACCGCTCTGCCAGGTATGCATTCAGAAGTTGCCATACACTCAAGGGACATTATGCATTATAGTCTATATTGCAGAGGGAGACATGGGAATATTCTTCATTGATACCCAAGTGAGAATATGGAATTCACATTCTTTTATAAGGCAGGATGCTTTTCAGTGTAACTGTCACGGACATAAGAATCATGCACAGGAGCTTGCAGAGCCAAGTTACAGGCATCACAGAGATGATGACGAGTCCAATTTCCACAACTGCGCAATTTAAGAATAGAGAAAGTGTGTCTTTTGTATTCCTAAGGAAACATTGTACATTCAAGGACAAATCTCCAAACAAACCTGACAAAAGGGCTAAATGACGTTAGATAGGTATTTTTCTCAAAATGGCAGGATCCATTTCTTCAAACATTGGGGTTCTGACCAAATGCTTTCTAACAAGCCAACTGTTTCATAGAAGCATGTTGTAAAGCCTGGATCCACGTCATAGAGTGCTGCATTCTATGCCATTCTGAACATGGGAAGTGTTTCAAGATCAGAATCTGGGCTACAATCTCACTAGGGGCTGCCCAAAACTAGTTCTGAACGTGACCAACGCAAGGGTGTAGTCCCTGTGTGTCCTTCATGTGCTCACATCCATTCCCGTTTGGGTGATTCGTTATGAGCATTTAAGGGTTGGCTCTGTGCTGACCACATCATCATTTATTAAGGAACTTTGACATCTTGTGACAATTCCTTCAAGGTCTTTTTGTTTAGTGTCCTCAGTGCTCAACATTTAACCCAAAAGGAAGTTTCCACCCACATTTGCCTGTTAAACCATCCATTACCAGCTGTCCCTGCCGTTGAATGAGATTCGTCTTCCGGCATTTGGGGATATTCCCCAGGCCATCCATTCTCAAACCACTGCTCTTTCTCGGTGGCTGTTTCTTCTGTTGCACTACTAGGGGTTGCCTGGGCTGTGAGAAGAACGTCAGTTGTGAGCCATTATCCTTTGATTTCCTTACCAACACATATCTTCTACTTCAAGGCTATACACTTGAGAGAGAATATAAGAAAGAAAGGCACCAAGAAGAGAGATCATTGATATTCTGAAAGGGATGTAAGAAATCAAAGAGCCCAATCTTTTTTTGGATGGGAAAACTGGGACCGAAAGAAGTTTTGGTTTGCTCAAAATCCCATAGCCAGATTAACATAAAGTTAGGACTAGACCACAGTCTAAAAGTTCCCAGTATTATTCTTATTTTACTGAGACTATGGATTCATATATCCTGTGTGAGAGAGCTGTTTGTTCAAAGAATGGACTTTGCTCCAGTGATTTTAGGGAGAGAAATATGGGACAATCAAAGCCAATTAGGAGGTCTTCTCTGATGGTAGCCATGTAGCCTGTAATCACACACACTGGAAATGAAGCACCCATGGATTTGCCTACTATGAAAGATGTTGAGAATGACTTCAATGCTATCCACTGACACATTACGAGGTGATGTCAGTGTGGCATCTAAAGTTGTCAAAATAACTTTTTCACAAAACTAACTCAGTAGAAAAAAACTATTCTAGCCAGTGTTTGGCATTATATAAATAATAGGAATGTGTGACAGGCTTAACAGTTCAACCACTCAGTGTTGTAATTGTCCAGTTGTAAAAGAAACAAATGAGTGGGATAAAATTGTTTTGGGTGCCTTTAGGAAAAATCAGAAAGCCACTGAAATTTTCATCTCTGGCAACTAAGAGTAAATTCTTAGCTCATCAAGAAAACGAGAGCTTGCAAACTTGCCAAGCCAAAGGGTATTTTGTAACTTGTAAAATTGATTGTATGTCATTATTTTAGAAACGGATACCTGTAGTTTGGTAATAGCAAAGACATTTAAAAACTAAAACTTATTGTCCTTGTGTTATCCTTGCAATGGCCAAAACATTCCTGGGTTAACTGGTTATCCAGAGGGAGGAAACCCTCAAATCTTAAGTTTTACCTGCCACTGACTAAAACACTACCACCTGACACATAATGAAGCTAGAAAAACCACCTACTGTAATTACAAAAGAAGAAAAATTAATGCAGACATAGACTGCCTATTCAAAAATTTTTAAAAATAGAAATAAAAATAGAAATGCATGTACACCACACACTACTCTGTACTCCTTCTGTATCTGTTTATAAGCACAATAATCCTTTAAACACCCAGAAACTCCCTGTTATTTTCAACACATGAGCTAACCGAGTATATGATTTCCATTGTAAAATATAAAGATTGGCTCTTTCCTAGCAGTTTTCATGTTCTTCTGGTTAAGCCCAGAGGTCACCAACCAGAATCTCTTTATGCTTTGCAAGTACTGATAAGAGACTGGCTGTGGCATCTCCTGCCTTTCCTCTGTTAAGGGCTGTCATGTCAGTTTTCAACTGTCCTCCAGTAATGATGCCATCTGTCATACTAGGCAAATTCATGGTGCGTCATTTTCAGTGTGTGTGATAATGGGCTACGTGACTCCCCTCACTAATGATGCTTATTAATTCCGAGCCTCTTGGGTAGTTTTCTGCCTTTTAAGTACAAACTCTCTTCAGTAATTCTAAGATATACTGTGAGAATCACACTCTGAAGAGACCTCTACTTTTTATTTCCTTCTTCTATCAGAAAACTCTTTTGTTAGCTCATAATATTCATGCATACATCAAATTAATTGGGATACACAACGAGGCGTAGTCCTGTTGGACATATTTAGGACAATGCCCAGGACTTAACCTATGCCTTAGATGATGTCTAAAATATTTCTTTTCTTGTCTGCAGACATCTCTCAAATCGTGGATCCCCAAGGCCCTTTAGCTTCTCTCTTTGGCTTCTAAGTGGCTGTTTCTTGCACTACTTTTGCTTTAGGAGTGCCCAAAGTTCTGCAAATGATCGTTGAACCATAGTTTTAAAAATGCTACGTGATGTTATCCTAAACTAAAGCTTCTTTTATTCCAAATATGATAGGCATCTCTCTGAGAGACAGACGAATGAAAAAGAGTATATACTTCCTACTTTTTTTTATCCTATCCTCATAGTCCAGTAGTGAGACTTGAGATTCTTTTATAAAACCTGAGATGTTTGCATGTAAGTAGAAATAGCAGCCTCAAAACCTTCCTAAATTTACCCTGGGCTTAAAAACAGAAGAAGAACAGCAACAGAAATCAAATATAGGTCATCTGGGTTATTGGCTTTCCTCCAGAGTACAAAGGATGCTTATCTACAATGCCAGTGAGGAACAGAATGTAAAAAAGAAAATGGCTTCATCAAAGATCTTCATAGCAAGAAAGGATTCCAAAAATCATTGCACCTGTCAAGCTTTCTTTCCAGATCCCAAAAGAACACACTTTTCATCATACAGTAATAGATCATATACCATGAACATACAAATCACTCAAATGGAACCTCTAGGAATCTTTGGTACAAAACCATATTTCAGATCTTTTTCAAACATTTTAACTTTTTTAAACATCTTGGCCTCTTGTGCAGCCTAACAAGTTAGCATTTTGCTTCCAATTTCTCAAGATTGTGTGCAGAGTTGGCAGCTTTTCATGCTCTGGGGATAAAGAAATTACAGTGCGGAAATAGAAGATGTGCCAATGTCTAAAACAAGCCTTCCCTATTCTTTGGAATGACCTCACTAACCCATCTAAGCCAAAACTGCTGACTGCCATCCTTCTTACTTGTGCTTGTAGAAGGCTGGGTCTCCTCTTCTTCATGATGCTCATGGTGAATGAGAGGAGAGTGTGGGTCCTGCGTCCAGTTTTCTCCATATTCACTGGTGCCACTTCTGTCCACATCTGTCGTGACGATGGTTATATACACTGTGACTTTTTAGCAACCAACCTTTGATGGTTCTGTTCTTCCATTAAAGTACATGCTGTTTAATATTTCAATGCCTAAATAGTACCTCTGAGCATCTTCTCTCGCTACTTTTGAGTGACTTCACTAACCTCTCCCAAGAGAAAACCAACAGGCATGGAACTCCTTAATAAATATCTGTTATTCCACTATAACCACTTTGTCAAGGAAAGCACCATAACATATTCATTTTTATAATGAAGTAACAGAAAATACTGCCCAAATGGTATGATTGATAAATGACTCTCACATCGAACTAAAGATCCTCATGAAAGTTCACTAAGAATTTGTAATGAGACATTACCTAAATTTCCCACTGTGTCCCAATGACTGAACTTTGCAACATCACAGACTTTGAAGACAAAAATCTTTGAGTGTGCATAACCCATTACCAGTCATCCTTGTGGTTGTCTGAGGTAATACTTCTGGACTCGAATGGCCTGGACTCCACTGCATCCAATCCTGGTTCTGTTTTGGGTGGTTAAAAACCCGTGATGTAGTTGAAACTGTGATAATGATGATTGAAGTAATTAGGAAAAAAGTTATTTCTTGAGCCTTCACCACTTGTTTTGCACATTTCTCCCTTCTTTAGTCTATACAGTGAATCATCTATACCAGGTTCTATAGATGGTTGAGTGGAAATGGAGGAAAAGCAGAGAGGGCCTTCAGCTTGATTCCCCCACACTGTGAAGCACCTCAGTGTCCTTGGCATTCTGGCATAGAAAATGCTGGGGTCAGAACATGAGATCTTCCGGACAAAGGAGCCAAAGAAGCTGCAGCAGCAGAAGAAGAGCTTTGAAAACACCAGCCCTCCACCGGGGAGAACCACAGATGTCAGAGCTTTGCACATCCATGCAGTCTGTAATGGCCCTCAGCACCAGACAGCCCCAGTCATTGTATCACTGCCAAGTGCGCTACATGTAGATCCTCAGCCTAAGGGGATACCTGAAAGTTATACCATGATCATCACTTTATTTTGTTAGTAGTTTTGGTAGGAAAAAAACACCGTGAACAGCCAGAGCTTTCCAATGGATGACTCTAAGAAAGAGAGTTATCTACCTTTAACAGCCATATGATTTAGCTATACATTTCCAAGTATTTATCAAGCATCTATGGCATTCTCTTCAGATAAAAAGCATTTCATGCAAGCCATTCATAGCCAATGAAAGAGAAACAAGATGCATACATTTTGTAGACAAACACCACGGGTAACCAACCACCATCACAGCAGCTCCCCGAAAAAAAAAAGAGGCATCTATCCACCAGCCCTGATACTGTCACTCCACATGATAGGGCTGGAAGAGGAGATGCACCCAACAGAAGGATCATGACAACATCAAGATCAATAACTTTTGAGAAAAGGTTATTTGCAAGTCCATCCCAATGCTTTCAAACTTTAGTTTGATACCCAAGTAATGCAAAACTCCTTTTAGAACTGTAATACTATCAGCTCTATTTCACAAGAAAATCAGCTTTAGAATCCTTAAGCACATTCTCAATAAGCATGAAAAAGTGGCAGTTATCATATCCCTACAGAAGAAAGGAGGCATCCTGCTGAAATTGGAAAATAGGCCACAGGGATGAAAAGTACCACAGGAAGTGTTCCCCTGGAGCTTGAGCATGCATTTGATTTTCAGGTTGATCTGTTTGGATTGCCACCCAAGACAGTTTAGCTTCATAAGTATTAAGACCATATTTGTACTGTTCGTCACACATCAAGGATCAAGTCTACATCCTGAACCCAGGAGACAATGTTAATAGTAAAGCTCCAGTGTTTGGGGTTCTCTGGTTTTCTTCTGAAATTACTAAAAAGAGTTTCCTTGTTCCACAGACTAAGCTCTGCAGAGGGATCCAGGCATACAGCACTTCAAAGCTTCGGTATAAAGCATCTAGTTCATCTTGAGTATTTGCTGTGTCAGTACCATATACTCAGATGCCTTCAAGGCCTAAGTGATTTTTGGACCCTACTATTTGGGAATGCTACTCTCAGGTTTCAGTAGGACAGACAGAACTTCAGTGACCTGAGACAGCCCGTGTAGCAGCCCAAAGGAATGCCTTCTCTGAGCACAAGCAGAGCTGTGATAGAGCCAGGTTCAGGACCGTCCTCTCTATGAGGCAATAACTTAGATTATTACAGGTATGGAGAGGAACCTCAGTCAGACTGGCAGAATATTTTTGCATGCCTTTTTAAAAAGGGTATTTTCAACTCAATTTCCATTTATAATTGTTATAAATTTGGCAACTATTATGCAGTGGTTTCACTATTTGTTTTTCATAATTAGCATTGTTTTGCTAAAACTCAGCTAACAATTGCCCTTCTTTTCAATAGAAATTTCTGTTATATTGGTGCCCAGTTCATTTGTTAGAGCTCTGGATTTGTGCTCTTGACCTCAACCAGATTTTGATTAAAACAATTCCTGAGTTCTGGTTCCCATCTTTTAAACCTGCCTAGCACCTTGTAAGTCTCCAATTTAAGATCATCTATGACTTTTAATATCCTCGCATTCACATTCTCCAAGTCCATTGCTTCAATAGACCATGAACTCCTCGAAGGCAAGAGGTCTGGCTTTTCTCCTCTTTCTGTTCCTAGCACCAGGCCCAGCAAGTACACAATGAGTATTTGTTGTAACGTCTTACTAAGCCATTCTGAGAAAGCTCAGTAAGTCAAAGAGAATCTGTAGCAGCAGACTGCATAAATAAACGAAACAAAAAGAGCATGAGGCATTAGGAATTTTATAAAAAGTATTTTTCCCGTTTAACCTCCAAATATGTTCTAGCTTCCATTTTTTAAATCTATTTTTTCCTTCCTAATCTCACCAAGGTATAATTAAAGTGTGATCATAAGCTTGTGCTCATTTTTCATATTAACTATTTCCCAAGACAGATATTTTCAGGCATCACTCAGATTAATTGGTAAGTCTTGCATAAATGGTTCTACCGTAATTGATTATTCTTACTGGTGCTGGAGATAAAATCTTCATCATCATCAATGCCTGATCCAGAATAACTGGGGTGTTTGTCTCTTTCATCTTCATTTTCTTCGGTCGGCTCCCAGCCTGCTGAGATGATATTTGAATCCGTACCTGTTGTGGTGACTCGTGTTAGTGGCTGAGCTGGATGCCAAACAACCCATTTGACAAAGGAAGAAAATAAGGCCCAGAATATATAATGGAATTCCCAAGACTGAAAGACGGAAGTGAGACATTTGACTTGATACCCCGAATTCTTATAGCCTGGTCTCTGACGCTAATATGTAGATCTAAAAACAATTCACTATGGTCTTTACAACTGAACATTCTCTTTAAGGAAGTTAAAAGAATAAATACAGACATAACCCCACCGAAGAAGTAAAAGAAAAAGAAAACACAGGCCAATAAACACTCCCCTATGCTTTCAGATGCATTTATTATTAACTTATTAAGCATATGCCATTAAAGCTGGGATGGGAAGGTTTCATCTGTGCCTATTTGCTTTGTCAAGCCAGCATCAGAAAACCCTAGTTCTTCTCTTTCTAAATCACTTCTAAATCCCATAGCTGTATTCACAATTTGCTAATTTGCTTTTGATCTTCTCTAGTATCAGATCACTGCAGCTCTGAATGCGAATGAAATCTGCATTGCAGTTCCCAAAAGTACTTTAGCATACAGCAAAAAAAAAAAAAAGTCAGTCAGTTAACAAAGAAATCATGTCTGACATTTACTGGTTAATGAAAAGGGTTGGCTAAAGTGGACTGTAGCCAAGATTTTGAGAAATTCTTACTCTTGGGTGCAATCGTAGGAAAGGAGATGGATACCCTCCACCTCTTTTCAGTGGTTACTGGAGATGTCTCTCTGATGAAAAAGGGTTTCCTACATTTTGAGATTCATGTTATTTTTTGGAATGGCCATTCATCTTTGCATACTATTAGTGCCCACCCCACGAATAATTCCACTAATAGCTTTAGCTATGCTATTTTATTTTCTCATGAAAAATGAAGAACTTTTTACGCTACAGGGTCATTTTAGGATATCTTTCAGAGTGAAAATTTTGTTCAGTCATCAAGAAAGACCCGGCCCTTTTCATACTTCCCTAATTAGCCTCCTACTGGGTTATATTAATTCCAGAGTAGAAGGAAGAAATCTGCTTATTAGAACTATAAAATCAAATATAGATTTCTGAGCTCATGAGCCTTCTAAAGTCTTCAAAACATTTTTGAAGCCAGATGGACTTTAGACTTTGACACTATTTCTGAGGTCAGTGAGAATTATTGAAGATTGCCAAGAAAGCATACAAATGAGATAATAATAACTCATTACCAGCCATTACTGTTGTGTGAAGATGATTCTTGGGTTCTGATGGCTGAAACCACCATGAAAACCAGTCCTGAGCCCCTTGCCTCTCGGTTGTTGTTTTGGGAGTTGTGCCGCTAGTGCTCACCAAAGCTGTTGTGACCATAATTGGATTGATTGTTGAAAGGTTAATTATCAGGTCCTAACAAAAAGCACTGTATATGCTCTTACTCTTTTACTACCCAAGAAAGTCATCTATATTTGATATAGATGGCGGAGAGAAAGGAAAAAAACATAGAAGTTCCATTTCTTGCAGAGGCCCAAACTGGAATTCATAGAATGTCAGAGATGGAAGGAACTTAAATATCATCCGGTTCATGCTGCTCATCTTAAAGATGAAAAAAACTGTGCTGGGTAGACCTCGACTTTTCTGAAGTCAAAAAGGCTAAACAACAGAGAGATCTCAAGGAAGGCATGAGAGTTGTCTTTGTTTTTTGAAAGGCTATAATGTAGAAGAGGCATTCAATTTTTGTCTGTGCTCCCAAAGGCCAATCCGGACCTGTGGTGAGAATTTCACGGAGATGAATATTTTTCCAAATGTTGGATTTGAAAAGATAATAATCTGAGCTATCCAACAATGAGCTTGTTCACACAGTATTATGTTCTCCACCATCAAAAAGATCACTTAGCAGGAAAATTGCATAGAGATTAAATGATTAGAAGTGTTGATTGAACTAAGCCATTTAAGATGCTCTCCAAATCTGAGAGCCTATGATTCTAAAAACCAGCTCTTCAGAGCCATAGCCTTTCATCTTCTACACATTCTATCTTGGCTAATCAATATCATTCTCCAAGAATTTAGGGTATGATATTTCTGCCAGCAATCCCAGACACACAACCCCAGCATCCCAGACACATGGAAGAATGACACATGAAGCAGAAGATTGAAGGAGATGCCTTTCCACTTTTCTCCATTCAGTGTCCAGATCTTCTGGCAACTTTGCCCATGGTCACGTTTTATATCAACACCAGATTCTGGGAAGCAGACAGCATGTTTTGAATCCCAGTGTTTGAAAATAGGACAATCAATAATGAAAGACAGACAGAGATGAAGTGACCCAGTGACTCCTAAGACCAGAAGCAGAAGTCCTGATTCAAAAACTTCCAAAGACTGCCATTTCTGTAACCATAATGTGCATCAGAAAAATATTAGATAACCATAGATGAAGAACTGCAAAATTTCAAGCTGAGGTGGAAATCATCATTAAATTCCCAAATACAAAAGGAAGGTGAATTTGATTTCTTTTTTTCAGCTCTCAAGAAAGCCCAGAAATAACCCATGAAGACTGACGAGAAGAGCTTTTCTTCACAATGTTTGTCCTATGAAGATAAACATTGTAAACACTTAAAAATAGAATATTCTTTATTCTTCAATCTTTCACCCCCATTTCTCTCCAGCATTCTTAATCACTAGGATATGCAATCATAACATAACATTATAAGTATATACACTTAGCAAATGTTGATGACCATTTTTATTACTTTTCTTTTGCAGAAAGAATGCCTAATTATTTTGAAATGCGGCCATATCCTCCACCAACAAAACTTAGTAAGTGAAGATACACTTGTAATATCTCATTGTTATAGACTTGGAATCTTTTCTCACAAAAGCTTTCAAGGCAAAATACTTTATAGGGATTTAGATTTAATAATCAAACACCCAGGGAGCTTGTTAGAGGCTTAGATGCTGATGTAAAGCAACAGGACACTTCCTGCACTTTACAGTTAAAGTTTTAGATGTCCAACAAGTGTCCAGGGCCTACACTTGCCATCCATAAATCAGTATTTCCCTCTATTATTATTGATTAGGAGCATTCATTGTCTAATAGACTTCTTCCAAGAGGACATTTTCTGAAGAAATCTCCTAATCGAAGCCTTTGAAGGAAAAATAATTCTAATACTATGTGCATGCTGCCAAAGGAAAAACAAATAGGATGTTTAGGGGTATCCAGTAATATCCCCAGGCCTCTCTGATAAATGAAATGGTACCAGACCCCATTCTCAGTAAGAATGATGATGGAGCATCAATAGGAAACTCCGGCATAATAATGGATGTCCTTCTGCTTAATACTGAAAGGCTGGGCCTCAGGACAATGGAGAAGCAAAAGACAGTTTACCTGTTGTCGCTGTTGTCTGATCCTGAGTCTTAGGCTCTGAATTACCAAACCAGGACCATATCCAGTTATTTTTCTCCTGAGCTGCTGCATGGCTGTTTGAGTGCACAGTTGAAGTAACTGGATCAATTATGAAAATATCATTTAGTGAGATCTTTCTACAAAGCTTTTACTCTCAGTTCTGTATCTATTATAGAGTGAAGATAAGAAAAGAAAGCTTGCGGCCCAGTTTTATCTTTCCAGGCTCCTGAAATCTCTTAAAATCTTAGGGCAACATCAGAGATGCAAATTCTCTATGAGTATCAATTCAGTGGTACCCATTCTTCAAACTGTAATGCTTGAATACAGGCTCAAAGAACGATCAAGGAGAAACTTAATAACCTGTGATGGAAAAGAGATTTTATGACTGAGTGACGCAGCCATGAACTGAAGTTCTTTGATGCACATTTCAAAAGTTGTTTTCATTCATTTATGTATTTTTAGAGTAGCTTTAGAGGTGCCTTCTTGTATCTTTTGGGTCTTTGCATCATTTTACCAAGGTAGCATGTGATGACAACTGGCATTTCAAAGCTCCCCCCATACTCATTAACTTTAAGTCAAGTCTTTTATTTGAGTAGGAACTTTGCAAAGGGTGTGTGTTCAAACTGTTGAAATTAGATAAAGCTTTCTCAAGTAACCATCTATCACTTTCTATCATTCTTAATTCTAATTCAGAATGTATTTCCAGGAAAGAAACAAAACTATACAAATCAAAGAAATTCTGGATGTTATTCAAATTAAAGAAAAGATAATCAGTAATAATTTTGCAATTTGAAATCTCCCATTTGACTCTCAAGTTCCAATGTTCCCCTGTAGAAGAACGGCAAAGATCATTAGGATAAACATCGAAAGCAGCTGAGATTTTTAAAAATCATTTTGAGTCATACACCCCCTTGAAAGTCTGATATAAATTATGGCTTTGTCCTCAAAAAGGTGATCCTACACATACACATTCTCAAAATTCTGCAGGTTATTCCAAGTTTCTCTTGAATACATTATGGAAAATCATGGAACCTACTAGAAGTCCATGAACTCCGGGTTAAAATTTTTGACTCTATATACACCAAAAGTCAACAGCCTGCACAATATGTTCTATACAAAAAAAAGACACATTTGCACACAACAGAGAGTAGAAAGTAGAGAAATGGGAGCCAATTCCACTAGTGATATCTTCAGATAAACCTGAGCATCCCCCTGGAAAATCTGCAGATGCCCCATTCTTACTTCTGAAACTGTAAAGATGCCAAACTGCTGCCACTCTCGCCCTATAGTCCACAAGGAAGAGACCCAACAGGAAGTACATATCCAAGAACAGGAAGTACACATCCAAGAACAGGAAGTACACATCCAAGAACAGGAAGTACACATCCAAGAGCAAAACGGGAATAGGCATTAGTTCTGCCTCCCTGACGGGAGCTGTACGAGATTTGGGAAAAACCGAAAAAGTTACTGCCTAGCCAGCAGAGTTTCTGATTTTTCCCCACTCAAGCAGGCCATGCCAGACTGTATGTGTGTATGTATACATACATATACATACAGATATATGTTTATATATATGTATATATGTCTTTATTTCTTTGACACCCAGAAGATAAAGAAATAGGGCATTCCAAGGCAGCAATCTACTTCCGGAATTAGTTTAGGTTTCTGGATTCCAAAGAATTCCGGATCACCAATAGAAAAGAGGCAGACAACACGCCTCTATAAAGGTTCTTCCAAAAATAACATTTATAACAAAAAGCCTGCTGGGAGTCAAAACCTACCCAGATGGTTGTTCTTACTGGCTTTCCCTATTGCCACCCACTGAGGACCTTGAGGAAGGAATGAGCCAGCCAAGCCAAAGACAGTGCTTCTATATACTCAGCTGGGCCTCCTCTTGACCTCCGCCCTCCTGCATGCGTTTGGGAAGATTTGCAATCACTCCCTCTCACTACGTCCCAGATCTCAGTCCAACAGTCATGAAGTTTGGAGAATCTCCTCACGGGGGCTTAGGAAATGTGGTCTATTTAGGAATTTATCAGTGCTAACTTTCTCTAGCATGCCATATGCTATGTTCAAGTTTCCACCTGATTGTTTTCTTTGACACCTTTCTTTGCATGAACTTATTTACCCAGAGTTGCCATTGGCCTCAATGGATCCTAGAGCACTTTGTTCACTCTCAAGTTAGCCCTGGACTCACTCTGCTGGACAAATGAGTCTCTCCCTTCCTAATCTACTAAAAGAAACTGAACTAAGTGCTCTGGAAGGAGGAAAGCACAATTCCTTTCTCAGCCCAAATCCTGAGCTATGTTTTCATTAAGTCTTAAAGCAAAACTTTTCTTGATTTCTGAACAGTGTCTAGGCTCCAGAAAGGTAAGTGCAACTCTGAGTCACCAGTAATTAGAGCAACATCAACCTCAAATATTGGTTAAATGAATGACTAGCTTACTAATCCTTACCTCTCTTCAATATTACTTTCTAATGCTGCTTACCCCTGAGTCCCAAGCATTAGAAAACACTTGGTACATAGTAGGTTCTCCTAATGTACTTGCTGACCAACATACTCAGGCAGGAAAGATGCAGTCCTTAAAAGATGTGCTATGAATGTTCACAAAATGTCCTCATGGCTTTTTCTAAAGCTCATGTGAAATACTATTTTATGTAGGCTATTACTGGCTTGAATGTTAACTTATCTAGTTCCCACAAGATAGCTTTGGTCACGATTTTGTTCTTTGGTGGAAAATTTTGGTACTCTAGGGGAGACCTGATCTGTTTCTTGCTGAGACCACTAATTGTTGTTTGTCAACATCGGACAAAACTGTGCACCCTGACAGCACGCCCCTCCTATGGGGCTACTTCACAAAGGCAGGAACTTGAAAAGCAGCAAGCAGCTGGGAGCACTGCCTGCCTGGTTTACAGAAGCTTCTCTCAAGGGCTGTTCCACAGGGTCACAGACCATGAAGTGACAGTCTCCAGAGAGCCGCTCATCTGGGGAAGCATATCTGCCTTTTGAAAAGCTTCCAAGCATCTGCAGAGACTGACCAGAATCCCAGCCTATGGGTACCACCCCCTCAGCAAGCAAACAGAAATCTAAAACACTGTTGAACAAGCAACCTCCCATGAAAGCATAATGTTCTGGAGGTTCCCCTGGCTCCTGGGTGACAAGGGTAGAAAAGGGCTCGTCTTGAGCATTCACAAGCCGGTAAATTCTGGCCACACTCCCTGGAGATCAGAGTCCCTCCCTAAGAGCCACAGCCAGAAAAAGAGAAAATCCACACCGTACTAGGAAAGTTACTCAGGAGGCAGATGCCCTATTTGAGTTTGAATGATCCTCTGAAGCAGGAATGCGGTCAATCTGGAAACCTGTTTTAAAACAAACCATAGGAAAAAAAGCAAAGAGGGAAGTGAAGGGGATGACAAGAGGGAGATGCAAACACTCCAATGTCAGCGAAGCACAAGAAATTTAAACGATGTTTACATACTTCCCCGGCTGCAGACCCAGAGTAGTGAATTTCCCACATGCCCACGCAAGAATTAGGAGCCTTCCCCTACAGGCTGAGGCATAAAACTCAAGCAGATTTGATTTGATCAGATAACCCCTTCCCATATGCTTCCTCAGACCAAACCCAAAGGAATTGTTTAGGAAACCATGGGCGAAGAATACGACTGAATATTATACAATCAATCATACGAGTGTAAATCAGGTTAAAACATAAAAATATAAAGTTTAGCTGACAAAAGCAGCTGGATGAAATAGTCTGCACACCCGATGATCCCAGCTTGATGAAAGCATAAGAACAAGAGGGAAATGTGCAAAAATGCAAAGAGCTTCTCTAGCAGGCTGGAATTGTCACCATGGCCCTGGGACAAAAGGACATGGGAAGTTCTAAAAAACTCCCAGTATGGCTCTTCTTATCACAAGGTAAGAAAAACAGGTGTAGGTGGGGGAAAAAAAAAAAACGTAGGCAGTAGCAGTCAGCGCACACAGGACACTGACAACTACAACAGCCACCTCCCCAGAGGATGTCACCAATTCCCAGACAGCAGACAACCGACACCCGACACCCGAGTGCCTATCACTCGGAAGATCAGAGGCGTGTCTGCAAAAGAAGGGCTACTGGGAAGCACAGTGACTCATTCTCCTTACTGGTAGTGTACGTGTTCTCTGGGTGGCTGGACACGGAGGGGCTGTCCTGGTCGCGGGTCGGGTGTGCAGTCGGAAGGAGGGTGTGGAAGATGCTGTAACCTCCTGACGTGCTTCTCTCGCCGGGGGACCCGCTGCTCACGTCATCATCAGTAGGGTTGCTAGGGTTGATGTCCTCAGGGTTTGTTCTGTATTCACCCTTCTGGGTGTAGCGGGTGCCGTCCCGGTTGACGATAGCTAGGAGAGAGAGAAGGCACGTTCAGAACATGGCAGTGGAGTCGAGTTCTGAGCATAGGAAATACACGTTTTCTGAGTATGGGAAAGACTGTGGTTTATCATTTAAGAGTGACTTCAAAGGTATTTTTCCTTTTTATTAAGCAAAACAAGCCCTAATTAAACACACATAGGAAGTTTATACCCTTTGTAATTACCTTTCAATACTTCGGCTAAATCAAGCAGAAAATTTGGGGGGCTGCAATGTCTCTAATCCTAATGCTTATTAATTCTCCTTTATGGGAGAGAACCTAGCTCAGACTCAGGCTTTAGAAGCTAGAGTTTAAGAACATCATTGAATTTTTCCTACATTCAAACTTATTTTTAAGGTTACTTTCTACTTATGACCAGGGATGTTTGTTTTCTATCTGTAGTTATTTTTTTTCCCAAACAAATGTATTCTAAGGAGAAACGAATGGGTCAATGAAATGGAAAATGTAAAGTGATAGTCCTGTGTACATAGAGATGCAAAAAAAAAAAAAAAAAAAAGTGAAAGTGGTTTTCGAATGACTAAAGTTTGAGGAACAGTGTATTAGGATAAACCAGAGAACAGTTTCAAGCCATCCCAGGAAAAGAGGAAGAGACAGTGAATTGTAGCCAATGTCCGGAGCCTTAGGGAAATGACCATGATTCTATTCAAATATAAAACAAAAAATGCACCTGACACCTTTCCCAAGAATGAGGAAACTCAACCAAGGTTAGAAGAGGCACCTACTTATGGTGACTGGTCCTTCCCAGGCATTGGGCAGATCTGTGACCGATGTACAGTCTTCTTTAGGTGGAGCTATAGGGTAGAAAAGACAAAAAGGCATGAGAACTCTACAAAATATGAGCAAAATTGATGTTCATTTCATTGGTTAAGATGGAGTTTTATTATAACTTATCCTGAATAATTTTCTTTTTCTGAAACCTGTTGAAGTCTCCTAGGAACGTCTCTGACCTTTGTGATGAATTTTTTTTATTTGTGTTTAGCTTCATACGTTACTTGGAAGCTTAAGTGTTCCCCTTCCCACTCCAATGAATTCAGGCATTAACAAAGATACATGTTCTATATCAGGCATTGTGGAACGCTGGGGTACATGGCAAATGACATAGTCCTTCTCTGAGGAAGCATGCATTAGAATTTATTTTTGTAGTTTATTATTATAAAAGCAACGTGGGAACATTTAAAAAATTTTAAAACAATTTTAACTTAAATTTAAAAACTATAAAGAAATGTATGAACTATAATGAGAAAAATCATGTATAATCCCAATAAACCTCAGAAATGATGGAAAACTGTGGCAGACAAATATAATCGAGTACTTATCAACATGAACAGCATGAGAATCTGAAGTTTATAACAATCAAAGAATTTACTTGATAGAAACATTTAGGAACAAACTAATCTCTAGTCTTTTTATTAATGTATTAATTAATTTATTGATTTAACTAATCTTCTTAAGTGCCTACTGTATAGACTGCCTCTCCACATGTCGTTTCTGAGGTTGTCCACCTTTGGGCTAGATGCCCAGAATATTTCCTGCGGCAGTGTTTTGGTGTGCCTCACCATGGGCTCCTCGAGCTTCTTTTCGTTTCTCCTCCATTTATCTTCTACTTTTCCTCCCTCTTTGGGAATAAAGATTTGTGACTGTAGTGCGGGCCACCCACCAACATTACTAGTAGCCCTCTGCAAACAGGTACTGAAAGTCCCACCCTGCATGCCAACCCCTTGTGTCCCAAAAGAAGGCTTCACAATGCCTTAACCAACTGTTGCATTCATGCCCAAATGCTGTGTTCAGTAGCTAGACTTTGTGCTGAGCTCTAAAACCCCAGAAAGCTTTAAACTGGCTTTGTTATTACAGTAAGGCTGGATCCATTTGTTCATTATAGCTTTTATACTGTGTGTGTGTGTGTGTGTGTGTGTGTGTGTGTGTGCATGCTTTAATATAAAATGACAACCTATTTGATAGGTTGGTTTCTCCCAGAGTTGCTTCTTGACAAAAAGGAAGGAAGAAAGGGATAGGTGGATGGGTGGTTGGGTGGATGGTTAAAGGCAGGCAGGCAGGCAGGCTGCTATCACTAGGAAGGCTGTTATCTCAAGTATTTTAAGTGTCCTGCCATAATTCACTGGGTACTCATAACATCAAACAAAATGGGGCTTGGTTGCTTTCCAATTCCTAGGAGCAGCTTTTCCTACAGACAAAGGGAATAACTTTACCTGCCTATTTCTTTGGCCTCAGAATGAAACTAACTGGCAGCTTTATACATTCCACTGGAAAAAAGATTTTAGGAAAAGCCATTCTTGCTTTAAAAAAGGTCTGATTTAAAAAATTTTTCAGAAGAGGAAATCTTAAGACAGTTATCTCCCTGGTAAGGCCGTTCCTCACCATCTAATCTAAATCAGCCCCTCACCATCCCCCCACACCCATCACCATCACATGCCATCTGCTCTTATTTCTTCTTCAGGCTTGCTGCTATCTAAAATTATCTGGTTCATTTTACTTGAGGGCTGTTCACGGTACATCTTCCGACCCCTTTCCATGGCTATTCACCCACCTCCATAGAAATATGTAAGCTCTACAAGATGAGTAGTAACCTTATCTGTCTGGGCCAGAACATTTATGTGTGATGGGGACAGAAAGGCACTCAATAACTATTTGTTGAATGCATGAAAAAGGGGAAAAAGTACAGTATAACTTCCCTAGGTTCCATTCTTCCAGTAAACATAGTTAAGATGTTAATCCCCACAGCAGTCTGCAGATATAAACAGATGAGGAAACATTTAGGTAACCCTGAAAGGCAACACCATAGAAATAATTAAAGGAAGTTTCAGATACATCAGTCCATTTATTTATTTTAAGCATTTACCCAACATACATGACAGATCACATAATAAAAAAGGAGCAAAAAGATGAACATGTGCCTGTCTCCACTTTTAAGGAATTCATAAAGTCATGGGAGGAAATAATAATTAATATTTCTCTAGACTTTTACAGTTTTCAAAAAAATTTCCCAATGATTCCCTAACTGGAAAATCAGGGCAAATACAGTCAACCCGGGACATCCCGAAGAGTATCACCCTGTTTTGGGGACACCACTGAAAACTGGCCTAACCTGTGAAATGCTTCTGAATCCTTATGTTGCACAGACCCAAAAACAGGCCTTGGATTATGAGTTCTTCATGGCAGGGATGGAACAACCTCCTCAAATTCAAACACAACTACAGGTAACAGTAATGCACTGGGGATTTCCAGGAGTTAAGTTGTTACGGAATGGGGCATGATGTCAAAGACGCTAAGATCGTTTTGTAAATGATTAGGGCATTTGTTCAAATGGATCCCCCACCCCCCTCCACTTCATGCTCTAGTTCACTTTACCATTTATAAAGAACATGAAATCTGGCGAGCATACTAAGAGGGATGGTGACCCAAATGTGCAATTAATATGATCAAGCTCCCATGCCAGGTAGCGGGACCTCATTAGGCAGCCTTTCATACTGTCTAGTCAGCACTGCACTGCTGGGAGAATCAGGCCTGGGAAGGTTTTCCTGAACCCAAGGGCTTGTTGGAAAGACTGAGGTGGGCTTCCTGGTGGGCTGCCCCTCAGAAATCTTGCCTCCACCGCACCAAAACAGCCAAGAGAAATGTTAATTATTGAAGCCAGCCAACCACTCGGTGACAAAAAGACACCTTCCTCAATGCCTGATACAATCTAGGTATCCAATATATCTGTTGAATAGCTGAGTGAATGAATAAACAAATGAATGTAGACTCTTCCCCTCAACTCTTCCTTCAAAAGAGCATAGGGCATTTTACTGAAAGCAAACTTAAAAAATGAACTAATTCAAGTCATTTCTCTGTGTTGACAACACAGAAGTTACCAGGCCCACGCTGAGCCTTACCACTAAGAGATGAGGCAATAAAAATCACAAAGCCTTTTCAGGGTCTGCTTCATTTTCCTTTTGCAAACCACAGGCCATGTTTTATAAAAACGCTGTTGAAATTACAAGCACCCAGAAGTTGTCTGCTGAGAGGGAGCTGGCTTCGGTCTCTGTAGTCCCTTGCACAGGGTCATATCACAGGGTCCTGACCACCTCCTTGCATGTCTTGCGCTGTCGGATTCAAGGATCTTTCCAATGAGCTCTTGCACAGAGCAGAAGTTTATCAAGATCTGTATCTCACTTAACACCCCCATCTTCTAAACCAAGACAGTCAGAATTTATTTATCATTAGACAAACATTCTCCACCTCCTTTATTTTTTCTTGTTGCTTCAACAAGATTACTCCCAAGGCAAAAAATACAGCCTCTATACTTTCTCACCAAACTCTGCCCCGCACTGTACTGAATGTATACAGTTGATCAATAAATACTTTTTTTTTAAACTTAAAGAAAAACTTATAAAAGCAGCCTATCCACATTGTGCCAGTTGGATAAGAGAAAAGGAAACAAACAAACCCCTTTCAAGCTTAACTACTTAAATACAGCCGTTTGGGTATGTAATATACTCCCAGGACTTCTCCAACTTTTCAACTGAACTAACCTCTCCTGCTCCGCCAAAAAAAGTCAGTCAGTACTGTTCACACCCTTCTTTCAGGATAGGCCCAACATTATAGGCAAAAATGAGGGCAGGGGAAAGTCTCAGTAGTAACTTGCTAGATGGCTTCAATTCTAGGCAATAAAAGTTTTTCAAGTTAAGGTTCTTTCCAGAAAGTGATACCAACTTGTAAAACAGGTGAGACAGTGTGAATACACAACAACATAATTTATTGCATACATTCACCTGACAAGACTCAATGGGAGAAGCAACACGCAATACCCAGAGACTGGCGAGAGGAAGCCTTTCCCACAGGCCCAACCCGTCCATCTAATGCACAAAGTCTTCCCAAAGTCTCTGACCTGGGGCACTAAGATAAACTAGCTGGACCACATGGTACTCTGTGTCCGTTTCCTACTTATTTGCATATGGTTTTTCTCATTATCATGCCATCAGAATGGACACTCTGGGTATGGGTATGGACCATGTCCTGTTTAGCCTTGTTGGACTCTCCTCCTTTAGGTCAAACTCCATTTGTCTTCTTTGTTTGTACAACAGGGAAGATTAAATACTCTACAGTTTTCTCCTCCTTCTTTGAAGTGTTCCTCCAGAGATTTAGGGACCTTTATGTATTTGACACTGTGACGTCACATGCTCCATTTCAACTAATCAGCCTTTCTCCTTCTCCTAAGCTTTCTCCTACTTTCTCTTTCTCCTAAACTGTCGATTTCCCTTCTTGAATTTCCACTCTGCTCTCTACTCCTAAAACAACAAGTGGGCAGAGTAGCCTAGCACGACTGATGTAACCTCCCAATTTCTTTAGTGCTTCTACATTAGTTTAAAAATCCATGCAAATTTTACATTCTAATGCCATATACAATATCTGTTTGTTTCATAAAAACAATGCCTGAAGTCATCATCTAATAATACCTGCATTTTTCTCATACAGATAATGTTAAGTCACTTTCCAACTAACAACCCCTCCCCATCTTTAAGGAAAACTGACATTCCAGGAAAACTCGTCAAGATTACATTGCGCCTTCAATCTCCCCCTTAAACAATCTCAATCCTTTAGAGGGGACAGAAGGCCTGGTTTGAGAAGTAAGTAATCAACCAACATTTGCTTGCTGGCATTCAAAGATTTGATATTTATAATTTTGACCATTTTCAAAAGACCAAATGATGTATAGGATTCTTGAATTTTTCTGGGGTCTGAACTAGACTTGTAAGCATGAGTTTTTAGGCAAAGTGGTTGGGAGCAACTCCCTCAGGCAGGGAGGGTGCCTGGCCAGCAGGTCAGTAGGCACATCTTAACTTGGCTTTCTTATTTTCTTGCTCTTGGGCTCTCAATTGTCGGGAAAAGACACTCAAGGTCAAAGGCCTACCATGTATCCTCGCAGCCTTCTCTCCAGCTGGCCCCAATGTCTAAGAAACACCTTTAAGTCAAGCCATTTGGTCTGAGCCCCAATACTATCATTAGGTTTGTGTCTCTCCCCTATTCAAAACCCTGCAATGACTTCCCATAATACGGGGAATAAAATCAAAATTCTACCACAACCTACAAGGCCCTGCGTGATCTGGCCCCTACTGACCTCTCTAACTTCACTCCTTGGCATATGCCCCTCTGATCACTGGGCTTTATCACCCTGGCATTGCTGCTGTCCTCAGAATGGGCCATGAGACTCCCGCAGGCCTGGCTTTGCACCGGCTGTCCTCTCTACCCGTGGCTTTTCTCCCTCGCTGCCATCACAGCTCTCCTGAATGGCCTCTCCAAGGGAGGCACCTTCCCTGACCACCTTCTCAGACAAAGGCATCCCCAGCATTCTTAAGCCGCTTGCTCTACTCTCTTTTTTATAGGACCTGTCATCCTCGACTTCATAGATGCTATTTAATATTTGTTTCCTGTTGGCCTCCCCAACTTAGCAGGTAAGCACCCTCGTGGCAGGAGCCTTGTCTCTGCTGTATAGCTATTCAGTGAGCATCAGTTATGGGATGAATCCCCACTTAAGCCAAGAATGAATTGCTATCAGCCTTGCTGCCAAAGTCTGGGTCGCAGGCCAAAGCAACCGGAAACACAAAGACAATCCGCTTGGAACCAACCTGAAGCATTGAAGCAATAGGTGTCATACTGGGAGGTGTTGGATGTGAGGATGTACACTCCTGTGTTGTTTGCTGCACAGATGGAGTTGGGGTGGATCCGGGGGATCACCACGTGTCCTTCTATGAAGCCATACCTGCAAAAGAAAAACCAGAGGTTATGCACACACCAGGGGTTTCGCATCAAATGACACCTCATGCAGTGAATGTTTCATTCAATTCACCCTTAGGGACGCAAGAATTTTCAATAACTGAGCTTGTGAAATCCAGTAACAACAGTCGAGGGAGAGTGAAAAGGATCAGCAAAACTGATAGAGACAAAGCAATTTTATTTAGAGTTTTAAAGAGCAATTTAAAAAAATAGACCTGTGAAAGAGAGAATTTGTTTCAAACAAAACACGTGGGCAGCAGCGTCAAATCAGTTTGAACAAGCACAGGGAAGCCCGAGCCACAGAAGAGAGAAGAATGCCCACTTTATGATGTGAAATCCACTCTCCATTAACTTCATATTTTCCAGAAAATACATTAAATGACCGGCTCCCACAAGATAGGACTAGAGGGCTCTTCGTTTCCATCCACAAATGTCAAACCTGCCTTACTTCCCATCCCCTACTCTTCTATCCTGGCCTCTCTTTTTCCCGAAAAATTTTTTACTCTAGACTCCATTACTGTAAACATGAAGCCTTGCTCACATGCCACATGCACAGCACATGTTGCCTCATGACCATCCCAGGCGTCATTTCATTGCCATTGGAAGTAAATTGTCATTGAAATGGGGGGACAGTGATTAAGTCAGTAGATAGATAGCAATGCCTCCTGTAGCTCAGGCAGGTCCCAGAGGCAGCAGAGAAGCACTTAAGCCCCTCTGCCCCACCAGGGTGTTTCTGGATGCATGTTGGGGCCTCGGAGGCCCTTTCAAATACAACCTACAGCACCCAGTCCCTTCTATCCACATCGTGGTAGCTAAAGCACTCACTCCCTGCACAATTTCTCCTAACATAAAATCCCTCCAAAAATGAGGTGGGGCTGAGAAAATGTCATTTGCAAGGAAAGGTGGTGACAGGGATAAGGCAGAGCAGAAAGAAGCCAAATCTAGCAAGTTTTTGAAACTGCAACGCTGGCTAAATGCACAGCATAGATCCTTCTCATCCTTCCTGCCAAAGGGAAACTCTACACAGTGCATCGCCCTGCAAAGCGCACGGAAATGGCTGTGAACTTGACATTTCTAAGCACACAGAACTCATTAGGCCGATGTTGCAATTGTAGACCACATGACTAATTCCTCTTCGGAAAGGACAGACTGGTTTTTCCAAAAACTCCTTAGCTTGGTGGGGGGAGGGGACACAATGAAATGTTAATGAGTTTCCATCTATCCGAGAATGGCTACTAATCAGGGTGGGGCAGACCGAAGAGAGGAGCTGCTGAGGTTTTCTCGCCGTCTTCCTGCGGTCCGTGAGGCTGTCATCGCCCTATTGCAGGTACCTGATTCATAGCTACCTGAGTGAAATGATGGAAATGAGTTTTGCAACACTTATTCCCAGCTATGGGTGGAACGATAGTTCCCTTTTCTTTCTCCCTTCTTATTTTAAATAAGTATACGTTTTGGCGAGCCTGCTCCCCACCCCACCCCATCACATTTGGCAAGTCTATATAACACGGACTTTCTCGAATCTACATTCCCTTTTAAAGTTATTCCTGAGTTTTTGCCACGTCATGCCGACTGCTAGTTTTATGTGTCGCACTGGTGAGTTGGGATAATGAAATGTATATGTGTGTGTACTGCGGGAGCAGGTTGCTGTTCACAGGGAAGTGAGAATACTCAGCAAACGGTGCAGCACACCTCCATCTCCCTTTGCTCTCAGTCCTTCAGGAGGGTTTGGTCGTTAAAATCTCGCCAGGGGCTCAGACCGGAATCCTGACTCCCCTCCTTCCCAAGGGCTGTGGCCCCCGTAAAGCTGTGGAACTTCTCTAAACCTCAGTCGGTTTATCCGTCAAGTGAAGCAATAATGGTCAACCGCGGTGCAGCCTGAGCACTAGGTGAGCGGACATGGGCAAGAGGGCTGGAGGCGCCCGGCCTGCACGCGCTCGAAGGGAGGCCCCAGGGAACAGTAGGAACATCTCTCGCCTCCAGCATATAGGAACATTTCTGTATTTCATAAATATGCCTTGTCCGTATTTCACAATCAAAATTCAGTTTACTAAATCCATTTTCTTCGGCGACTGGCCTAGTCAGGGCTGTCTTTAAAGAATTAGCCTTGGGAATAGAATAAATGGGTCTGCTGATTGGTCCTCCTTCATAGCAGCCTATGGCTCGGTTCGGCAGCTGTCCCCCTTTCTCCGCCCCCTTTGTGTTCTCCCAGACCGAGCTCTGACCACACACAGATGTCTCTGTACATCTGCCCTTTGTTTTAGTGCGGTGCTGCTCCAAGAGTGCTCCCTGCGACGGCGGGATGCCCTGGAATCTGTGTTGTCCAATCAGCAGTCACTGGCCATTTGTGCTTCACTGAGCACTTGAACGCAGCTAGTGCCTCTGGAGAACCAAAGTTCTCATTTTATTTAGGAGCAAACTGCCACTTTATTAAGTGTAAATTGCGGCTAGTGGCTACCATAGCAGACAGTGCAATTTCAGAATAAAGATTTCCCTTTTCCTTTTCAGTAAGAGTCTCAGCTACCACTCATAATGGGAGTGCATTACTCTGTAACCAAAGACGGGGGATAAATATATTTAAGTTAAATTTAACGGTTTCCATAAAGAGTTCTGCACCCTGACTTTTAAAAAGCAGTGTGTGCTTGTACATGTGCACACTGAAGAGAAAGGGGAACAAGGCCGCCGAATGACGTTGCACTGCAAACAGACGGGGTAGCTGTAGGCGGGCGTGGAAACCGCAGAGTAGTGGCTCGGACTGCCCAGAGCTCGAGTGAAAACGAACCCAACCAAAATACCGCACCATGGTCATCCCCACTGCTCACTTTTAATGTGCACCATTCACCACGGGGCCATCAGAATTCAGAAAAACAAGGCCACCGTCTGCTGTGATTGTCTGGAGCAGAATGGCGTGCGGGGGGCTCACGGAGCACTGTGATGGGTCCTTCTCCCGTCTCTCCAGCTGCATCCTAATCACTGTAATAACATATCTGCATAAATTTCATGCCCTTTTGTTTTTTATTTATCCTCTCAAACCAGTAGTTGTTTGCAAAATTCGCTTTGAGCCAAGTGTGCGGGGCCAAGACTCCACCAGAAACACATTTATTTTAAACACTGTTGCTTGGTTTGTGTTTTCTTGTGATTCTGACAACGATCTTGCATGCTTCTTCAAAGCCGGGAGAGTAGCTGTTGCAGCACTTTAGGCAAGAGGATTCCAACTACTGACCCTTAATGGCCTCTTCTGGGCAATGCCCCTATGATTCACAAAGGTGTCTTTAGTGGGCCTTCAATTCCAGGCGTCATGCAGGTTCCAGATTCACTTGGCAAATTAATAGGTGGGGCCACCCCTTCAGGCCATCATCCGTCCTTCAGCTGTCATAAAGGATCCCGCCCAGTTGGAAGCCCCGCCCCCTGGACCCAGGCCGCCAGCTTTCGCAACCGGGTAGGTGCTGGTCTCCTACCTGCAGGTTTCAAACCCGATGCTCAGAGCCTTCTCCATCTGGGCCATGGTGGGCAGGGTGCTATTGAAAGCCTTGCAGAGGTCAGCAGCCTCCGTCCGTGAGATGCTGTAGCGACCATTTTTCTCCACGTGGTATATACCTGCGTATCGGCAGGTTATATTCAAGTCTGTGGGATGAAACAGAGACGTTAGATTCTTTCGCATAAATAATTTGGGAAATGTAAGAAGTTCACTTTAGGATAGATTCATTAAAAAGACTTATTAAAAAAAAAAACCCTCTCTACTGGCCAGAGCCTTGGATATTCACTCCAGCGTCCCAGAGCACCGTTACATTAGGCTTGGAAGGCTGACATAAGATAGTAAAGTCACAGCACGCTTACATTCTCTACATTGATTTCTTCACAAAAAAGTTTTAAAACAGCATATGATTTATTCTGATTATTAAAGCAATACAAATTTGGGGAAAATAAACAACATTCAGTTAAGTAACAAAGAACAAGCAAGTCCACCACTAAGAAAGCTACTGAACACCTTAAACATTTTGCTATCCCCTCTTCAGTGTTTCTGGATATGTGTGTGAATGTGAAAATATATATATGCTTGCATAGTTACATATATGATACATAGACACATAGAACATATATATATATATATATATAATATATATATATATACTTGCACTGTAAAAATAGTACTAAATATACAGTTTTAGATTTGGGAGTCTTTTTTCCCCACTGATATTATGAGCATTTTCCCACAATCATGTGGTGTCACTCCCTCCAATGGCTTCAGGTTGCACCCAGAATAAATTTCCTTATCATGGCTGATAAGACCTACAGGATCTGGCTCCTACCTTCCTTTTTAACCTTTAAGTAGCTCACTCTGCTCTAGCACAAGGCTTTCCTTCAGTTCCTTTGGACATTCTGAGCTCTCTCCCACCTTAGAACATTTATATCTGTCTGGAATGTTCTGTGTGTTTTTCAACTCCACATCACCTTGTGCTGGAGTCCTTCCCAGGACACTTTTACCCAAATACAGTGTCTCCCTCACCTCACTTTGCTCTTGTGTCTTCACAGCAACTTGTTCATTTATCTGTGCATTGAGTTATTGCCCATCTGCCCTTTTTGTGATGAAATATCCAACATGGCAAGGGTCTCTAACTTGTTTACAGTTGTTTCTCTAATACTCACAAGAGTGGCTGATAAAGAGTAGATGCTCAACAAATATTTGTGAAATGAATGAATGACTCATTGAAATTCCCTCAAAAACATACTTTTAACATATTGACAGTTAGATCCAAGACCTGTTGTCTGCTCCCAAGAGTTTGTGGCATTCAAAATGAAATCTAACTATCAACTGGATCAAGAAGGATTTAACCCAAGGACTTCTGTGAGTTTTGTCGTCATTAATCTGAAGATTAGGAGCTGAAAAATCATTTGGTTCTCTCGGTTCCTGTGTAACAATCTCAAAAGACCTTCATTGGAAACTCATTATTCTTCTGGAACTGTATTTCCCCCATTTGCCCTTGAGTAGATGCCAACACAAAAAGGTTAGGTAAAACCGTCCTGGTGGAGGGTGGTTCCTCCTGAGCCCCCTCTGAGCCCCCCAAGCAAGCCTTCTCTAAGGAACCTTATTGGCCTGTCCTCTGGGCTGACCATACTGCAGCCCATGTGCCAGGCTGGGCACCGCTGTGCTAGTGATGAGGCAGGTCTATATTCAGACAGATCGGGCTTTAACACAGACTCTCTCGCTTGAGCAGATCTGGAGGTGGTCAGGCAGATCCTGCTTATCAACAAGAAAACCGAGGCTCGGAGACGGGAGCAGCTCAGGGAAGTGAGAATCTCTGTCCAGAGCCCGTAGTTGCCTTCCTGAATCCCGGTTGCCTGCTTCTGCATTTCTGAGCTGAGGGGGGGAGGGGGGGGTGTCTGCTACTGCAGTGTTCCTGGGTGTTACTGCACCTTTGGGGTTCTGTATTATATCACCTTCCAAGAACCCTGAGAGGTGAGACTTCAGTATGTATGCGCATATTATTTATAGACAACAAACCTGAATCTCAGAAAAATTAAATGACTTCTCAAAGTCACCCAGCTATTAAATGACAAAGCTGGAAATCTATCGCAGGTCTGTTTAAATGCCAAAATCTATGCTCCAAACCACTTTGCCCTGTGCCTTAGGACCCTTTCATGTCATTAAAGCGAGTCTTTGCTCTCCCGGGGGGAGGTCCACCTGAACAACTGGTCCCTAATGGCAAGGACTGTGTCAGTATTACTGAGCTATACAGGCAGCCACTGCTTTCTTCTTCCTGAGGAGGCAGCGGCTTCCAACTACTAGCAAACACTGTCTGAAAAATGCAAAACGAAATGATAAGAGGACTGTTAAACTTACATATTAGCTTTCTTGACTTTGAAATTGATAAAAGAAGAAACAGAAGTAGAACTTTGACAACACTTAAGCCAATGATCAATTGGGTTTCTTTTCTTTTCTTTGTATCGCTAGCATGTAGCTGCTTTTAGAAAGCCTCAGAGCTAGGTGAGATGGAGAAAATGTGCTTTTGTGCAATTAAACTCCCTTTGGGTTTAATGGAGTCCTTCTCAGCTGCTCACACACTTGGCTGATGAGACAAGGGACCACAGGGAGGGAAGCACACGGGCCCTTTCGAAAGACTGTTTTTGCTGACATTTTCAGCCTCGGCCTCAGTCGGCCGATCTTAGCAAAGGGAAAACTGTCACACTGGGCGACAGCCCTTCCGGGAGCTCCCCTTGTCTCACGTACAAAGGGAAACAGAGCCTCCCAATCAGCTTTTGGGAGGTGAGGCTGAGAGGGGACTTGAGCAGATGCCAGAGAGGCGAGCTGCCTGTCACTGCTGGGCCAGGTGGCTGCTGTCACTCCCAGGTTAAAAATAAAGTCTGAGGCATGGACAGTAGTTTGGAGCTGAATGGCAGTTTCTGTCTTATTAAAATTAGTTCCACTTTGCCACCTGGCACAGAATATGCAAATGCAAAAGGAACCGATTCAGACTGAGACTTTGGAGTAAAATCCCTTAAGTCCCGTACTGCAGCAGCCCACATCATTTTATAGACAATACACGCATGCATTGTGTGAGTTTGTGCATATGTGTGCACGCAGGTACTAAATGCGTGACTGCGTGTGCTGTGGTTTGCCAAAACAGGAAGAAACAGATACACTTAACATCCGCCTTATTAGACTTCATGGCTTAAACAGGGCCTGACATACGGTAGTATCAGCAAAGGGCTGCTGAATGAATGAAGACATTTTATGCAAAGTGAGAATTCCACAGCTTCCATTTATCTTAACCTCACGAGAAAGGTCCAACTCCCAACCCTGATAGAATCAGCCACCTAGAGATTGCAAAGATGCTGCCAAAATCTTCATTTCAGGCCAACTATCCGCATGACTGTTCACAGTTCCTCTCGCCTTAAAAGGGAATAAACCTTCACAGCTGTGTATCCGTTAAGTCCTGGTAATTTATCAAGACTTTTCAACAGGCTTCCTTAACACTTATGCAAACTCAGAGTATGATTCCAATGGATATAAATAATACCAACAATAATAGTAACAGCTAATACATATTGTGTACTTATTATGTATATGCCGGTCACCATTCTAAGCAAGTATTAATTCATTTTATCCTTAAAGCAACCATATGAGATAGGATATGTTATTATAGCCACGTTTCAGATATGGAAACTGAGGTACACAGAGGGGAAGAAACATGCCCGGTTCACAGAGCTAGTAATAATGGGGCCAAGATTCAAATCCAGCCAGGCTGACACCGTGAGTCCACAGGCTTAACCACTAGGTTACTACTCCTAACCCCAATTTCAGTGACTTCTTATGACATCTCATCTTCCCCAAAGGATAGGTGAACATTCCCAAGGCCTAGGGAAAGTTAGAGTAAGGTTGAGGTGTGAGCAGCCACGGGCCACAGATCTCTGGAAGGGAGAGCACCAGTGTCTGGGGCCATGGCATTTGCCACACTGCAGTCCCTTGCAGAGAAGACATGCATGTCTCTCCTGAGAAACAGAGACCTCCATGATTCGGGATCTGCTGTGCATCAAAAGGCTAATATTAGATGGCCAATTGCATCTCTCAAGCAAACCTTTCCAACTGAAAATAAATCAAGAGTGTTTTCTATTGAGCCCTCTAGTCTCCAATAAATCTCCTGCATCATGTAATAAATGAACTGTCCCAAGTCCCTCCCTCTCAGAGACCCAGTGGGCAACATTAACTGAGGCCACTTGCACTCAGGGAGGAGTCTCTCAGGGGGAAATGCCAGCCGGGCCCTTGGCGTGCCCCCTACTGTAGGGCTGTCAGGAGGACAACGGGGTCATGGGGCCCTGCACCAAAGGATCTCTTTGTCCACCCAGGAAGAGGTCTTCCGCGATGTGTCAGGAACACTAGAAAAAGGAGCTCTCCCAGAGGGTGTTCTTAGGGCCCACCCATCCTCTGGCACCAGGGTCAAATGAGGGTTGGTAGTTCAGCTTAGTTTGGACCCTCCCAAAGCTGAGTTCAAATCCTGACACGGTCACCTGCTCCAGGTTATACAGCTAGTGAGGTCCTCAACCTCTCTGCCCGTCTTCTCCTTGGAGGGTGAGGATGCCGACCTGTCAGGGTTTGTGGGAATGTTAGGTGAGATGAGGTGCATCAAAGACTTGATAGAGAGCTTGGCACTGAAGTAAAGCCAATAGGTGTTGCATACTTGTTTGGTGGCTTATATACTTCAGCTAATGTAATTCTTACAAAAATGCTATGAAGTAGACACTATTACCAAACCCACTGTAGAGACAAGGAAACCGAGGCACAAAGAAGGTAAGTAACTTAGCCAAAACCATCCAGGTGGGAGTGTTGAGTTATGCTAAGTTCTGGGTACCTTCATTCTTATGTGGATAAACCATAGCTGACCCATAACACTATTAACCTTACCTCTATTTTCCACTAAGCCTCAGATCAAGGAAAGTAGAGCTCTTTAGTAAAATCAACCCAGAACGTTTCAAAACCTCATCTAGGTTATAGGGCCTGAGAAGAATAGCTTCTAGGTTTGCCTCAGTCATTTCCCAAGTGGTAGAAAGTCCTGCTGAGAGTAGAGCACTGCATAATTTTTACCCAACTTGCCATTATCTACATGTATCCAGACTTTCCTGAGAGGTCAGTTTGGGGGTGTGGGGTTGAGGATGGTCACACAACTGACGACAGATGGAGCAGAGTGACAGTTGGTTTTCAGCTTGGAATCCATTAGTCTTCAGGGGCTCGGTAAACCTGTGACATTGTAGGCAAAACCATGTGTGTGCATGCATGCTTGTGTGTGTGTGTGTGTGTGTGTGTGTGTGTAGGTGTGTAGGTGTTTTGATGGGGACAAGCAACCCCTGGTTCCATTAGTTTTCAAAGAAGTGTGACATGAACAGGAAAATAATTATAAGAAATTACTATTTCCAAGTTCTCTCCAGTAATTAGGAATTCCAAGATTCTGGAATCTTGGAACTTCCCTGCGGGCCTCATGACAGCAGGGACTGTATCTCTCTCTCACCATTGTGCCCCCAGTACTCAGGACAGTACTGTACAGAGGAGGCACATGTTGAACAAATGAATTACTAAATGAATGTGTGAATGAATGAGCAAATATTCTCTTTCTCTTCCCCAGAAGCAGACTTGTGCATGCAAAAATTATACCTCTCAGGTCCGTTCCCCCCATCAGGTCTAAAGACCTACCCCCTGAGCCTGTTGAGAATTCCTTATTGGACACTTAAAATGTCTTTAACATGAAGCATTTGCACCTGAGAACTTCTGCCATTTTCCCTGAAAGCAAAGGTTTTAGAGGCCAGCTTTCCATTTTCTAACTGGCTTTGTCTGTCTGAACTTGGGAGCTGCCATCTCAGCAGTGGGCATCCCATAACAGAGCCATTTCTGAGGTCAGATGTCCTGAGAGAGGATGCCAGACATAGTGTGTCCCACATGAAGACCATCAGAGGAAAATCTACAATCATATGGTGTCCACAGACTCAGTTCTCCCAACCAGACCTCTCCAGATAGTCCAAAATGAATTAATTTAATTTCTACCATGAGACACCCAGATATGCCTGGTCCCTATATGTCATCTCAGAAGACATAAGGCAGAATTATATTTTCCCTACTGATTTGGTTCCAGAATTGGCTATGTGTGTTGGGAAGTTGCTTTTTCTTGAAGATGGGACTCAGGCCAGTTCCTGTGACTCAATGGCTTGGGCAGTTCCCATGGCCAAGGTAACAACCGTGAGCCCATGGTCACCCAGAGTCCACTGTGGGCCATACGAGGGTTTCAACATTTTCCACCTAAGAATTTATTTAACTCTTACAACAATCCTATGGGATAGCCATTATGATTATCCCCATTTTCTGCAGGAGGTAACTGATTTGTTGAATAATCTGACCTGTGACCAGGGAACAGGTTTCAGGCTGGGAAGTCCAACTGATCACACTTCACTATTAAATTGCACCTGTGTTTGGGACAGACGCTAAAAACCACAAGAAACACACTTATTCTCTATACGGCGCTTAAAGTGCAAAGGGGTGAGCATTAAAAAAAGCTCTGGAGAAAGGAATTTGAGCTTACTGAATATTATTTTAAGATCAGAGGCCCCTTGATTCTGAATCATAAAGCTTGAAAGGGGAAGACCCGTTGCTCAAGAACATGGTGAGACTTCAGTGGAAAACCCTCACTAATGGAACTTCCACCTCTGGAAGGTTCTGAGGTTAACTGGCTTTCCCCAGCGGTAGATTGTTCCCTCTCTCTGATTCTACTGGTGCTCGTCCCATGATCCCCTTGGAAATGGAAAATCCAACCCAAGGGGAGCCTAAGGCCTCCTCTGCCCTTGATAGTTTGAGGGCTCTGGCCGAGGCCAGGCTAGGCAAAAAAGGAGAGAACCTACCTCGGGACTCAGGGGCTGAGGACACCAGACCGCAAGCTGTCCTAGTGACATTTTGAGATGTCTCCTGTCCAACCAGAAAATCTCAACAAACCGCAGTAAGATAGCAGGCCAGTCTCAGTGGAGCCCGGCTGTCCGGGATGAGCGCACCTGACTCCGTGAAGCAGCTGCGAATCGGTCACACACAGGCTTCTCGGGGGGAGTAGCTGCCCAGAGTGCTGGTGAGCTTGCCACAGTTTTTATTTTTATAGTGTTTATCATGAAGTAGCCAGGATTCTGTTTTTATCTTCTGATTTGCTGAGCTCATGTCTGAAGATGGTGCAACTCACAAACCTAACTGAATTGACTGTGATCAGAGGTAGGGAGAGAAAAAGCCAATTTTTTTTAAGCATTATTGCTATTTGGATCATCTGTTTTTAAAGCCAGGAAGGACAACAGAAAGCTTCCAACCAAATTCTCTTGAGACACAACAGAAGACAAACAAGAAATCCAGAATGTTCCCCCAGGCAGTTATGAGAAAAGCAGGACCTCAGGGGTCCATAATTGTTAAGATTCCTGAGTCTTTCAGTACTGAACTGCTTTTATAAGAGGCCTGAGCAAGCTGTTCCCAATAAAGCCACAATCCACTGTTTAATGGGACATGAAGAAGTTAGGCTATTCTTCATTTCTTGGATTGTTTGATGTCTTCGAAGCCCACAAGTTTCCATCTGGGAGTCCTCCTAGCTAATACAGCCCCTGCTGCCATCCAGGCCTGCCAGTTCAGAGGGCTGGCAGCCTTCCTGCTGCCCCGCATCACTTGCCCTCACCCCCTGACGCCCATGTGATGGGTGCCTGGTGAAAGGGCCCATTGTTCAGCATCTACTTCTGAATGAGGCCAGAATCACCCTCAGCGGCCGGATCGCCTTTGGCTGCCCAGTGCAGACCATGAATCTTGAGTGACTCAGTCTCTCCCGGAATTGCCCCAGAGGCGGTGAGGGTTTAATGAGCACAGGAAATAGTCATATGCCATCATATCCAGAGAAGTTCCTCCAGAGTGGGTGCTGGCTGCTTTCAACTGAGCTATTTGTTTCTTGCAACTTAGAAAGGAAATGTGCCCCAACTTCTTGGTGCCTGGCTGTACCCACTGACCTCTCGGCCTCTTGTCTGTGGAGCATGGACCCTCTCGTGGCAGCCAGCGCTGAACCAACAGAAGCCCATCACAGCCATGCTGTCAGAGTCCGAAGGGTCCTCTCAGCCCAGTCCTGGCCTTTCAGTCAGAGCCTCCAAAGGGCCAACCCGTAGAAGCTCCTGGGTTGTTTTCCCAGAGTCTCAGGGAAGACCCCGCCTCGACTCCCAGAGGGGTGACGGGAACTAGGGCAGGGGAGACAGCGAGGAGAGCCTGTTCCGGCCCCACTCCTGACCCTGGATCCAACAGGACCTTTCTGGCCAGGGAGAGTGTGTCCCAGAGCTGTCACCTCAGTACCCAATTCTTTAACGTCGAGTGGTCTTTAGTGAGTCTCTGGGAAGCTGGCTAAGGGAGAGAGACCACAGTGTGTACACCTGCATGCTGCCATGGCAACCAGAAAATGCTCAGCTCTGTCCTTGCTACCTTCGTTTGCTTTTTTTTTTGGATCTTCTTGGTTTAGCAGATTGACTAGCACAGACCCAGGATGTGGTAAGAGAAATGAAACAGCGCCTCAGAGGGCCCACAAGGGGTTTTTCCTACTGCAAGTAGGAAAAAAAAAAAGGTGTTCTACTTTGTTTTGTAACTAGATATTTTTTCTAGGGTACTTAAAGTTACAGCCACCTCACCTCATCCGTGTATAGCTTTTGCTCAGCTGTGCCACCATACTTGGAGGAGAACTGGCTGAGTTTAGTTTGAGGGAAGTATTTCACGACATAGGTTGAGACTGTCTCTCCTAAGTAGTAGCTTAGCTGCATTTTGGGATGGTTAGAGGGTCACGGACACGCTGATGAGCCAGGGGTCCCCACCTGGGAGGAGGGTGCTCTGGCTCTAGCCGAAGTCCCGTTCCTTATAAGCTATGTGACCTTGAATAACTCACTCTACCTCCCCGTTCGTACCTAGTCTGCCTGTGAAGTAAAGGATGAAATAAGCAGTTAGGAAAGGCTTGGAGCTTGTGGGACAGAAGGAGGAGGAGGAGCTACTCACCTGGGAGAGTATTAAAATCTCAGAAAGCTATGCAAAAATCCATCAATTAAGATGAATTTGGACTCCAAGCCCTGCAGAACAGAGGGATCAAAGCCCAAGCAAGTGGCAGTCAGCTTGCGGCAGAGGAAGTTTCCTTCTGCGGTCATGAGGCACTGCCACGTTCAAAAGCAGCACTGGGAAGCCCATCGGCTGGACACCGCAGACCCATTTTACAGATAAGGAACTAGCAGTGCGGAGACTCAAAGTCTTAGAGAGTTTGAGCAAAACCCAGACCTCAGTTCTGATTTTCAAGGTCTTCTGCCTGTCCCCGTTCCCTGTGGTGCTGCCCATACTGTCGTGGGCTGTCCTCGGGCAAAGGGGAAAAGCGGCAACGCTCAGAGAGAAGGCTGACGGCTTTCAAAGGCTTTCAGGCTTTCCTCCCCCACCCCGGCCCTGTGGTGGCTTAGGCAGGACCACAGTGTTTAGGATGGATAAAAAGCAAAGCTGCCCCAGCAGGCGCTGGAGTGAGAGTAGAGCAGCAAACCTCAGGCCCTCAATCCACCAGCTACTCATTCTTGCCCAGCCCCCACCCGCCTCACCAATGGTCCTGCCACCTTCCGCAAAGCTCCAGGAGGCTCAGGGGAACCCTCTGGAAACCACAGGCCTACAGGCCGAGCATAGCAATGGTAATCACCTCTCAGCCAGGCCTGCGATGTGCCAGGGGCTCCACAGCATTTGGAGCTCTAAGAGGGTTAGTCGCTCCACGTGATAGCTATGGAAACAGAGGGTCAGAGCATTAGGTAATTAGCACAGAGCTCTGCAGCTCAAAGGCTGCAGCCCAAAATAAAATGCAACTGTGAAAAAATGCTTTACAATTGATAGAAGCTCAGGGTTATTATTTTTAAATTTTGTACCCTCAGTGTCAAGAATAAAAACACACCGCAATGCAAAGTTCTCAAAAAGATTGCCCCTAGTTCACCCAGTAGAGAGGAGGTAGCAAAGTCTGAACTTCCAATCCTATTCTTAGGGACTGGGGTTGGGGAACAGTGGATTTGGCAGGAGGTACAGAATCAGAAACTCAGAGATGTTGTCCTACGAGATGGAATCATCCAGATGGAGGGAAGCAAAGTTCACCACCAAGTTCCTCAGGGCCAACATGAGCAGAGTCCAGGACATCTCTAGCTTTGATTCCATTTCCTCTTGCCTTTCTCTTTCAGCATCTTCTCAAGTGATAAGGAAAAGATTTTGGAATTTACGGAGCCGCCATTCCGTGTCAGACATTAGTTTAGGTGCTATAACAGATGTTACACTACGTGATCCACAGAACAGTACTGAGAGGTCAAATGACCATCCCCACTTTGCAGAGCAAAGAAGCAAGGTTCAGAGCACATCTGACCCGACAGCCCACTCACTGTAAGGGAGGCAAAGCCAGAAGTCAAACCCTGGGATGGTCCCTGGTCTCTGCCATGAGTTAGCCAGACGGCTTCCCAAAGCCACAGCTCTCTGCTTGCGGCATGAAGATTCTCACCCTGGAAGCTGAATGCAAGGGCCCTGAGCCGTGCGCAGCGCCTACAGATCCCACTGCAGAGCCTCCACCTAGTTGCCCAGCAATAGGAACCCTAACACAGCACCTGATATACACAGGGGTCAGCGCTAGCTGCCTCACACTAATTATCTCATTGAAGCCCCACACTAAACACCTGAGACGTGTTATTAATGGCATCAAACCTTATTGCAAGTAAAAAAGTTGAGGTTTAGAAAGCTTAAGAAAACTGTCCAAAATGCACCTTTAGAAAGTCAGCTTGACCCCTTTTCTCTTAGCTGCTATGCACGAATGCCTCACTCCTTGCTTAACTTGAAGGAGAGTCCAGGTGAACTGCAAGATATGCCTCTTAGTTTGAGCGTCACTGGGTTCACGTTTGCTAGTGCCATGCAAATGGACCTGGTGGATGGGAGCTGGTCACTACTGTCTCCTCCAAGGGGTAACTAACAGGCCCAATGAGATGGGGGAAATGTCACAGAAAAATCAGTCCTGCACTGGCACGTAGGAAGCCTATGTTCTAAACAGGACTTACCATTTCAGAACCACAGTCAGAGGAAAAGCTTGATGAGTGGATTGGTTTTCTGCCTTGCTGTGACAGTAGGTCAGTACCTCTGCTCTTCCCAGGATGGACGGCATCTGGATCAGACACCCCTTAGGCTGATAGCTTTTAACATCTTTCCCCCTCAGCACTTCAATTTGTAGGAGGGACTATGCTAGTCATACTTGGATGGGCACCAGGTGCCTTGCAATACTCAGTACACTCTTCCTCTGTCACTCAAAAAAATCATATCCAGGGATACTGGATAAAAGGTGGTGGTGTGAGAGAGCGTATATCAATGATACCTTAATAAAAAAAATCACGTCCAAATGCAAATGAGTGAGCATGCCAGTTCTTCTAGGAACTGAGTTTGCTGTAGTTTATAAGAAAAGAAAGTCATTCGTTGGCTTTTAGTTGCCAGTAGCCCTGTACTTAAATGCACATACAATCAATCCTGACCTATAGGTGGGTTGAGACAGAAAAAGATTCATGTGTTTAGGTTACCCCTTTCCTCTTCAGATATATCAGCAGTGAAATGATGTAGCTGTAAAAGTATTTATTTACAATAAGTATTGCCAAGAGACTAAGGAGAGTTAGAGATTTCCACTGAATCTGAATTCAGAGTCTCAGAAATCTTTGGATTGCATTTTAATAACTCAATGTCTCTTTTCTCATTCTCTGTGTGTATGTATACACATACATATATATGGTGCTAAGGTGAAGAGGGGCGTGTGTGTGTGTGTGTGTGTGTGTGTGTGTGTGTGTGTACGCACACATATGCAAAAAGCAGGGTCTCCTTTCCAGTCCAAGACTGTTCATTCTTTGGATGCTCTTAAGAGTAACACAGACATCTCAAAACAGAAGCCCTACAAAGGGAGAGGTTGGATTGTGGGGATATTTTTTAAAATCTGGGCTAAAAGATTCCAGGATCAGTAAAGCTCCAATTGCCCCATGAGCTAAGAGCTTATAATTCACACCTCTTCCTGAGCTTTCAGTCTGTGAACTCTCAGCTGTAAGAACAGATGCCAGGCTCCAGAGAACTCATTTCTGACAAGCTTTTAAATCTGACTCAAGCCACAGGGTTTGGACCAAAATCTTTACCATTTCATATTCAGCTGGAGTGGGCCGAACACAACTTACCCCTTATAAGGGACACAGCGCAAGCAAAGGTCCAGGAGGCTGGGAAATGGAGGCAGTTACAAATGACCCTTCTGTGAGTTTGCCAAAGACTATAAGGCCTTGATTTTCTTTAAAGTAAATGGTCATTGAACATGGCAAGAGGTCACACCTGGTGAAGGCCTAACCTCCTCTCACAGCAGATATTGGAGAGGTGCTCTAGAACAGGGTGAGGTCAACCGAGCCTCTTCTGATGAAGTCTGTGCCCCCACATCACCATTAGTCCCCCAGAGCCCAGTGCAAGGAGTCAACTCAAAGCGCCCTCTAGACGACACAAGTATTGTGTACCAGATATGACCCTGGGTGCTGGGGAGGCGTACAAAGTCCCTGCCATCAGAGAGCTTACCTTCTAGTGTGGGATGACAGAGAGTATATAGGTAAACAATTAAAATATAAATAAGGCAGTTCCAAGGACTGACAGTGCTACACAGAAAATAAGGGGGAATTCAGCAATACGGAAGGACGGAGTGCTGCTGTCAAGCTATCTGTGGGGTCTGACACTCACTCTTCTATAAAATTATAGACATGTTTCACATATTTATTATGGGGCTTCTGGTAGATCAGATAACCAGCAAAAGGAAATGCCCTCCCCACCATACGCAGATCCAGTGAGATTTGGAATTCATCTTTGCCATCTAAGGTCCGTATAGAGGTGTCTCCCAAATTTTATTAGCCCCGCTAGGGCATGGCATAAGGTATCTATTCAAAGTACCTTCTAAAAGGTAGAAGTGTTACACACCAGATATGACATATCTCCCCTGGGTGCTGGGGACACATTCAAGGTCTCTGCCTCCTTTCAGAGGGCAAAGCTGTGACCAGTGAATGACCTGGTTCATGGGATAAGAGTTCCATTTGGGTTCCATTTGGGCCATGAGCTGGGTACCAAGTCGGTGAAAGTGGGGTACATCTGTCCCTTCTGGGTCTCAGTCTGAACTTCAAGGGGCAAACTGAGCAGAGCGACAGAGGAGCCCATCAGGGTGCAACCGTGCGATGTCCACTCCCAGCCCTCTTCAGGCTCCTAAGAGTCTCCTGGCTCTCTGGCATCTTCAGCATCCCTCATTTAACAGTTACGGGTAACTAGCGTCTGGTGCGATTGACCCCATGGTATCGTGAGATGGCACAGTGGCCATGCACACAGACTTTCTTATCAGGCTCCTATGGAATGTTAAGCACGCCACATTTTCTTAACCTTGAAGACTCAGTTTCTTCATTAGTAAAGTCAAGGTAATTCCTGCCTCATGGAGTGTTTTAAAGAATTAAATGAGGCAGTGTATCCAAAACACTTATCAAAGTACATGACGCCTAGTAAAGTGCCTTGTATTCAATAAACATTAACCAGTCATCTCAAAGACTAAAGTGTATTAAAGGCAGCTTATATATAAAGTGCCTCTAACTCTGACTCAGTTCTTGATTAACTGGTCAGCCAGTCACTGTATCCTTGGTAACAACTACTTAAGACCTCCAGTTAATTAGGAGCTGGGAGCCTAATTATCCAGAGAAATAAAGATATAGACAGATAAAAATACAGATAGATAGATAGAGTTCATCTATAAAACACCCACTCTAGGAAGGAGCCCGCCTCGAGTGACAGTAGCCCATACACAGTTGGTTCCGCTGGGACCATGCCTAACTCGTCTCTATACCGCCAGTGTGTGATATATATAGTATGGCGCCCAAGGTAAGTTTATTTGGTTTAGTAGGAGCAACATTAGGCTAAGAGTCCAGCAACCTGGGGCCTAGCAATGGACTTCTTACTGAGAAGTTCTCAGTCCTTGGAGAAGTCACTTCACCTCCCTAGGCCTCAATTTCTTTGTCGACAGAAAGAAGCTGAATTTGATGATCTCTAGGCCCCCAGCCAACCCAGCCCTCTGCCTCCAGAAGAAGTTTACATTTCTCTCTTGCTCTCCAAACACTGCAGGAGCCCGAGGGGCTCCCTCTTGCCCGCAGGACTGTGGCGCCTCACGCGGGAGTCGAGGCTGAGCAGCACGATGAACGTGTCAGGCGGGGGGGCTGGCCAGCAAAAAGGAACAATAGACAAAACAAGAGTGTTACCAGCATCCTGCTCTCAGATTACACCAAGTAAGTGCCTTCCAACACACAGAGACTAGCAAGCGCCCCCTCAAAGGTGGAGGGAAAGAATGGTTTCAATTAAGAGAAACACAGCAGAATTAACTGATTTCCTTAGAGAGACTCCTCCTAAGTTATTACAAACAGCCCCAGTGCTCCCTGCCGTGGATTTTGGCATCACAGGCCAAATCAAACCATTCTTCAGTCGTGAGACAATCTTCAGGCGAGGTGCGGCCCGGCAGCCCCCACCTGTACAATCGTTAATCAGGCGGCCCACCCCCGGCGGGCTCCCTGGTCTTTGGTGGTCTCGGAGGTCCCGCTGCCCCTGTTTCCTGAAGATCACTCCCAGCAGTTCTAACTTGTTTCAAGGTCTTTGATTTTTCCAGAAGCCAGCAGAATCCAGAATCTTAGGAAAAGGAGATGCCTTGAATTCTCAAGGCCTCCAAGTTCCGGAGATGGAGGGACGAGACGAACCCCAGAGAGCTCGTTGGGAGCTCCTGGTGCACTAGCACCAGGGAGAGGGAGGCTCGGAGGTGAATTCCGGCCCCAGCGCACAAGAGCTGAGCCATCTCAGCAAGTCACTTCACTGCAGTTTCCTAGCCTGCACAATGGCTCTGCTGAAATTCAGTCAGTCACTTATTCAGTGGATGTTTGCTGTGTACATGCCTCAGAAAGAAGTTTATGAGAGTTAGATAATAAATATACGTCAAGCAGCAACACTGACTTTTGTTCATAAGAGCAGCTTAGTAAATCTCAATCTTTTTCCTCTTCCCACTGGACACTTCCACCTTGGACACCTGGCTGCAACTCTCCCTGATGCCATGTGAACCCTGGGCTCTAATTTACAATCATGTCACACCATGAAGAACCATTTGTGCTTTGATCGTCTTCTGTTTCACCTCAAACAACAGTCTGCAGCCACACACACTCTCATGAAATTAAAAGCAAAATGAGAACCCGACACAAATGTAAACACTCCTATTAAAAGGTGCGACAGCCTGAGTCACTCCTGAGGTGTGGCTGGGAGTGGCCAGATCTTCCTTTCTTTAGAGAAGAGCAGAACTAAGCAGTTAAAGGCAATTAAAGGTATTTTTGGAGATGACAGAATCGAACACCCCCATAATTGATGGGTGGGAACTTCATGCCCTCAGAAGCTGGTCCCCTATCCACAAGCACGGAAGTCCAAGCTCGAGCTTCCGAGGAGCAAGTGGGCACCAGGAAACTCCCAGACTTCCAGACTGAGAAGGAAGCCACTGCGTTAAACTGCCCCCAAGGGCCCTTGCCTCCTCGTAGGCCAGGGACCAGCACAGTGAAGAAACACTTCTCCCGAGAAGGAGGGAAACACCGCCTCCTCCTCCGGCCCCACGGTGACTGCCTGGACGGAAGGCAAGAAGACGCTGATCCTGCTGGGACAAGCAGCCTGGGAGAGTGACTGTCATTGCGCAAGTAATGACAGGGCCTAGAGTGCGCTTCCCCATTCGCTTTCACCCGCCGCTGCAGTGCCGAGGTTCCCGGAACGTCCCATCCCGCTTGAGCAGCTCACCACGCTTGTTACAGTAAGCCCACATGGGTGTCAGCCCTCTGGGGTGCCCTCCTCACCAAATTAAGTGAGATTTCATTGACGAATGTTTTGCCCAGAAATGAACTGAAAATCTTTCAAAAGCAGTTGGAAGCATTTCTCAAGTACAGCAGGAGTGAAGTCAGGGCTGAATGGGGAAGGTCCCAGGTCTCAGAAACACGGTGTGCACCATGATTCCCGATGAATGCCAACCAGGGCTACAGTCCTTACACATCCCTGCAGGTAGGCATTACTACTCTACTTTAAAGATGAGAAAATTGGGGCTCAGAGATGTTTTAGTAAATTGCTTAAAGCCACACAACTGATGAGCGGTAGGCCTCGAACCCAGGTCTAACTCTGGGACCCACACTGCTTCCTGAGAGCCAGACTGCCAGACTCAACCCCGTTTGTGCAGCCCTGACAGCCCAGAGACTTGGCCCAGAGACTGAACCGCGTGAGCTGGAGTAAACATTCTCAAATCTAGCCTTTAGAAGCAGTTAGGAAACCTGGCTCTGAGAGACACAATTCCCTGCTGGCCTATTTGAAATGAGGCCTCTTTCTGAACGTCTTCCAGGGGGCCTGGGAAGTTCATTTGGAGAAGAAACCAAATGATTTTTTTACAAAGTTTTTAACAAATGCAGAATTCAAAAATAGCTGTTGACTTTAGTTTCCCCACTAATATAAAGAACAGGAAACTCAGACAGATGAGAGGGTACCTTCCCTATACCTGGGAAACAGTCCTTGAGGAAGCCTGGCAGTTAGTTGATGATGCTTATTTGAAGGAGGGGGAGCGGCCCCAAACCTGTCCCAGGAGGGAGCCGCCCGGAGCCCCTCCCTCTGTCCCCAGCAAGAAGAGTCTGGAGTATCCAAAGCTTGCTCTCCAAACCTTGCCCCATCTTTCCTACCCCTAACCTAAACACAAGATGTTTCCTGCTCATCTTTCACATCCATCCTGAGTAGCCAGACACTGCACACATGCAGCTTCTCTTCAGGGCCCTTGCAGGAAGCCATAGAAGAAACTGTTTCTTAAATGATGCCAGCCAAGGAAAGGGGTGGGAATTGGGGTGGTGCACAGCCATAAAAAGGAAGAAGAATGAAAGAAGATGTGGCCTGCAGCTGCCTGTCCTTTGCTTTTTGAGCGCTCGTCTCTTATTCCAATAGAAAGATGATAGATAGATGGCAGATAGATACATACATACACACAAATATCCATCCAACCACATACAGACAGATAGCTAGAAAAGTTCGTTTATAGAATTGAATTTGGAGTTCACAACCTGAATCCACTATGATAAGCCACAATCCCACAAAACAATCCCAGCACTGAAGCGGTCACAAGCCAAGCCTTCAGAAAAGAGGACCCCCATCCCAACTCCATTCATTCAGCAAGGTTTCATTCAGTGGCCCCCATGTGCTGGGTACCATGATGGACAGTGGGACTGGTACACTGAACAATGTAAACAAGGTCACTATAACAGTGGAGGTTATGGCCCAGGGGAGAAGACAGACATCAAACAGGTCAACAACACAGCACAGTAAATGGTGTAACAGAAGTATGAGGTGCTGAGTGCTTAGTCTAAAGAGAAGCCCTTCCTCACCTAGGCCTCTGCTATCCCCCAGGGATGCCTTCCCGAGGAAATACCATTTCAGCTGAGAACTGAAGGACTGACTGGGAATTAGCAGGCCAGCCTAAAGCTGCAAGCCTCGTGGTCAGGAAATTTACCCTCAAAATAAACCATAAATCATTTTGGCTTAATAGACTCTATTTCCTCTAGCTTGCTTACCATTAGATAGCAAAAGGGGCAGCCCCTTCCTGTGTAAGAAATCATCATATTCTTGAGTCCACATTAACTATCCCTGGGGCTTCTTTTCTGGATGCAGTCATCATAAATCCTTTAAAGACATTTAGGTGAAAAAAGGAATGGAAAGCAAATAAGCAACAACAAAAAAATCCTGACAATTTTCCCCATGCTGTTATACTCATGCGTCAACTGCATGGAGGCAGGGGACTGGCCCAGAAAACCCTCCTGTTCATCTTTGGGCTTATTAAAATGTTAGCTGTTAGACCCTTGAACTTCAGACTCAAAGCAACTCAAACTCAAAGCAGGAAGGAGTTTTCCTGCTTATGAAAAAGCAATTCTTAATATAAAATTCAGTGGTCAATTCCAGAATCCTTGAAAACAAGTCAGATCTAATAGTACCACCACTGTGGTGACATGGACATCAGCTCTGGGGGTGGAAAACTAGGGTTCAAACCCTGAATCTGCACTAATTATCTACATGACCTTGGGAATGTGGTTAAACCTCTCTCCTGTAGAGGAGGATAATAATGCTAACCATGAAGTTATTGTGGGTGCTGGATTAGATAATGGAGCTAAAAACAACTCAAACACATATACTCCAGGAGTATGGCTACAGAAAAAGGAAGCCAGCTGCCTCCCTGGGGGGTCATGATCTCATAATTTACAGGATGAGAAGCTCATCCAAGGTCATACTAATTCTTTTTAGATGGATCACTACAGATTAGTGGTCCTCATACACGATGCAGCTCCAGCGGTGCTGAGATGGGTTGCAGTGATGAGTTCCTAACAATGAAGTGCTCAAATATGAAAAGATTGACTGTTTCTTATAAATTATCACAGATTTAAGGTCATTTCCTGATACGCTTTTCTTGGGGAGAGAAAAGGATAAAGTTATACCTATTAGGATTGAGTATAATCCACAGACCATCTAAGCCTCCAGCCGTAGTATGTCCTGCACAGGAGCTCTATCCATTAGGTGTGTCTTCTCAGGACAAGGCTGAGGGTGTGGCCTAGGAACACAAGAACTTAGCTTTTGCCTTTTTTCTTTAGCCTATATATGTCACCAACCACAGCTCTACCGGAAGAGCAGACACCCTTTGGGGCCTTACTTATTGTAACAGACACTGTTACCCATGTAACAAAGTTCTCTAGTTGAACCCTGAATTTGTTCAAAATCCCCAACTTGGGCTTCAGGGGAGATGAGGCTCCAGGGTGCAGCTCTAGTGGGTGAGTCATGACCGTTGAAGTCGAGCACGAGGGTCAGAGTTCCTCCTAGCCAGTGACTCATTTGGTGTGGGCATTCCCCGGGATGTGGCCCTGTTCTTCCAATGAGAAGTAAAGGCGAGTCAATGAAGGACTCCTAGAAAAGACATTCCTCTACTTTTTACTTTTTAGAAGAGGTGCTGGTGAATAAGCATTCTCTCTTTTGCTTCCCAATACACATTTTTTTTTTTCAAAGGTGGCCTAGAAGTGTGGGAGTCAGTTTGGGGCCATGAAAGGGCCTAAGTTGTAGGAAGAGGCTGGGAGTGGCAGGGTTGGAGGTAAAGGAAAACTGGGTCTTTGGTGACATCACTGAGCTCCGAGAATTATCCTAGCTCCATACTTCTTGTCATGGGAGATGGCATTTCATGACAGCTGATTGTTCTGTTACTTACAGAGACACTCAGCGGGCATGCACTGATACGGGTATACCAAGAAATGTGGGATGGGTAACAATTACACAGGGGACACGTTACAGTTTGATGCATGCTCGGTTGTAGCTTATGTTCAGTCATGACAGCTGCAACTCCATCCCTATCGCTTCTACCCAAGAAAGCACACCTGAGTAAAAGTGAAAGGCTATGATCCTCACTGGGGGGAAAACCTTGAATCTCTTCTTGTTTACAAGACCCAGCTGTTTATAACTGACCATTTGGATTAGCTGGTACCTATATTCTACCAACTGCTAGATAGTATTATTACCGGTGCTTTCATCTGAAAGCCTCTAAAGTGATGTTTGTGTTTTATTGCCACATCTGTCTCATTCTCCAAGCAGCTATGAGCAAGGAACAAAGGAGACAGAGGAGATAGGCCCTTGTAGCCAAATGATTAGACATCAGTATCCCAGAGGCCCAGCACAACCTGGCCTGGACCCAGCACATGCACCTGTATGACCACTGAAAGCCATCCTGCAAACCACCCCTGCCCACCCCCCAGTCAGACCCTGGGCCCAGTTCCTGCCACCAAAGTGCTCAAAACAAAACCGAGAAACTTCCAGTGAAATGGATGTGACTGGACCCAGAACAAAGGTTTAATGCTTGAAATTCCTAAGTAAACTATGAATTCTTGCCCATGCCTTAAAATAACTCCTATTTCATCTGACACATTTTGTTTTCCAGAATTTGGGTTTCTTTGCTCCCCCAACATGTACTTATAAAAGTCTGAGTCTGCTCGGAGGGTCCCGTGGCTCTCTTCCCATCACTGCCTTTCACAGGCAGACACGATAAACTCAGATGCTTTCAGAATTTTGAGGAGTAGAACTTTATTTTATTGCTCTCTTCTTCAGATGACCCAAGGGTAAAAAGAGGGGCTGCCTTATCTAGAGTTGTTATGAGGAGCATTGACCCCACCACCAGACTGTTCCTTGGTCCTGAGAGCCAAGAAGTTCAACAAGTGGGGCTTCGAAGGAACTATGGGCCTCCTGCAAGCACAGTTACTGCTGTTCGTCCTGTGGGGCTTAAGAGGCCTTCTCTGATGCTCCAGATCAGATGAGGTCTCCCTGTTACATGTTCTCAAAGACCCAGTGTTTCTCCTTTATAACACTTACCACAAGTATGATTCAATAAGGGCACAATTATTTGTTTACTCTCTCTTATTAAATAGACTATCAGTTCCATGAGGGTAGAGTTAGGCCTCCCTTGTTTAAAGTTGTATCCCCAGGTGCTGGCAGAGCCCTTGGCACACACTGGTGCTCAGTGAATATGTATCAAGTGCACAAATGAATCATTTGAAAATCACTGATTGTTGACTCAGCTCACAGAATTGCTCCGAGAGGCTTGGAAAAGCCAGGCCATGTTGTGCTGGGCCTTCTGGTTCCCAAATGCTCATTAAGTCAAAAGGATCAAGAAATGAATACCAAATATGGATGTATAAGGTACTGCACAGGAAACCAGGTCCAAGTACGGTAAAGGCTCCAGTGGAACGTAAACACCTACACTATTTCCCATTGTGCCACAAAGACCCAGGGCCCTTTTACCTCCTTTTTGTCTAAGATTCTTGCCTTGATCAGCCATTGTCTTCTTGTTTAGTGCCCTTTCCTCTATCATCTCAAAGGATGAAATGGAGAGGGCACTGGACTGAGACAGAAGACCAGGGTTTTGACTCTAACAAGTTGCATGACCTTGGGCACGTCACTTGGCAATCTTTGAGACGTCCTTCTCTTATCTCTCCAGTGAAACAAGTAGGCTACCTAATTTCTAGCACACTTTCCCATTCCAACATGCCATCATCTTTGGATTTTTGTCACCAGCCCATGATAATATCTCACTTAGGGTCCTTTCTCCCTTTCTCCTCTTCTCCCTCTTTGGATCCATACTTTGGTGTTTCTGCAGGGGCCCTGCTCAGCCGGCACCTTCTAAGACCTAACAAGGCATCTGAAAACCTTCCCACCCCTGCCTCCAGCACTTCTACTGATCTACCCCAGCAAGGGCATTTTGACTTAACTTGGCAGGTTACTCCAGTCCCTTGCCAGCTTGCCTGCATCTGTATGCCTCAGGAAATGGCACAACCAAGAAGCTTGAGCACATACCAGGTCTTCCTAGATAAGCACTGCCCAGGAGAGGATGGCAGCTCAGAGGAGACGGGGGAGCATTCCAAAGAATACAATTTCAATGATCCGTGTCAACCAGCAACAGGAGACAGCGATAAAGGTAAAAGTTACTTCAGGTGATAATAGGACCTTGTAATTCTACATCACGTGCTTCTTCCTACCAGCAAAAAACACTTTCACACCAGCAGGCAAAGGTGGAGAGGTCTAGGAGAGGCAGGGAGATAATTATCCCCAGGTAGTTCACACAGTGTATTGAAGCATTAGTCAGATAAAGCCAGTAGCCCAAGGTCACACAATTAGGCTTTGACTTGGTGGGAATTAGAGCAGAGTGTCCTAATCTTACCCAGGGGCTATTTCTAGTAGACTCTCCATGGAGCCTTTTGTTTATACCTTGGTTCCACCTTATCTTACCTGCCCAGATAGTGAGCTTTCTTTTTCCCTGTGGGGATGAGTAGTGGGAAACTTGAGTGCCCCAGAGTGGGCTGGCCACCTGAGTTCAGAATGCAGCCTTCTTGCTTGGACGCTACAAGCAGGACCCAGCCAGGGCCAGACTATGGGATGCTGCTATTGTTTGCATTTGGGAGGCACAGAACCCCCCCACCACCAAAGGCAGCCGAGAATGCAGAGGCTCCAGGGCTGATAAAAGTTGTAATTAACGTGTGCATACAGCCCTTTCATCTTCAGAGGCCTTACTCCCATTAGCTAGTTATTCCTCCTATCACCACCATGGGTGAGGCATCACTTTTGTCTTCTCAGTTTGCAGATGGAGAAGCTGATGTGGAGAAGGGGCCCTTTGCCAGGAAGTCTGGCCCAGGTTCAAACAGAGGAGATTCCTGGCTCCCAGCATCTAACTTCACTTGGGGTGATGAGAAAACAGAGTATGAATGAATCATAAGAGAAGGCTCAAGAGAATAAACTCCTCTTGGTAAGAGACTGCATTTATACTATTCTGGAAGGAAGTGGAGTCTATGGTATGGTTAGCTGGCTAGACTCAAGTGGCTAAACTCCCAGAGTTACACACAACCGTCAGAAACAAACTTGAAAAGCCAGCTGCTCTATTGTGGTGAGACGTTGTCCTCAAACCCTCCGTGCTGTGCTGTGGCAGACATCACTAATGGATCACATCACTAATGGATCTAGCTAAAGGAGGGTTTGGCTTCTTAGCACAGTCTTCCAGGCAGCCTTCAGTCATCACTGGGAAATGCTACATGAACTGGAATGTGTTTGCTAGTGTTGTTGTACGGCTTGTTTGGGATTCTCTTAAATTCCGCTCTCCAACTCAGGCAAAGTTGCCAAAGTTTTATCTCAACCTATATTGGAACTAGCCTGCATCTGAACTCTGTCTAGCACGGTCTGAGGAGGGTGTCCTGAGAACTTCTCTAGAGCAAAACTGGAACTTGTAGTCAGTGTGCTGCCACTTGATCGCCTAGAATCTGTCCAGCCTCATCCCTCACCATGAATCGGCACAGCCTCGCTCCTGCAGGGAGCCTGAGCCCTCTCCTGACCCCAGTCAAGCCGTACTTATTTCCTCCACCTGAAGTTTTCAACTCAAGCTTTACAATTCTGTGGGTTGCTCTCTTCTTTCCTCTCTCTTTCCACTCATTCCCCACACTCATCTCGTGCTCAAATTCTACTCCTTCCATGAAACCATCCTATACAATCGCCACTCCTGGACATGTCTGCTTTTCCCAATCTTCCGGCACCTGATGACATATAACCTTGGATAGTTCTTTCACCTGTTTAACCTTTCTCCCGCCAAACTGCAAGCTCTCTGAGAACAGAAACTAGATCTCCCACTTGCCTCACTTCTTTCCACAGTGGTAACCACGCAATACTTTTTAGTGAATTGAATTGGTGAGTTTATCACCATTTTACAACTGGTACAACAGGGGCAACCGGTAAGAAAAGGATCTTGCCCACAGTCATCCTGTGGTGGAGGAAGAGAAATGCTAAACCCCTGCTGGCTACACATGGTTCCCACTCCTAGGATGCTCTGCCTATAGGACTGGCTGGAGATACAGTTGACAGACCATATCCAGTAAAAATCGAGGGCACTGCATACGACAGAACTGCCCATCGGGTATTTTTTATCAATTTCTGGTTGGCATATTCCCAAGGGATATGAAATGGGCACACCCAGGATGGGCTGTGATCTGAGTAAGGGCTTTTGGTGCCTGATAGAAGGTCAGAACCCTGACGGGGCATTCGCTCCCTGACCCACTGGGGCAAACTCCTAAGTAGTGCAATCTTCATGACTTCCTTTTTTTTTTTTTTCTGAGCAAGAAGACCTTCTCTGGTTTCATGAAAAAGAGGGAAATATCTTAGACGAGGCTTGAAGGTTCTCAGTGGAAGCAGCAACTCACCATCTCAAAGGTCTGCCTTGCCCAATGCCTTGGTAAATAAGTAAACACAGATACACATACGTGTATATGTGTATTATATATATTCATTTATTTTGCATTATTTTCTTTAGATTCCCATGGACAACCTAGTTGCTTTCCACAGGGTACTAGACCTCACCCTCTAAGCACTGCTTTGGCTGAATATTTTGGTCCATATTTTGCACCAACAAGTTGCAGGGTACCCTGAGGAAAGCTGAGTGCCCAATGGAGCTTTGGAAGCAAAGGACACAATCTTTTGTCTTCGGTGGTTGGCTTTTCTGGCCACTTGAAGCAATTTTCCTAAAGTACAGTTCACAGTAAAGGACACTGCATTCAGATCCTGCAGGTAATTCCAGGACCAGCTTCCTATAGTTTTAATTGTGTGGCTGAGACATGTTGCTAACTTCTCTGGCCCAAGCTTCTTCATCTGCCCACACCCGAGTGGTTGACAATATCAAGAGGAGTCCTCTGAGCAAACCACCTTGTCCCTAGGAGTCATTTTTGCCCATCAGAGTTTACAGTGTAACTGAATCCGTATGCTTGTTGTGGGTGTGGATTAATAATTAACTTCTGACATTTAATACAAACCAGGCATCCCTTGCTCTTCCATTTTTTTTCTTTTGGCACTACCTTATCATTGTGTTATTCTTTCCATTAAGTTTCATGAGGCTTTGGTGTTCGTGGGCTCACAGAATGCTGGATTTGTGGGCCTGAAACTTGAGGTCTGGAAAGATTGTACACACCAAATAGAATCCAACCCTCTTATTTTAGGCATGGAAAACTGGTGAAATGTTTTGTTCAGCAGCACAAAGTGAATTGATAATAAAGGGGAACTAAAATATAATCGTTATGTCTATTCTTGAGGCACCTTCTATGTGCTAGACACTCAGCTGCAGACACCATGTGCTAAACATTCTTCTAGACACTCGCCATGTGCAAAGGCCCAAGCTCACGCTGCCTTTAGTGGCAGAGAGGAGACACAGCCTGAGGTCTGCTTTGTTTCACAGCCCTTCTCCAAAGCCAAACCTCCCCATTCCTATTACACCACATTAAACACATGGTTTGGCACAGGTGGCCTTTGGCATAGAAGGCTTTTTAAACCACTAAAAGAAAAAACACCCCCTTTTTTACTTTCTACATAGTGACCAGAAGCCAACACCTTTTCTATGGATGTCTTGAGAGCATGGTTTTGAGGCTTAGGGTTTGGGGGGTTTTATACATGAATTGATTTGGAAGGAAATGTCTGAGGCATAGAGGCAGACAGACCTACAGGAAATCAAGATTCTCATTCTACTGGACACAACCTGATGAGCTCTAAACTTTCCCTGCATTGGCTGGCACATCAAACTTCAGGAAAAAGGCACTTCAATTAGAGAGAATGCAGAGAAAAGCAATCTAAAGGTTTCTATTGACCAGAAAGAAAAAAAAAAAAGATGAAAAAGAATTAGCCAGAACCTATAAAAATCACCAAAGGTAAATGATAAAAATGGCTTTGCTAGCTAAATCTAGAAATTTCATTCATCCAGTCAACCATCCACTATTTATTGAGCATCTACTATGCTGAGGACTGACAGCAGGGAGCTATAGAGATACAAAAATAAACATATTGTATATGATGTATTTAAGTGTCCATAGAGCATGAGCTTTTCTCCTTGGGCAAGAAAATAGAAAAGGCTGCTGCCCGGACCCACGGCTGGCATGTGAGCTCTTCCAGAAGGCCCTGCAGAACAGCTCAAGGGCAGAGCCATGCACTAAAATTGAAACAGATGCGGATTCTGTGATAAATCTCTGCCCCCAAACCAAAGGCCTAGGTCCCTTCGTGCAGACTGAGTCAGATGTCCCCAAGGGGCTTTGCGTCTTCCCTTCCTGGGTGGCTTGTTTCTCAGTCAGGGCACCCAGAGGAAATACTCCCATCTCCCCCATCTCCCCACGCAAAGATCACGTGCTGAGCCTAACAGAAACCGGGCCATCTGGTTTGTACCCGAGCTGGGAAGAAGGGCTGCAACCCTCTTCTGGCCCATTGCTTGATTTCTCACTCCCAGGGTGATCCCTGATAGTCTCCCAGGGTTTCCCTCCCTCTCTCCCCAGGTCTAACGGGTGGGGAGAAGGCCCAGGTACCAAGCATCCTTAAGCAGAGGGCAAACATTCTGCTGTTGCGGGACTGGCTCTTTCCCCAGCATTGTCCAGTCATGAGCCAAAGTCCCAGATGGCCGAGAAATACCAACCAGCAATCCCCATCTTCCAAAAGGTGACAATTAACGAAGAGACAATGCACAAACACCTCAGTTCACCATCCCTTTCAATCCTACCCCTTCTCCAACTTCCCCCCAGATAGAAGAGAACAGAAGAACTTCTATCAAGGAATTGCAGTGAATGAGCCACTCCAAATATGAAGGGGGGGAAGTTTCTGTTACAACTTCTTTCTCCTTTTTATTTGTGATTCCAGGCCCTTTGCTGGCATCATCGTAAAAAGGGAAGGCAAACTAGTCCTGTTGATGTTCTGACCCCACCCAAACCTGATTCCCAAAGGGAGTTTATGGAAACACCAGAGTACTACCAGGGACCTTCATTCAAGTTTCTGGGGTACCCTGACATCTTGATATCTAAGAGAAGAACAGTGACTGAGAGCATGAACCTAGCAGCCAGACCATCTGGGTTTGAATCCCAGCTCCATCTCTTACCAGGTCTGTCACCTCAGCCAAGCTACTTAAATTCCCTATGCCTCAATTTTCTCATGTGTTAAAGAGGGCTGAGAATAAGCACATCTTCATATGGTCGGCATATGGCTTAAAAAGTTCGTGTCTTTGAAACAATTAGAGTGGTTCTGGCAAGTGGTTGGCCCTTTATAAATAGGTCAGCTATTCTTACTAACAGTGGCGATGGTATCTCAAACACTACAGGTAGTTATAAAGAAACAAGCATGAAGGTATGAGGGCTCTAACCCTCAAGAAAGGTGGTGGGAAAGAGAGATGTATTTGCAGGCGCTACCAAAGGAGACTTGCAACACCACAGCAAACACTCAGTTACTGGCCTGTGGGATGATCTCTCTCCCCACTCCTAGGAATTTCGCAATTAACCTTCACTGTATTCTTGGACTGAGAAGGGAGTGAGACCTAGGCAGGACAAAGACAAGATTTTGGGGGCTGAGATTTGCAAATCACCTCCTTAGTGACTCAGCCCCTCCCCACCCCCCTGGGTCTGTCTGCCCACACTTGCGCTTGGGAGGGACACTTGCTTCAGGAGGTCACACCCAGGTAGCCAGTGGACCCCAAAATGGGAGACATCTGGCTTCATGAGGGTGTTCCCCACAACACCTGTCCACTCATTCTGTGTTGGATGCCCTGTCTCCAAGTCTCACTGAGCAGATGGCCCGTGGGTAGGCAGGACATGCACCAGTTGTGGGCAACTTTAAACTTGGCGAGCTCTTTGGAGAGGAGGCACCGTTTGCTGTGGCCAGTGTGGCTTCCCATCAGATGTTAGGCTTCCTGGAGACCTGCCCCTTGAGTAGCTGCAGGGGACCCATGGGGAAGGCAAGAATCTTCTACAGAGCACTTCTGCTTCTCTCTCAGCTGCCACCACCTTCCAGAAGCGGCATGAGGGTGTTCATAGGTGTCCAAGAGTCCAGAACATCTCCAAAACAACCAGAATTTTATTTTGAGGCTTAAATGTGGAGGCCGGTGTCCTCATCCGGTCTAGGTCTCCCTCCCTTCTCGGCCCAAGAAGACAGCAAGCCTGTCCTTAAGTAGACGTCCCCAGCCACAGCAAGCAGCCACCAAAGAACAACAGAAGAGTGGCCTTGCTCTCTGGGAAGACCAAATATGAGCCCTGTGGTGGGCAGGTGGCCAGCCAAGGGCCCCTCTTAGCCCCATACTGATCAAGACAGCCATCACCAATGTTATCACATACACAGAAACGTGTTGGCCCCTTTGGCACATTGTCCAGCATGTTTCCATATATATGGTTTAGCCATTTCTATATTCTAAACATTCATTTCAGTTTACAGTTACTGGTACCAACTTTGGGCTAGGACTGGGGTCTGGGAACCCAAACACAAACGCAGTAGGATCTGATGTCCAAGGACTGCCACAACATTGCAGAAGACAGAGAAGAGAAGATGTGTCAGGTTTGGAGTTTTCCCCCTTTGAGGAGTATGAGAATCATTAGCACCACTTGGCCTCAAAGGATAAAAAGACCCCCATGCATGATTTTATTGTGCAGCTTTTAGGCTGATTGGGGATTACGGGGACCACATACCACACTGTCAGAGATGAGGTTCCTGGGATGACAATCATCCTATTACGCCAGAGATTCTCAACTGGTGGTGATGTGACCCCCCACCCTCACTACCTATTTGGCAATGTCTGGAGGCATTTTGGGTTGTCACAACTGGAAGGGGGAGTGCACTACCAGAATCTAGTATGTGGAAGCCAGAGATGCCCAGTCAGCTATTATCCAGGAAACCGTGTGCTATACTGTGAGCCACACAGGGGTAAGGGCTGTGCCTTCTGACAATGGGCTCTTCAATACCTAACTACCTGGTGCACTGAGTAGATGGGGCTTAAGTGTTTGCTAAATATATTGCCTAGCTAATTAACTTATCCCAAAGTGAGTAAATTCATAGCAGAGTGACAGAATATATACACAACCCTTAGTCATTCCCTCTTCTTCATATATTCAAATTCTATCTTGTCCACTATCTCCACCTCACTGACTCCTCCAGCTCTCCCTGTTGTGCCTGAGCTTGGCGATGCTGTTGGCCTCATAGTTTAAAATGGTCCGGCTGTCCATCAGTTGCACTGTATTATGCATGTAGAACCATGAGATTCTTCGATGTAAGTCCTATATCTCATACATTTAATTTCCCTGTAATACCCAGCACTGCGTGCGTGGGGGCCACAGAAGATGACCAGCCAGCAATACCCACATTATGTGTAGATACATGTGTTCAGATGCATATAATATGCTTACAAGCTCACCTGCAATGTGTATATGTCCACATTTAGCAAGCAAAAATCAAATATATAGCTGGAGCTTTCCTTGGCACTTCATATACTGGGGCACCCAAGAAATGGAGAGCAAAGGCATATTAAACATTTCTCTCCAAGGCATACATTTTCTGAACCAAGTATCAAGTCGATCAGATACTGGACTGATCTAGGAGTTGTAAAGATATGAATTCATTTATGCAAAAAGCCTTGCAAAGTTTTGGACTTCTAATCACACAAAGCCATCCACTTATTTGTAGAAAGATATATAAATATTTAGTCAAAATATATAGTATACGTCAACTGGTGGAGTATTTGCATATTTGAAATCCTGACTCTCCTGAAAAATCTGGAATGCACAGCACCGTCTTCCTGCCGAGACAAATCCCACAACCACAGACTTCAGAAAACACTCCTTCCTGACGCTGGCAACTGAGGCTGGCTCCCCACACCCTTGTTAGCCAGTCTTGGGGAGTACACTCTTTATGAAAAATTTCAGCTTACTAAGTGAGTGAAAAGTAGGGTTTAAATTTAAAGTAAGAGGCACAGCTTACCCTGATAATTCTAAAGGACACTTGTGTGCTTCCCATTCAAGTACACAAAGACACAAAGGAAACTGAGTCATCAGCGTCTCACTGTGCAAACCCCCAGAATTTCTCTCTGAGGCAGCAAAGATCCCCTTTGAGAGCTGTGCTTGTCTGGCAGCATGAGGCACCTGCTTCAGTCATTCTTTCACAAGAGCCACTTCCCTTTCAGGCTCTGGGTGGAGTTGGCCGCAACGGAGGTACTGGGGAGACCTAACTGCCCATAACTGCCCATATCTCATCCTCAGCTCCAGCTCCAGTCAGCACAGCCTGCCAGAGGCCCAGCCCACCTCTCACTGCCTCCACTCTGCCAGCGGACCCCAGCCTGCCACCATGTGACATTGCAGGCTGATCTGAAATCTCACTCGAGTGGCCACGTGTCACCAGGAGCTCCACATTAGCTTTCAGTTCAAGATCCTTGGCTTCTGTAGGGAACCATGTCAGCCCACTGCCCCCGTCCTCAGGACTTCCCCTCGCTGTGGCACACACAACCTGCTAACTGCTGAGGCTTTCTGACGAGCATGGGACAAGAGGGCTCTCTGGGCCGGTGCATCTCAAATGCTTGCAGGGTCAGTGTGAGAGCCCCTGCAGGGCCTCCTTCTTAGCTTTCAGGCAGAGGGCACTGCCCTAACTTGTCTCAGACAAGGAACAGCCTCTCCCTTCTTTCCAAACCTGCGAATGGAAGTATGTCTAGAAGGGCTGCTGTACTCTCATAAGGGAATGACTTATTTCAGCAACAGCTAGTTTGGCATCTCTTGACAGCTGTGGACAAGCCTGGGGAGAGTCGGGCCAGGGTGGGGCAAAGGTGGGCAGCCAAGAGCCCACAGCCTGCCAGGGGGAGAGCGAGCCATTCAGACCAGGCTTCACCGTAGCTGGCCACACAGGACAAGAGGGCAGGAGGGCAGGAGGGCAGGAGAACCACACGTGGTCTCCAAAGGCCTCCAGAAGCAAAGTAATGAATCAAAAGAGCAGAGGCACTGAAGTCTACCCTTGGGTGTTGGGTTGGGGGGGCAGGTGTTGGACAATGGGGGACCTCACTCCACCACTTACTAGCTCTGTGTCCTTGGGCAAGTCAGGCCATCTCCCTGAGTCTCAATTTCTTTATCTAGAAAATGGAATTAAGAGAGTGCTAAACATACCAGGCTATTGTGAAGCTCATGTACCAGCCTATCCTAACCCCCTGGCTGAACATCTAGCATGGAGTCGGTACTCAGTAAATGGTATTTCCTGGGGACTGGGGAGTTGGGACTCCACTTTGCACAGAGCACATGGTGCCGCAGCAGAGTATCAGACCTCTACAGCCTGGATGCTCCTGACTGAGGGGTCCAGCAACACTCTAGGCTCTGGACCAACCAGAACAGAAACTCTTCCTTAAGCAGGAACTTGGCTTTGTGGCAAGAAATATATGTCGTCATTCTTATATTAAACTCAAACTGGGTGTATTGCAGAATAAAAAAGACAAATTCTGATGAGTTGAAGATAGAGTTTAAGGAGTGGGACAACTGTCCTTCCACCAGTGGGCACACCCTCCCCGCCCACTGCAGGGGTAGAGGAGGGGCTCGTTACAGTCCTTGATGGGAGAGGTTTCGGAGACCCCGTGTATGGAAAGGGTCCAGCTGAACACACTGTCCGAGAGAAGGAAAGTTATTTCTGCCTCTTTTGCCGGTCTGTTTCCTCCTTGGGAAAATCAAGGGCTTTTTCTAAGTGATCCGTGGATTCCCCATCTCTGAGTCTATGATGGTGAGTCAAGAAATATTTCTTGAATGAATGGAAGGGAATCTGTCATAAACTAAGAATTTCATGCTGCCCACCATCCCCTCCTGTGTGAGGGTAGTTTGGAAGAAAGTGGAACCCTTCCTTTCTGGCTGCCAGCCTCAAACACACCTACTTGGCACCATGTCTATAAGAAGGAAGATGTCCAATGGGTATCTGGGAAATAATTGATTTAACGGATACTAACCTCAGCAGTGATGGAATTTTGCTTCCTTGTTTTTTTTCAGCCAGAAACACACAGCCAAAGCTCTAACTCCCAGCAAGAGGGGTCTCTACCGCTCAGAGGGAGCAGAACGGTGCAAGCCCCAGAGCTCTAAGACACACCCCTCTTGCTCAACACTAGGGGCACAATGCCCTAGCAACAGCCTCTCTCCCACAGAGGAAAGGGGGGGAGATGTGTGCACAGGGGGGCCCATCCCACCCGCCCCCTTACCAGGGCCACCTTCTTCCACACATGACATCTAGCTCAAGGTGTCTGTTCCCCAACTTAGAGTTTCTGGGGCCAATGTTGCTTAACTACATTTAGCTATTTCTCTACTTTTTTGCTCTCCCATATGAAAATTGGGCCCTTTCTTGCTCCCTAAAGCCTTGCCCCTTTCCAAGCCCGGGCTGAGGGAACAGCAGGTTTCTTCCCCCATATTCTCTCGCCTTCTGCGCTCTGCCTGCCCAGCCCAAGCCTACGGTTAAGTCCTATCTCTTTTCCAAGTCTCAGTTCCTTCCAAACAACTTTACAAGCACAGGAAAGCCAGGGCCCAGCAGACATTGCTACTGGCACTTTTTGTGTTTCCTCCAAATGATGCTACTCAAAGGGACCACGGAAATGCAAAGCAGGCTGGGCCTGCTGGTCCCGGGAGAACCTCAAGGGTCTAGACGGTGATAAATATTTGGGAATGGGGCCCTTTAGAAGAATCAGGGAGGCAGGTTGAAAGGAGTCAGGAGTCAGATTCCTCAGAAAAAGAGCAGAAGGTATCACTGGAAGGAAGGTAACAATACAAATAAGCTTCCCTAGAAGCCACAGAGAAGCTGGCACACTCCCTCCTCTCCCAGGCAGGGCCAGGGCTCTCCCTGCACTCAAGCTTCCCACATGTCTCCCATCCCAAGTATTTCTGCCTTTCAAGGGTTCTCTGGGGCTCTGGTTCCCTTTGGAAGTCTCCTCTAAGGCTTCTGCTCCACCACAGCCCTCCTTCCCTGAAACCCTTTCCAAGTCTGTCCATGCTTTATATACAGCCTAGCATAAGAACAGGCTAATGGGCCTGGATTCACAGGAGCCCTAGTCTTTCTGGCTGTGTGGATACTGGCAAGTCACTTAACCTCTCTGAGTTGCAGTTTGTTTCCCTCCTGTAAAACAGGGCTAGTAACAGGACACTTCTCACTGGGCCATCGAGAGGGTAAAATGGGATAACACATGAAAGAATTAAGCACAGTGCCTGCCTGGCACAGCCAAAATGTGCAAAAAATAGTGACTGGTGCTATCATTCCTACTATTATCATTATTTCCATTTCAGAAATCTAAATCCTAGATCCTCATTTATCCTCCGTCAGAAGCACCCTGGTGGGACAGTGTCTTTTACTTTCTTGTACCCCTAGACATGGGTTAAATACTTGCTAAATAGAAGTAACCATAGGCTTAATGTCCCCCCCAGCTATCCATTCTCAAAAGAAAAATTAATTTTGTTAGCAATGAGCAAATCAGCCATGTAATTATCTGTACATATACAGACAAAGACAAGGAATGCTTGGAGTTCAGCCTCACCAGAACACCTCACAAGGAGCCATCTGCCTCCACAGCCACCAAAAAGCACAGACCTTATTTGGGTGGAACGTTGGCAGCCCCAGCGCCCAGGGTCCCCAATGTGACCCTGGTGCCCAGACCCGCCTCTCTGTTCTGAGGCTTTCAGGCAGGGAATATGGGCCACGGTACTGTCCGGATTTCCCCTAACTGATTGGCAGAAGCAGGAGGCTGCCAGGATTGAGCAGCTGGCCCAGTCATTGCCTCTCCTACTCACACTCCCTGCCCTGGGCTGGCACGTCGAGGAGACCCACAGCCTCCCCACCGAGCTGGTTCAAGTTCCTGCAAGTGCGGACATAGACAGTGACTGGAGGCAACTGTAAGAGCTTGGAACCCAGGCGCGGTGGGGAAAAACGGAAACCCGGGACCCCTTTCTGGAAAGCTCCTTGTCGCCAAACCCTCCCACATGTAGCCGTGCCTGCCTCCTTGGGCACCTCCCTGACGGCCCTGCTTGGCTCGGCCCTGCCCAGCCACAGCCCCGGGCGCGTCCAGCACCCTCGGGCACAGGAGCCTGTTCGGCCAGACCCCGGCCGCGCGCATCCAGGAGTTCACCACCTTTCTGCTCGCGCACCCCCAGCTCCAGCGACCTCACCCAAAACTGGGCGCCGGCAGCCTGCCCAACAAACTTTCTTCTCTTTTCCTTTCAACAAAACGGTGCTTCCCACCAGCACCCTCTCCCAGCGGCTTAGCGCAAACCCTCGCCCTGCTCGCCCCAACCAAACCCAAGCCGCTGGCTGCCCGCTCGGCTCCGGTCCCCAGGGCCGGCTCCGGCCGCGCCGCTGCCGGGTCTGTCCCGGTCACTCCTGCCCCTCCCCACGCGGCACTCACCGATCTGCGCCAGGCTCAGCTGCACGAGGCAGAGTCCCCAGGCTGCGCGCCACCAAGACCGGTCCATGGTGTGGGAGCGAACCGCGAGAGCAGGCGAGTGGAGCTGCAGGGTCCCGGCGCTGGGGGCCGGCGGAGGACGGGGCGAGGAGGGTGGCCCGAACCTGCCAGAGGCTGGGGGCTGGCTGGGCAATGAGGGCGCCTCGGAAGTTGGGTGCAGTTTTTATTCGAGGGCTGAAAGAGTGACCTAAGAGGGAGGGAGGGAGCGAGCAAAGGACACACCCAAGCGAGGGGGCTGTGACTAAGCTGCCGGCAGAGGTTTAAAGACACACCAGCCCTCCTTTGTGCCGGCCCTTCCGCCCCCGCCGCGCTCTCCGCCGGGATGGCAAATCCGGCTACCTGCGCGGGCTGCCAGGGCGCCCCGGGCCCCGCCGGCTTTCCCCTCCTGCTCCTCAGCCTGCCGGCCGGGAGAGCGGCTCCGGGCGGAAGGGAGATGACAGTCCTGATTCCTTGCCCCACGGGCTTCAGCCTCTGGCCTCTCCCCCTCGCTGTTTCTCCTTGAATCTGTCTGGGGAAGGATTCTGGGTTCCGAGGCAGCTGGATACGCTGGGAGAGGAGCTAGAATAGTGGGAGGTCTTGCCCTGGGTGGTGGTGGGGGCGGACAGGGGCGGGAGCCTCTGATTCTCCCCAGGAGAAGGAGGAAGAGCTCATTGTTCTTCCCTCAACTAGAAGCGAAGTCCACATGCTCAGGTGGCGTTGCGCTCACCAGGACTGCCCAGAGAAAGCTTCTGACGGCCAGTTCTGAGGCCGGTGTTGGGTTCTGCGAACCCGTGTGTCGTCCTCCTGTCCCAGCCTGGCCCCTGGGTCCATCCACCCACTCGTCCATCAACACACCCGAACTCACTTACCCTTCCACCTACCCGTTCATCTATCCACATCTTTCTTTAGCTCCAGGGCTCCCACATCTACCCACCAATCTGTCCATCCGTTTTGCACTCACATCCATCCTTCCATCCAGCCATTTTTCCAACCACACATTCATTCATCTATCCATCCATCCAAATACACATTCTTTCAACCACTCCCCCAAACAACTTCTCATCCATCTTTCCGTACATCCTTTTTCACATAAGAAGTTCTTCATAAACCCATATCCATCTGTACATTATTCTCTTCTCCATCCATCCACCCACATCTGTTCATCATGTATTTATCCATGGCCCACTCCTCCATCATCGACATATCCATTCATCACTTCATCTTCTCATCCACCTACACATCCATCCATTCTTGCTTGTTCCCAATTTATACTACCATCTATACAAATATTAATCTATTTCCTGCAACTAACCTACTTAGTACGTCCCCTAAGGGGAAGAGAGTGTCATAGGATTCAGGGAAGGCATTTTGAGTTTGAAAAACAATGCTTGCATTATCATTTCATCTCTACCTATAATTCACAGTGATTTAATATTGGAAAATCAACGGCAGTATTTATTATTAGTGTGGACTACTGCAAGTAAATCTGAATGGACTTCTTGCCTGGTAAGATACACAGAAAATGAGAGTGGTTGCCAGGGTCTGTGGCAGGACCCTGATGCAGCAATGCCAGAATTTCTGAGGGAGAGTAATTCCCTTTTTAGTTAGTTATTTATTGAAAGAAATTGAAAAATTGAGAGGAAGTGCCCCTGCTTATCATTCAATGTACATGTACAAGTAAGTGCTCAAGGGGCTCAAGATACAGAGGACCTGCCCCATCTTCAGGCACTCTCACTTTGGCAGGGAATCAGACTCACAAGCAGGGTGCTACCACCCAATATGAATCATGCTGCAAAATACGTGTGTGCGGGGTGCTATTGATCCTGGAGAAGAGGACAAGAGACCCACAGGCAGCGCTTGCAGTGATCAATAGCAAAGATTCGGGAGCCAGAAAGCCCGGGGTCACACCTTGCCCTGCCTCTTACTGCTGTGTGACCTTACCACCTGGCCTTTCTGTGCCTGAATTTCCTCAAGCCTAAAATGGGGTCAGAACAATATCTATCTCATAGAACTAGTGAGGATTAAATGACTCAAAAGTCCTGCATATAGTAAGCACTATGTAAACGTCCGCCATTGTTACTAAAAGCAAAACTGTGAGCGAGCATGGAAATGTAAAGCGCATGGCTGGTTCAGGCAATGGCGAGCAGTCTGGGATGGCTTAACATTTGATCAGATGAAAAGGTCAAGAGGGAGACAGCAAGCCAGGAGGCTAAGGAGATAATCAGAAGCCATGTCTAAACTACAGGGGGAAGTGTGAACTTGATCCCTAGGAAACAGGGAGGCAATGTAAGTTTTAATATTGTTGTTGTCACTGTTACTATTATTATTGAGCTAAAATACACATGACATGAAATTTACCATTTTAACCATTCGGTACTGTTTAGTACATTTGCAAAATTATGCAGCCATCACAACTGTCTTAATTGGTCCGGACGGCTATAACAGAATCCCATAGACTGAGTGGCTTAAACAACAGAAATGTATTCCTCACAGAGCAGAAGGCTGGGAAGTCTGAGATCAGGGTGCCAACACGGTGCAGGTCTGGTGAGCCCGCTCTTCCTGGTTTGCAGATGGGCATCTTTTCCTGTCCTCACATGAAGGAGAGAGAGAGAGAGAGAGATTAAGAGTGTGATGGGGTGTGGGCGATAAGCTCTCTTGTGTGTCTCTTCTTGAAAAGGCACTAATCCCATTCATAAGGGCTCCACCCTCACGACCTAATTACTTCCCAAAGCCCCACCTCCTAATATCCTCACACTGAGGGTTAGGATGTCCATGATAACAAATTTTGGGGGAGGAGGAGGGTGGGGGAAAACAAACATTCAGCCAGTAACGACCACTATGTAGTTCAAGTAAGTTTTTGAGTTGGGGAGAGCCTGTTTGACTATAGGCTGCTGTTGTACTTTCAGGGAGAGTATTGGGGGCTGAAAAATCACTGGACCTGTTCCCCAAACATTCAGCAGCTGGCATTCCAGGACTCAGGGGGTGGCCCGCCTGAATTGAAGAGAGTGCCCGTGAGCTGCACCTGAAGAGCAGGCACCTTGAAAAATGCTTCCAGTAGAAACAGAGTTATCCCTGCTGCTGTCTGACCAAGAGGGCACTTTCCTGAAACAACAGGGGCTGGGGGCAAACTGGCTCCTGGGGAGATCTTCAGGTTTTAGCCACCTGGGAAACCAGCCCTGGTGATGTTCAGGGAAAGAGCATGGACAAGAAGTAGTTCCTGGATGCCTCCTGCTACTTCCAGGGCTCTCAGCTCCTTTTTGGAGAAGGGGAGTGAAGTGGGATGGGTTTGTCTTAGTGTGCGTTGTGGAGCTTGGAGGTTCTTTGGAGACCCTTCAGAAACAGACCCGGAGGTCAGAGCAAAAGCTCGGGCTGGGCCTCCCCCACCTGCTCCCCGTCCCAATCACCTCAGTTCCATGCCCGTCAATTGTAAACACTAGACGATTGTGTGAGATTTCATTTTGACAAAGGATCTTACTTTTCAAAAACATACAAAAACCACTAGACTATGTCATCTTGAATCCTGTTCCCTTCTGCATTTGTGCAGTAAGCAATCAGCAAGTGAAGAAATGGGTGGGAAAGTGCTTTGCCAACTGTAGAGGGGCAAATTCTCAGGGTTGTAATTAGGATTATTCTCCCAGGAGAAATACTTTGCCTGCCCGCTTCCCAATAGTTTGGTGAGGGACTGAGATTATTTGCCCCTACACCACAAATGACTCATTTCAAGCTGACCTGGTGACTTACTGAGTCAGGGCCAACCTTTGGGAATTCCTGGATCACCTTTCTCAGTTAACCCTCTCATCTTCTTTCCACTCCAGATGCCCTCACTCACAGACTCAAGGTCTCACGAACACCTTCCCATGCTCTTCTTTGAGCCTTTATAAAGATTAAGTCCTTAACGTTACTGATTTTGAGTATCTATTGTGTCTTGCACCAGATACCTCTCTAAGCAAAACCAGGATGTGGGAAACTGGAAAAGAGAACTTTTGAATTCATCTGGGATGACATGAGGTCAGACTATTTGGAAAGAATCCAGGATGCACTCAGCAGCCTTGAACAGAGAAAACCCATGTCTGAGCGATGGCTCTCTGCCTTATCAGCTGGGTGACTTTACTCAGGCCACTTAACCTCTGGGAGTTTCGGTTATCCTGTCCACAAAATGAAGTTAATAGTTTACTATGACTATTAAGGGAAAGAAGGTATCAAGTCTCTTCACTGGGGTGCCGGCCTCACGGTGGAACCCATTGACCCACCACCTCTAAGCTACTTAAGGACAGGGACATGTCTATCAGGCACTGATACATACTCAGCTCTCTGTGCCTGACAACTTCCTGTCTCTGCCATATGTACTATGTTCAGTAAATAAGCATTACATAAATGCATGAATGACCACTGTTCTTTTTCTTCCCAACACACTTTATGGGGTGACTTCAGATAAGTCACATGAGCCAAGAGGTGGAAGCATTTAAACAACCTGACACTTTTAGACAAGTGCGAGCAGCAGTGTCATATCTGGGTGGCCACAGAAGACCCAGTGGAGCCAGAACATGGTTCACTCTGGCAAATCAGGGTTTATTTATTTATTTCTAAAATATTGGGGCCTTCTGGCTTCTAACGAGGGATAAATCTTGTTTTTCTTAAGCAAAGGAAAGTCAAATCTAAACCAAATGTGAGCGGGAGTGTGTGGAGTAGGGCTGGGTGACTTGGGACTGAACCAATGGGTTTGAGGATTATAAACATAGCAGGCCACCAGGCTCTTTTAAAGGGACAACGTTTTGTTCCTCCATGGGGCTGCTTTCCAGAGGAGAAATTTGGCAAGATAAAGAAAAAGTGCCATTCTGGTTCAACTTTAAGTAAAAAAAAACAACAACCCATTCTTAGCTCACCCTCACAGGGAGAATTCTACACATGCAAATCAGGAGGGGTAAAAACACTCTCATGAAATAATTATTGTAAAGTCTAAATTAACTGGTAATTTGGGAAGCAATCTTCATGGTAAATGAATGACGTTGAATGACTAATTGGTCTCGAGCTAACCAAGTGTGGTTACTGAGTTGAGCCTTTAGGATTATTGAAGCTTTCAAATTATGACAAATACGGTAGTCAATGTGGCTACTGTACCCTGGAAATGCCAAGGGTACAGGGTATCTCTAGAGTCTAGATATGTCCATGTCAGCTGCAAAATGCTTTTACACAGACCTTTAGAAGTTAAAATAATATGCCATTAGAACCAAATCCCTCAACTGGATGGTAATTCATTTAGAAATGTGAATTTCTGAAGATGAAATTTGAATGGTGTGTGATTTTATCTAGCAGGCTAATTGGGAGGAAGACAGAAGTTGATATTGTGTTCACTCTTCTTTAAAAGAAATGTAATTGTGTTCCTTTTAAGTACATGTAGTAACAAAAATATTTATTCCTCTTCTCTCTACTTCGTGCAAATTGTTAGATAAACATCTATTGAAAGGCTTAAGGGATCTGCATTAGTGAATGTTTAAGCATGATTTGTGTTGGTCACATGCATGGTTGAGGTATAAATGGTAACTAATTCCTTGGGCTTGTCTGCAAATTGTTCTCTTTATTCATTCATTATACAACTACTATGTGCTGAGCAAACTTTAAATATTCTTGGTTCTGTCATAACTAATCATCAATACTCCATCATTGCTGCTACCACCACCAGTACCACCACCGTCATGACCACCATCATCATCACACAACCACCACCACCACCATCACCACCACCACCACCACCATCACCACCACCACCTCCACCATCACCACCACCACCACTACCGTCACCATCACCACCACCACTGTCACCACCATCACCACCACCACCACCACCATCACCACCACTACCGTCACCACCACCACCTCCACCATCACCACCACCACCACCACCACCACCACCACTGTCACCACCATCATCACCATCGTCATTGTCACCACCGTCACCATCACCATCATCATCACCACCATCACCACCACCACTTCCATCACCACAACCACAGTTACTGTCAACTTTGCAGCTAACCACCAGTACTTAGTACATGCCACACCTAATTATCCCAACAACTCTGTGAACAATCCTTATCCTATTTTACAGATAAAGAAACCAAGGCTTAGGAAGGTTAGGTGATTTATCCAAAGTCCATATTCATTTTATTTAAAGGAAATCTTTCTTGCCATTAAGCTATGTAGGGATAAAACATTTTGATCCCTTCCTGATTCCTGATCTAGCAAAGGTGCTAAGTCAATGGAGCCTGAATTAATTGGCTTTCATTACATTTTATTCCAGTCAGTTTCTTTTAAGAAGGAAGATCTCCTGTGGAAGCTTTTTCCAGAGTTGGGGAGGTGTAGAAGAGGTTGTTAAGGTACAGAATGGAGAATGTTGATTCTCACAAGTCACTGAAAAGTTAGACTCTTAGAATAAGAGGGTAAGAATAAGACAACTTTAAATGCACGGACTCAGATCTTAGTTACTTATGAGAAAATTTTAGATTTGCATGACCTTCCTTCCTTATAGTAAAATTGTAAGATAGCTGTATGTCCTACCTTGAAATGAACACCATTCTTTATTTATAGCATTTGAGAGTTTATTTAGTGTCAGTATTCTTCATAAGACACTTTTTGGTTTGCTGGCCCAGCCCACAAGTTACAGTTCCTTCTCTGAATATTGCATCCAGATGCTCAAAGGTATCCCGCAGCAGCCATAATTTTACTACCTCCCATGTCCATGGCTGATTGGACCCAGTGCTAGATACCTGATGCAAGTTGTGCCAATCAGAGTCTTTATTTCAGAATTTTGGGATTATAGTGAGGCTGAACCCATAAGCACAAAGTTGGAAGCTGTGGGGGAGCCATATACTTCCATGTCAATAGAGAAGCAGAAGAAAGGAGAATGAGGCAGGAGCTCAGAGAGAAGCAGAAAAACTCAAGTTCTGACACTTTGCAGTTTCCTTGTTATAGTCCATTCTTGACACCTGATTGCATCCTTGCCTATGACTTCTGTGAGGTACCCCGGTGTCCTTATTATAAACCTTTTCATTTTCCTGTGTTAGCTTAAACTAGTTTCTATTACAACCAAAAAGACTAGATGAATATAAGAGGGCATGTAGAGAGGCTCAAATGACAGGAACGTGCCTACTAGTGGGTCTTGAACTCAGGACTTCTGACTATAAATCCCAGGTCTTCTGATTTCTAAGTTCCATTTTCTTCTTACTATCTGACCTCACCTGTGATCTCTCCCTCTTATCATCCAATTATATGCTAAGAATGCAATTGTCTCTCCTTCACTGTTATAGAAACTAGACATCTCCGATGACTTGTCTACAGTTACATGACAATCCAAATGAGCAGCAGGTCCTCTGAGTCTTGTCTTCTCAGACCTTCTCCAGAAAGCCCCTTTCTGCCTTAACATGCCTTGCAGATGATTTCAAAGGCAAAATCTTTCAGCTGGCAAGTGGTAACAGCTGCTTCTCTTCAAAACACCCAAAGGGTAAAAAACTTCTGGGCTTCAATGTACAGGCACAAGGCTCCAGACAAGTCTAGATAGGGTTTAGTGTTAACTCCTACTGAGCTTGGAATGTGAGGCCAGGCCAAAGCCCATTTTCTTGCTGGATACTGTTTCTCAGCCACAGCCAACTGCTGCTTTAGGAGGCATTGCTGGGTGAGAAAGAGACTTAAACTTAATTGGGAGAGGATGTGGTGAAGGAGAGACATCATAGAGCGTGTAAGAGCTAGAGGAAGGACAAAGGGCAAGTATGTGAATCTACCATGATGGGAAGGGACATAAAAGTCTTTTAACCATCAATCAGGAATTTAATGGACACCTACTGTATGTATTACATGGACTGAGCACTGAGGAAAAGCCAAAGATGAACTGGGCCTGCCTCAAAAGATCATGATCTAGATCAGGACTGGCAGATCAGTTGCCTTCATTAGTTCTGGAAATATTTAGTAAGTATCTCAATGCACAAGGTACTATTATAAGGTACTTCAAAAAAACAAAGGAGAAAGGTAAACTAAAGTTTAACTGTCATTGAGGAGGTGGGTAGAGGGTGCACAGTAACTTTGAGAAGGTGAGTCTGCATGAAGAGGGAACATTTGAGCCAAACTTGCAAAAATATGAGAGAAATGCTTTCAAAAAAGAGGCCACAGCAAATGTAAAGGCTTGAGATGAGAATATTCTTGATGGGTTTGAAGCATAAAAGGCCAGTGTGGCTGGAGCAGAGTGAGTGAGAAAGTAAGTGGTAGGAAATGGGATTGTAGAGGAGGGGCAGTTCTGGCTCTTGCATGGCTTTTCAGACTACAGTAAAAAAATTCTGGATTTTATGCTAATTGCAGTGGAATGATTTTGGTGGGTTTCCTTTATTTTCCAGTTCTAATCAACTGGTAGTGGCTGCTTAGATCTCTGATAACAAATATTCTGAGGCCTTACAGTTCAACGGGGAAGAGTTCAGTGATGGGTTAATAGTATATATCACATATGCAGGATGGGACAATGGTAACACTAATGATCAATATTGGCCATCGCCGATCAGGATGGAATATTAATTTATATTGATCAGGATAGTCCAGATTATGCTGTAGTAATAATATCACTAAAATCTCAATGGCTTAACACAATCATCCAAGTGACCTCTCGCCATGCAAAGCCTGCTGGGTCCAGGCAGTTCTTCAAGGCAGCTGTCTTCCATGCAATAGCGGAGTGATTGTGGGCTTTTGAGTTTATGGCAATAACTCAAAAAACATTTTAATACAGTTTCTGTATCAGAGAAAGAGAACAGTACAGGACCCCATACCAGTGATTAAGTGCTTTGGCTCAGAAATAATACATGTCATTTCTGCTCACAACCCATTGGCTAAAACCAGTTGCATGACTCCATCTAATTGCAAGGCAGCTAAGGGAGGGTAATTCTCCCATGTGCCTAAAGGTAGAGGAGAATCTAATATAAGTAAGCAGTAAAAATCTAGCACATATGTCAAGTTTAAAGGAAGTCCAAGTAACTCTCCAAGGTAGTTTGCAGTGAGCTGAATGAGTAGTGAATAATAAAGCAGTTCCCAAAGTACTGAGAGCCACTGGTGTCCTTCAGAAAAGCTCTGTAGAGAAGGGATGCCTGGGCACAGTGTTGATGAATAGTTCTGTTATAAGGTCACCCTCGAGCTCCGTCCTCCCTACCCCATGCCCATTAAACCCTTTCCTTTCCCTGGTCCGAGCCCATCCATTAGTCTTCTTATCTGGCTCTTTAAACTTATTAATTCTGATGTAATATCACATGATGCTGAAGAGCATTATTTATTTGTTGTGTAACCTTGGGCAATGTACTCAGCTTCTTCGAGCTTAAGTTCTTCGTTTAATGCTTTACGTAATTACTGTGAAAATTAAAGTACCCAGTGTAATAATGTACCTATTTAGCTTAGGGTTGGCAATAGAGCAGAGTCTAAAAAATTGTTGTTATTTTTGTTTTTAAAGAAAGCCTTTATTGTTTTATTAACAAAAAGTACAGAGAAAAGTAGTTCCAGTGCTGGTTCACTAACTCAATGACACTGTCTTACATACGAAATCTGTTCATTCTTATGCACTATTCTTGGCATGCCAGGTTCCATCCTCATGCTGTTTGCCTCATGTCACCAAATCATGGGTGCAGATCTAGGCTTTAAATCCTCACAAGACAATGTCCAAAGCTGAAGCAAGGAGGTAGGTGGGGAGAACAGGTTAGTATTCATCCTATGGTTCTCCCCTTTACCCAGAAAGTCATTCTCAGAAGCTCATCGTCTGCCAGCCAGCCTCCTCACGGCTCAATTCCAAGTATTCATCCAGACGTAGTTACTGTTACTGCTACTTACCCTTCCTTTAATTTCTCTCCTCCGTTGGCCTTATAGCCACCCAGCCCATCTTTCATCTTTCCTTTCAGATGAATTTCTCTTCCCGCATTTTGTGGTCTAATATGAGCTACTAACAAATTAATTCAACAGTATATAATGGCTCAAACACACTTTGGGTCATCTAACACTCTTAAGTGCTTTTGTGTAGATAAGATGGTGGCGAACGGTGATTCAAGCGGACGGAGGCTCTGCGATTCTCAACACGTGACTTCCAAATTCGCCGGGCCGCTCCCATCCAGCTGGAAGGAGAAGGATCATGCAGGAGCGCTGTGGGCGAGGTTTTTGCGAGCCAGGCCTGGTATGGGGTCATCATTTCCATTCCCATCCCATTGGCTAGAACCCAGCTCTAGCCACACCTAACTACCAAGAAATGTAGTCAGGCTCTGAGTCCAGGGGAAAGAGGAGAAAGAGGAGTTTAAGAAGCTGTTGTCTGTACCACACTTTTCTCCACACCTGCTTCCTGCTCTGTGTCTTTCCCCCACATTCCCTCTCCTGATGTAGAGTTCCTCAAGTAGATGTCCCCGTCTAGGGCTGTTTCTTCACTTTTCTTCCAGGGTTATTCTACCTACGATGCCCCCCGCGGTGATGAAAAGAGAGACACTCGGCTGACCCTCACTCACTGAGGATGCTTTCACCTTCCAAGAGTCCCTGTTCACTTTCTTTCTTTGCCTCCACTTGAATACTGATTAAGTCCAATTTCAGACATCCAGAGAAGGTTTGGGGCAAAAAGAAAGAGAATAGGGTGCCAGCATGGGTTTGATTCCAAGACCAGCCATCTGGGACCTTGGACACAGTTTACAGGGAAGGAAATGGTCCGTGTAGTCCCAGACTATAAACCTGTGCCTTTCTTGGCCGACTCACTGGGACCTTGTGGGACTAGTTTGAATCCTATTTATAAATGCTTGAGACCATTTCCTGAAATACTAATTTCCCCCAATATTAACAGAAGGGTGCTCCTCAATAAAA
>JAQQAC010006904.1:66580432-66641026 GCA_029783875.1 Phataginus tricuspis | reverse complement strand
GCTGGCCCAGACTAAGCTTTCTGCCCAGTCACATGGGTTGCGTTGTAGAATGTAATCGGCAGCTAGAATGTAGTTGGCCTCTGGTTCCTGCTATTAATACCGTGACCAAGAAGCAGTGTGGCTGTGAGGTCAGTGCTGGCGCTGAAGCAGCTGCTTCCCTCTCCACAGGGTGAGGAACAGGAGCATGGAGAGAACCCAGCAGCTGGGAAGCCCTGGGAGGCCCTGGGAACCACAGCATAGGGCACTGACCCCCCCCGGGGGGTTTTCCAGAGACCCCCCCCCCCCCACCCCCGGCTTAGCTAGCCTGGAGCCAGGGGAGAAGCGACTTCCCCTCAGCAGCAAACATTTCCCAGAGGCTTCTGGAATCCCACGAATGTTTAGTCATGGAACATTAGATTTGGCACAGCCCTTCATCCAGCCATCCCGTTTTACAGGTAAAGAAACTGAGGCCCAGAGGGGTGAAGAGACTAGTCTAAGACGGCCCCATGAGTCAGGGTGGGGCTGGGGCAGGAACTCTTGCTGCAAACAGCCAGCCTCGGGCTTTTCCATTACTCAAAACCACAGAGCCCGCCCGGGCGCTCTCACCTAAAAAGGACTGGATCCTGTGATCCTGTCGGCATGGCAACGCTGACCCAGGGCTGCACACCTTTGAAAGAGAACTTGCCAAGAACGAGGGATGGGCGACAGTCCTGGCAAGGAAAATAGATATTGACAAGGAAACATGTTCCTCCTATAGTGTGAAATGAAGAAGAGACAGATTCCCCAAGCAGAATTTATCCTATGATCCCATTTGGATAAGGAGTGAGTGCACACGTGCACACACACACACACACACACACACAGATACACACACAAGAAAGACTGGAAGGCAAAGAACAACAAACGTACTTCTGGGAGGCAGGATTATGGGGGGTTTTCATTTGTCTCTTGTTTTACTCCTATTTTTACAATTTTCTACTTCAAGAGTTTTTTTTTCTGAAAACAACAATTTTACAAGGGTGCAAACTAAACGGACAGGTGTCAGGGTGCCCAGTCCCTCTCTCTCCGGCTTGGTTGCTGAAGCTCCCAGAGCAGACTGCACCCATTGCACAAGGTGGGGCGTTTTCCCTTCCGGTGGAGCCCAAGCAAGCTCAGACCTGAGGGCGGGCAGCCAGCTGCGGTTTCCTGCGCTCTGGAAACAGCACGTTGGGCTCCCTGCCCTTCCGGGTCTCCGGCGCGCACCAGGGACGACGGGCCAGACGCCAGGCCCCAGCGGAGCGTGCGTCTGGAGGTCTGACGCTTGGGAGCTCTCCCGGTCCCAGGCCACAGCCTCCAGGAAACCTCCTGGCCCCATTTCATCTTTCAGACACACACACCTCACTCACATTTTGCCACCACTTGCCCACTAGGACACCAACGTCCTTGAGAGCAAGCCACCTTTCCGTAAGCCCGTGGGGGCCGTCGGCCGGACATTTCAGGGAATGGTGAGTCTCACCACCAGTGCCCCGGAATTCAGAGAGGGTGTACTTCGATGGAACTGTTCTCCTGTGCCACGCTCTTCACCGGGACTAGGGCACTTGCCCAGGGCCCTGGCTGGACCTTACCACCTTCCGGAGCAACCTCTCAAAGTTCTGCTGGTTGACACTGCTTCCCCAGAGGGCCTGCGTACAGGACGTGCCATCATTTGGCATTGAGACAGTACCTGCATTAGGTCGGCTTCTCCAGATAGGAGCTGGTCTTCGAATGTCTTCACGTGGTGGTGACAAATGTAGAGGGAACCTGAGAAACCAGATTGGAGGGCATTATGGAGCGGATGGGCAGAGCAAAAAACTGAACCCCAGCTCTGTTCTCACTACCCTGCCTCCTGGGCTGGTTATGGAGTTGAGTCTCCACTCTGAGCTTCAGCTTTACCACGTGTAAAATGAATCTCAGCGGTGCTGGCAGGATTCATTGACTCTAAGCCTCTACATCTGGGGTCAGCAAACTACTGCCCTTGGCTACCTGGCATGCAGCTTGTTTTTGTATGGCCCTTGAGCTAAGAAGGGTTTTTGGGCTTTTTTTTTTAAATACTTTTAAAGGGCTATAAAAAATAAAAAGGGTAATATTTCACAATACATGAAAATTAGATGAAAGTCAAATTTCAGTCCCTAAGTAAAGTTTTATTGGAACACAGCCACACCCTCTTATTCATGTATTCCCTATGGCTGCCTTTGCGCTACAGCAGCAGAGTTGAGTAGCTGCGACAGAGGCCAGATGGCTCAGAAGGACTGAAATATTTACTATCTGGCTCTTCACAGAAGCAGTTTGCCGAGCCCCGACCTGACGGTCTGGTAGGAGGCGGGATGTGGGCAAGCACTGCTCTCCCTTCCCATCATCCTCTTTGTGATCCTCTCCACCGGGCACCTTTTGGTCCCGTCCTGAAGACAGGAAGTGTCGCTCCTTTGGGAGGATGGAGAAGGAGGGGGATCCCTCCTCCCTGCGGGTCATCAGGCTCCTCCAAGTTGGAAGTCTAGGCTACAGAGATCTCCGTTCTGCCACTGACCGTTGTGTGACTTGGGAAAGGCCAGTTCCCCTCTCACAGCCTCGGGTTACTTCACCTATAAAATGGGATAATGGGTGACAGGGACTGTTTACATACCACTTGCCACGCCAGACCTTGTCCCAAGCCCATCAGTCACTGCTTTAGCCAGAACACTCTCTGAGGTAGGTGCTTTCATCAACCCGCTAATGGGCAAAGAAAGCTGAGGGCAGGGGAGGGTAAGTGAGTTGCTCGGGGTTTCACAACTAGTCAGAAGTGCCACTGGAACAGTCTGTGTGGGGTTCAAACAGCCTTATGACTCGGGTGCTTAAATTAAACAGCTCCTTATAGGGGCTGCATGCTTCATAGACCTGGGAGTTTCAGCTGAGATGAGGCATCTGAAGGCCCTCAGTGACTTGTCAAGTTCTGTGGCCACACTGACTCTTATATCTTGAGAGAATAGGAAGGGATAATGTTTCTAAATCTCTCATTAATGGTGGCATTTCAGAGGGGGTGGCAGTGCCTGCATGGAGAGGAGACGTGTGTGGGTGACAGCAAGCCCTGCCTGGATGCTTTCTATGTCCCAGCTCACTCGGAATAGGAGAGAGCCCATCCCCTCTTCCAGGCACTGAAGCAATATCTTTTTAAGCCCTTTCTCCTTCAAGGTCTCTGCCCAGCCACTCCTTGCCCCTTTCTGGCAGGATCACCGAGGGGCAGCCCACATTCCTCAGCCCGGAGTGCTGGACCTGCCCCTTGGTGCCCTCCCAGGCTGGGTAGGGATGGGCCTCTTCTTGGTGCAGGCTCTCCAAGCCCCCTCTAGCCCGGGCTCAGGGCTTCTTTCCTGCCTCTCACTCCCTCATCAGCCTCTGGATAAGGATTGCATGTTAAGGGCTGGGGCAGGCTCTGTCTTGCCTTTTTGTCTAATTGATCCCCAAGAGGATGTCTTACTCACACTGTGTTTGGACTTCTGTGTGGCTGGGAGGGCGGGGAGCTAGCAGAGAAGGTGCAGCAGGCCTGGTAAAGGTTAATAGCTTGAGTTCCACAGTTGAAATTCCTTTACCACTTCCTGGCTGTGGGACCCTGAATGAGTTACTCAACCGATCTGTACCTCTGTTATCTAACAAGCAAAACTGGAGAGAGCACAGATCTCATAGGGTTAATGTAAGGATTCAAGGAGGCAGTGTGTGCAAAGGGCCTATGACAGTACTGGGCATATAAATAGTACTCAGCAACACTATTAATGGACAGTTATTTCTCTCCCTTTCAGCACTAATGGCTTAAAGTACCTCCAGAATGTGGCAGAAGCTGTTTCCACATGCTTCTATAATGTTCTGTACCACAGTGAGTCCTTGATTCACCCAGTGTGTATTGAGTGCCCACTAGGTGCTGGGCACTGCTTTAGACCTGGAGAATGCGAGGATCTCATCGTCAAGGGGAGGCAGGAGAGAAACAGATGAATAGATTGCACACTGGAGCCAGAGCCTCAGTGCTTTGAGACCTGCGAGTGGTGGGGGGGGGGGGGGATCGGCCAATCCTGGTCAGAGCATGTGTAGGGGGGAGGCAGCGGGCAGGGAAGACCTGCTGAAGGAGGCAACCTCGCCCTGGGTCCCCAGTCACACACAGGACTCAGCGGGAGCAGTGATGCAGGATCAGCCCCCAGACCCCGTCCGCACGGCCGCCCCCTGAGCTTCCATTAACGCCCAGCACAGGCCAGGCTGGGTGCCCTGGGGCTGGTCCCGGCGGGAAGCGGGTAAGCTCCTTTTAGCAGGCAATGCTGCAGCGGCTGCCAGGACTGGGCAGGACAGGAGAGACTGCAAATGCCCCAGCTGGGAGAGACTGAAGGAAAAGTGAAAGTGCTGGGTCGGGGCCAGGACCTCTCCTTCCCAAGGGTGGTTCAGAGCAACTCCACCCTGAACCAGGCGAACTTGCTGCTGACGGCCAAGGCGGCCCCATAGGAGAGCAAGAAGGGACAATATTAAGGCCAAACTTCCCAAGCCCCGTGTGGAGGGGAAGGAACCAGCCAGGCCTGACAGGGAGAAGAAAGAGAATTTGTCTAGGGAGGTACTATCCTCAGGTCTTGGCCCCGGAACTCCTCCCTGAAGCCTCTGATTGTGGGGAAGCCTCCCTTGCTTCCCCTGCAAGAACTAGAGAGTGCGGCGGGGGGACTAATCAGACCCCCATTAGATACCAGTGCTGACTGAGGCCTGTGACCCCGGCACACCCTCCTGCTCCAATCTGCTCCCTCAGGCGAGCCAGCCCTCGGCCCAGCCCTGCCCAGCACAGGCACTGCTCACAGATCCGCCCCAGCAGCAGGACGTGGCTCTGGCGAGGAGGGAGCTCTGGCCTGGGCAGCAGAAGCCCTGGGTCCTAGTCACCTTTGCCCTTAGCCAGTGGTGTGACCTTGGGAAACTTCTCCGCTCTCTGGCCTACTGTTTCCTTATCCACATAGTGAGACCGCACACCATCTTTCCCCTAGAGTTTGCTGGTAGGAATTAATATGACGTGACAAAACATGAAATGCTTTAACAGGGAATGGTGGTTTTTTTCTTTTTACTCCTTCGCTAAGTAGGAAATCTCTGGAGGGGGGAGTTTGTTCACTGCTGCCTGCAGACATTGGGCACCCCTAGCATGATAGGAGGTGGTTCTGCCTGAGAAGGCGGGAATGGGGGGAAGTGCTTCCAGACCCCCCTTCACCTGCTCCAGCATTAGGATCGGCTGCGTGGCCGGAGTGGCCAGAGCTATGAAAGAACACAAGGCCGGGGAGCGTGGCACTCACTTCCTCCGTCTGCCCTGCCCCCTGGACAAGTTGTTCGAACGGCTCCCCAGTAGCCACTCTGCCTTCATCCTGTTAACAGAACTTCATTTTAGTCCAAGTTGGCAAAGTTTAGAACCAAAAGGTACATTTCTCACCACCGTTGCATCTACAGTAGCCACAAGACACAGTTGTGGCCAAAAAGATAAGAAAGCAATGGATTGAGATTCTGGAAAACCTTTAACAGGTTCACTTGACATTTTGCCACCTGCTCTTCCTCTTCTCACTGTGTGGAATGTAGGATTGATGCCTGGAACTTTAAGAGCCTTTTTGCAACCATGAGGACAAGATCTATGTGCTAAGAATGACTGAGCAAAGACCCTGATGGCATCTTTGAGCTGCCATAGAACCACCTACTTCTGGAAATAAATTCTTAGTTGTTAAAGTCACTGCTCTTTGTCTGGGGAGAGGTTAAGGTGGGAGACGGAGCCCACTATTCATAGACAAGCACAATTATAACCAATATACCTTTTCCTCCATAGCCTAGATCAGTGCCCCCTTGGGCAACCTCTAAGACCCCCCAGAGGGTGGATCACACTGGACTCTACGAGCCGGTTATTCATATACAACCTCCACCAGACTGCAAGCTCAGGGGCGATGGGCCCATGCATTCTGTGTTGGTTGCTAGGGCATCCCCAGAGTATGAGTTTCTAGAAAACATCAGCCTCTCTATATGTTTTTCTTGAATCACGGAATGAAAGAACGTTTTAGATTCTGAGTCCAGGAGCTGTAGCTAACTGACCTCACATCTAGGAACCATCATCCCTGGCCAGTTTTGAAACCTCTGTTGACACATCTTTGAAAAAGTCAGCTTTTAAGATGGTTTGCCTAAAATACCCAAAGCCTTGTAAATAACTATCTGGACCTCCCACAGAACCTCTGCCTTTCCTAACCACCCACAGCTCATCATAGCTGCCCTCAACTTGCCACTACAGGACCCAGAAGGCAACTCACACAAACCCTGGGGCAGATTTCTGAAGCCAAGTGATCATCACAGCTGAGAAATGGCACATCCCACAGCATATGGAGAGTTCGGTTGAACAGACATAAACGTGTTTATGAAAACAGTCACAGACATTTGTCGGGTTGCTTTCCCATCTTGAATATCTCAGTTATTTCTAGGCTTGCAAAATTACTTTCTCCATGCCTCCAGAGGGTTCTAACAGTCTTCACCTTTTCCATTTAGTGTAACTTTCTCCTCAAGACCTACTATTTTCACTATGGCCCCAAACATTCACTTTTTCTGTACCCAAGTTACCCAACTTGGATAACTAACTATGTAACTATCTATATAACTTCATTCGCCCTCTTTCTGAAACACATGGTAAGCCCATGTATTACTAATGAGAATGCAAAGTCCACATATCTCTAACAAGCTTGAGTACACTTGCTCAAGAAGTTTGTTGACAGTCAATTGAAGAAAATCACAGGCGAAATGGCAGGACTGCCTACTAAAGCCCCCTGTTTCTTTCTGGGTTCACACCCTGTCACGAAGCTTGGTGGGGGTCACACACGCTGAGATCCTTATTCTCCTGCCTCCTCCCACCAGCTGGAAAGGGAGAACTCAGAGGACTTAGAGGAGGATGGAGCCACTGTTTGGAAGGAGCTTGGGTCACTTGAGTGACTGCATGAAGCAGAGATCTGCAGATCTGCACTAGGCTGGTACAGGGGCCAGAAATACATTTCATGGTAAAAACCAGTGGAACAAGGAAGCTTATCTGTTCTAGAAGCTAGCATTATTTACAGGTTATCTTTTACTATGCATAGAACGTTTTTAGTGTCTCCATTATAAAATGCTGTCACAGTTTGCTTTGTATTAGAGCTATTTACAGTCCACACCTATACCGACTGTGAGTGTTTAGATTAATAACTCTCAACCTTGGCCTCTCAACAGAAATAACTGGAAAGCTTTTAAAATCTCCCAGGGCTTGGGCCTCACCCCCCAGAGGTTGTGATTCAGTTGGTCAGCGGTGGGACTCAGCCTTTGCTATTCTGAAAAAGTTTCCCAAGTGATTTCACAGAGCAGCCAAACTGAAGAGCCACTGTTCTAGAGCAAGTGTTCTCAAACTTGAACTTGAGTGCCCCGGAGCACATGAGACACTTGCTCAAACGGGGATTTCTGGGTTCCACTCCAAGAGTTTCTGATTCCGTAGATCTGGGTTCAGCCTGAGAATTTTCATTTCTAATATATTCCCCAATGAGGCTATTGCCCCAATGAGGTTGGGGTGGGGTCATACTCTGAGAACCACTGGTTCAGACTTTTAAAACCTCCGTAGGGACAGCAACAGTCACTGGTGCCATACTTAGAAGACAAGAGTCATTCAATACTGGAGTGTATGTGTGAATTGAAAACGGAGAACACACAGGCCTTTATACTCGATAAGGCGACTCTTTACTTTGTTTAGATCTGACTGAATTTGTTTCAGTGTGCAATCCAACCAGCACGCTCTACATAGAACAGGAAGCAGAGAGAATGTTTGGGCAAGGTAGAATTTAATAGTTGGGTTTGAGCTGGCGTGTGCTCACAAACATTTATTGAGTGCCTTGCACAGACATGGAATCATGTAGATTTCTCCCTATTTTCATCCTTTAGTGAAGTGATATTTCTAGGAGACAGAGAGACTTCCAGAGATCTGTGATTAAGCAATGGAACTCAGGGAGATAGAAGTAGGTGGGTAATGGTAGGAGGAATGACCTAAAATGTCAACACACACACGTTGGATTTACAGGAAAAGTGGGAGAACTGGATTTGGTATCTTAATGCTGCACAATATAAATGGTGGGCAAATAAGGAGATCTGAGCGCCTGACCGCTACCACCTTTGTCAGTCCTGGATCTCTGGAGCTCCTCTGTTTCCACAGAAGGAGGACAGGCCCGCATTTGGGGCTCTCAGTGGGGTGCCTTCCGTAGCCTACAATCTTCTTCCACACAGGCAGGCCTCATTAACCCATAATTTTATATTTGTGATATGTAGAAATATACACACACACACATATACATGCAGGCACACAGATGTATAAATGATTCACAAGGCACTTTGCTGCCACTGTTTATTTTACTCTTATTAACTCCACTATTAATTCCACTAATAATTTTTATAAAATACTTATTTAACTACAAAGGGCTATTCATAAAAACCTCCCTCTCACTTGAGGGTACTTATTTACAAACTACAGAAACTGAACCTATTCTAGCAATCAATCAATCAATCACTAAGGAGGGGACAGGGGATTTAAAGAGCATTGATTGCCTCACAGAACTCTGTGAGGGCCAACAAACCAGGGCTAGAATCTACACAGTCAAGGATGACATCCAAAATCATCCCCGGACTGGTCCCAAGCATACCCCTCCACTGCCAGCACTGGGCACATGCTTCTACTTCTGCTGGGTATGGACGGTTGTGCCATAACAGGGACACTGCTCTCTGAGGACATGGGGGAAGCTGCTCTTTGTCGCTGCCATCATTGCCACAAGGATGCCTGTTTCACTGCCTCATTAGTCCTCTCTTTGGTAGGTGTCTGGCATAAGCATGTCTGCTCTGTGCTGCATAAGTCACGCAAATGCTCTTGCTGCAAGGGAGCCTGGGAAGTTGTTTCTCCCTGCCACCAAGAGTCATACGGTGGGAAATTCTCCAAATACAGCAAAGAGATGTGGATGCTGGGCAGTCAAACAGGATGACAGGTGTCCATTTTGCTTGTTTCAGGAGATTAAACATTATACAATTTTCATTGTTTAAAAATTCTACTTTCAGGTTGAATTCAGTCATAGAAGTACATTTTTTAAATAATTTATTTTGGTATCGTTAATCTATAATTACATGTACAATATTATGGTTATTAAACTACCCCCTTCATCAGGTCCCCCACCAACTCCATTACAGTCACTGTCCATCAGCGTAGTGAGATGCTATAGAATCACTACTTGTCTTCTCTGAGTTGTACAGCCCTCCCCGTGCCCCCCAACATTACATTTGCTAATCATAATGCCCCTTTTTCCCCCTTATCCCTCCCTTCCCTCCCTTCTTCCCCAGTCCCTTTCCCTTTGGTAACTATTAGTCTGTTCTTGGGTTCTGTGAGTCTGCTGCTGTTTTGTTCCTTCAGTTTTTTTCTTTGTTCTTATACTCCACAGATGAGTGAAATCATTTGATACTTGTCTTTTTTGGCTTGGCTTATTTCACTGAGCATAATACCCTCTAGCTCCATACATGGTTGCAAATGGTAGGATTTGTTTTCTTCTTATGGCTGAATAATATTCCATTGTGTATATGTACCACTTCTTCTTTATCCATTCATCTACTGATGGGCACTTAGGTTGCTTCCATTTCTTGGCTATTGTGAATAGTGCTGCAATAAACATAGGGGTACATCTGCCTTTTTGAAACTGGGCTGCTGCATTCTTAGGGTAAATTCCTAGGAGTGAGATTCCTGGGTCAAATGGTATTTCTATTTTGAGTTTTGTGAGGAACCTCCATACTGCTTTCCACAATGGTCGAACTAATTTGCATTCCCACCAGCAGTGTAGGAGGGTTCCCTTTTCTCCACATCCTCGCCAACATTTGTTGTTGTTTGTGTTTTGGATGTTGGCCATCCTCACTGGTGTGAGGTGATATCTCATTGTGGTTTTAATCTGCATTTCTCTGATGATTAGCGATGTAGAGCATCTTTTCATGTGCCTGTTGGCCATCTGAATTTCTTCTTTAGAGAAGTGTCTATTCATGTCCTCTGCCCATTTCTTAATTGGATTATTTGCCTTTTGTTTGTTGAGGTGCGTGCGTTCTTTATATATTTTGGATGTCAACCCCTTATCGGATATGTCATTTATGAATATATTCTCCCATACTGTAGGATGTCTTTTTGTTCTACTGATGGTGTCTTTTGCTGTACAGAGCTTTTCAGCTTGATATAGTCCCAGTTGTTCATTTTTGCTTTTGTTTCCCTTGCCCCAGGCACACTTTTAAATAATGAATTTGTATGCTATCTTTGAAAGAAAGCACGTTTCCTTGGCATGAAGGGCGCTTTCTCAAAGTCTCTGGCTCTTGAGCAGCCAGAAAATTGATTCCATGGCTCTGAGCATTTCAATAAGGAGCTAACATGTGCATGGTGGGTGGCTGTAGGAACACTAGACCTTCTCTAAACTAACTGGATTTCAGCTCATCTTATGTGTACTTCTGGAGACTCTCTCCATCTGTTAGGGTTCTGGCACAAAAGAGAATGTCCACTCCAAAGGATGATTGAAGAGAGAGAGCTTAAGGAAGGACTATTTACGGGAGTGCAGACCTTCTTCGGGAAAGGAAGACAACGAAGCACCCTGAGCTCCTGAGCGCAGGACACTGTTGTGGTGATGAGGTCTGAAGAGGCAAAGGGAAGCAGCAGACACGGGGCCCTGGAGCTGCGGGAGCGTGAGAAGATGCTGGTGACGCACCGCACCATACACCTTCAGTCCGCCTGACTCCAGCACCACGTGGGGGAGAGTTCCATGCCCTTTACCAGTGTCCCGGTTCAAGGGCACAGGGAGACCATTCAAAGAATTTCGGGGCTGTGCTGCTTGGCGCTTCCTGTAAGGCCCCAGAAGGCCACTCGGCCAACACGGGTACAACACGGAAATGCGTGGAGTTGGCGTTTCCAGGAGCAACTTCGGTCAGTCGTGACAAGGAGTCAGTGGCTCAATGGCCAGACTCCTCAGCCTCCGTGGGAATCGTCGTGAGGCGCACACTCCTCGAGAGGAGCCCGCATGGCGGAGCCCCAGCTGTCACGGCACTAACCATATTATTCATAAACACTCTACTGGGTTTTCTCCCTTCCTTCTGCTGCTTGTTATCAATTCCCAGGCAAACCACCAACACTCAACACTCTTTTCTCAGGTGCTGCTTTCAGAAGAACTCAAACTAAGACACAGAAAAGCAATGTTTGACAGAGACACAGTCACTGCCAACCTGCAACTTGACATAAAGGGAAGTAAGAGAATAAATAACCTATTTACCTCTTTGCACTGTATGATGTCCTGCCAGGCCTTCTGGGAAGCCAGCAGTGAGAAACCCAGTTGATGTGGTCTGTAAAGATCAGTCTGACAGGGCCCAGAAAAACAAAGACGGAGAAGGACTGAGTGTGGATTGGGAGAGGCGAATAAAAACTATTTATCTCAGTCCAACCCTTTATCCACCTGCATCTTCAAAGTTCTTCAACTATTACACTGTTTCAGAGTGGTAATTCTGTTGCACAGAATGTGCAAAATGTAAGACTTTAGTCACCACCAGAATTCTTATAAGGTATTGGAGGGAACCAGAGGCAAAGAAACAATTGATATAAAATAAAACTTCTATAGACCCCAGTGAATCCTTCACCATGTCAGCCTAAGGTGGTAACTCTAGCCCCTTCTACCATCCTCTGAGGCTTCCCATACCCTCTGCCAGCATCACAGTTGGATGAGGTCCTTTACCTGTTGTGACCAAACCTTCATTATCACCCACAAGATATGTGAGTCCTGGGTGGCACTTTCTCCGTTTGGATGCCATAGTTTTCCAATGATCTTGACGAAAAGACAGAATATGTTAGATGTCCCTGGGCTTCTATATTTGAAATCCCCCAAGTTCCAGATAGACCTTCTAGTCCCCATTGTGCAGCAGGACTCCAGTTTCCCCTTAGTAACTGTGTTCAGGTATAAGAGGCTCCCATCACAGCCAGCGGCAAGCTCAGCTTATGACTTATTGGAACCATGGCTGGGATTCCATGGGGGAAGCATTCTACCCTCAGGCACTAGGACCTCCAAACCCATTAAGATCAAGAACAAGAGGGAAGGAAGGCCAATTTTTTCTAAGTGGGCTATTTCTTGTAATGGGAAGACACTTCTGCCTCCACCCCTGGTTTTCCAGACCTGTGCATTCTCCAGGTGGACGAGATGGCACCGTATGGCTGTTAGTCGCATACTGCAGACCGCAGGGTAGCACCCCAACCTCACAGGGTGCTGTCTGCCAGGGAGAACCGTAAGTGAGGCGTCAGCAGGGCCTCTTACTGTCATTTCCAGGATGATAAGCCACCTCTGAAATGGCCTTCAGTGACCCCTGCTTCCAGGTAGTCACGCCTTTGTGTGTCCCCTTTCCTTGAATATGAGGGGGACCTATCGCCTTGCTTTTAATGAAGAGAATACAGCAAAAGTGATGGACTGTCACTTTAAAGATTAGTTACAGAAAGACTGGCTTCTGTCCTGCCTGCTCCCTCCTCCTCTCCTGTTTGCTTGCTCCACTGTGAGCTACTCTCTGGGGAGGCCCACCTGGGAAGAAACTGCTGTCTCCCGCCAATAGCTAGCCAGGACCTGCAGCCGGCCAGCAGCCCTGTGGGTGAGTGAATTCTTCCCTGCTCAAGCCTTGACACGATGACAGCCTTGGCCAATATCTTGCTTATAGCTTTGTGAGAGACCCTACGTGCTCAGCCAAGCCATGCCCATACTCCCGGCCTATGGAAACTGGGAGATAATATTTGTTTTAAGATGCTATATTTGGGGTATTTTGTTATGCAGCGGTGGATAGATAATATGTCCATCCAGCTCCTTCTGGACAATAGGGTAAGTGGAAACACTAGTGAATTCTGTAATCATGAACCACATGCTGTACTTTTGTGGTGACATATATACTTTTGTTTCCTTGTTTGGAGCCAGTGTTGCATGGAACACCATTGTAATAAATAAAGCTCTGTATATGTTCCCAAAAGATAGTGCTGGCAAAAAAATTGAGGATAAAGAAAGCAAATTCTGTAAATGAAGTGAGTATTTTTCCCTATGAGGACACCCTGCCTTCTCCATAATAATAGGGTTCCAATACAATCATCCTTCCTTCCGGGGCCTGGCTGTTCCCTTGAGGCAGGGTGTCCTATTAGAGGCTTATATTGGCTTCTCTTTTGGGCAGCATGGTTCTTGGCAATCGTGAGGGTTAGATCAAAGCAGACTTGGTAAGGGGACATCTTTGTTGTTGGGCCCACGCCTGCTGTCCACCCTGCTGCATGGCCACCTTCCACATGGAGCAGGCACAGGGCCATCTGGAAGAAAGATTGACGTCCCTCAGATAGATATTGTCCATTTGATTATTTGGAGCCTCACCTGCGGTAAATGACCTCAGTGACAGGACACAGATTTGGTCACACTTTGTGCCCTTTCCCAGAGATCTACCACATACCTCTCCTCAACCTCCTTGGCACTAATCTTCCAATCTTGCTTTCCAAGTCCTGGACCTGCCAAAATTTCTACGCACTTAGAGGATTTCCCATCACCACTGTCTTTTAGGGCCACCCCGGAGTAAGCCTGTAATAGTGACCACCCACTTCTGGTTGGCGCCTGGATACCATGTAGATCCACCCATACACCTGGTCTGTCATTGTCTTCTTTAACCAGCCTTGAGAAACTTCCATGAAGCCATAGGTATGGTTGCAAAGAGAAGGAGTAAGTGCCGTGGGGTCTGGGCCACTTGTTTATTTAGGGTACTTATTTTATGCATTTCTGACCACAGAGGCTTGCTGACTTTCTATCTGCATTCTCAGTTGGGTATTCAAAGCTTTTAATGCACACAATCTTTATAATCACCATTGTCTCCAGACTAAGAACCACAGACACTGATCTCAAAACAGTACCCTCCACATGCATGCTAGGCCATCCCCTGCCACAGCTGGGGATGCTGTAATTGTGAGGCCACTGCAAACCACAGTAACCAATGGCCCACCTCCCACAAGATAGTGTGTGCTTAAAAAAATGTGTCTGCAACCCTACCAAAAAATCCCATTTTGAAGGTCTGTTTCTGTGGGCTGCTTCTGGTAGCATTTACTCTCAGTCTCCTGGAAGGAAACAAAATGCACTCTGACGAAGGGGTTTGAAGAGAAGCTAATGAGGCCACTATTTACAAATGTGTGGCTGGGATAGTGAAGCACTCAGGTTGACAAAGGAGGAAGCCACCACCACTCCTGATCTAATAAGGAGAACTGAGTAGCTCTCAGAACCTAGTGGGGCCCCTGGCTCTAAGGGAGAGGTGGCTTTTGTAGAGGAGCACAGCCGTTGTCAACCTGAGGCCCAGCAGCGGGACAGCTGGGGAAATAAACGCCCTCTCATCCCACTCCCCATTCCCTGACCTTGCCTGTCATCGGCCTTTGACCATAATCAGAGCACAGGAGAGACTGGCGATGCAGTACATAGATATCAGCCTGCAGAGTCGCAGAGCATTTGGGGAAAGGTGGCAGGTGGATCTGGAGGGGAGATTCGGCATGTGCCTAATCCCACCGCAGGGTAACTCATCCTTCCAAGAAGGTAGGAATGGAGTTGGCCTAAAGGCCAGGAGCTCCTTTTCGATTGCCATCTCTGTCAAGTCCTCAGTTTCCTCATCTGCTAAAGGAGACACTGGATGTGTTTCCATGCTGGCCAAGCTGTCTCAGTACCAGGGTGGGGTGGGCACAGGCAGGAGAGTGCAAGGAATGAATAAAATGGGGGTGTGATGCCAATCTTGATTTTTGCTTGGACATTTGAAAAATGGTCATTATTTTCTTTAAAAATCTACCATGAAATAGAATTCGAACACAAGTATTCTAATGAATTGCTGAAATAAAATGAATTTAAGGAGGTGAGGTTTAAGTATTATCCCCATTCCCTGCTGGGGAAATACGTTGCTTTCCCTTGCCGCTAGGTGGGCTTCAATGCAGAAGTTTGAGAAGCGCTAAGTGATGATGAACAGTGTCTCTGACATCCAGAGCTTCTTAGATTCAAATTTCTGGCCCCTGAATGCCATCCCCTGAGCGCTTGGGTTATTTTTCAAACAGCAAAGCTCAATTTGGGAAGGTATGAAATTCTTCCAAAAATGTGTTTGAGCTAGTGAGTCCATCACACCTCACCGCCCGCCCAGAACTCTCTCAGAGGAATGCCCTGCTGCCCTTCGGGCAACCTTCCAGGCTGAGCTTCTCCCTGGAGGGCCGCCGGCTTCGCTGAGTGTGAGAGCTGGGTAAAAAGCGTCTGCGAGGTGAACAGGCAAGAAGACAGTGGCGGCTGCGAGGGTCTGAGCAGAACAAGGGGCAGGAGGGGGGAAGACGTGGGAGCCAGGAGAGCTTGGCAGCTGGTGTTGGGGGGTGTGACCTTGGAGGTGGTGGGACTTACAGAACTTGTAGAATTTTGTTTTTGCTGCATTAGAGCAAAAGGAAATAGTCCTAAATCCATTCAGGCTACCGTAACGTATTGGCTCTGTTTCGGGCTCTGGACTAAGAACTAAGGAAAGCACCCAGATGGAGATGATGAGTCCTTTGCCTTCAGTGGCATTTATATTCTAGTTGGGGAAGCAGACGGATTCCTCAACCCACATACTGGTAGGTGCTGTGAATAGACGCTAGGGGCCAGGCCGCGTCTGGCAAACTGACCCTGGCAAGGGCCAGATGGTGAATCGCCTCCTTTTGTGGCCTGTATGGTCCCTGTTGCCACTGCTCACACACAGTGCTCAACTCTGCTGTTGCAGCACAAAGGCCGTCACAGGCAGTATGCAGACAAATGGCGGTGACCGGAGACTTGATCCCGGAAGCACGGTGTGCCAAGTCCTGGGATGAGACAGGCTGGAGGGAGTGTGGAGGCTGTCCAGCCAGGTGACCTGGGGCCTGCAAGGGCCGACCGTGTGAAGTCTGGAAGAAGAGCGCTCCGGAAAGGGCCAGGAGCTCTCCTCAAAGCCCTGGGACGGAGGGACACAGCGCGTTCCGGGGACGCGGTAGGACGGCTGCATCTGGAGTGTATTAAACAGAGTGGAGGAGGCACGAGGTGATGTCACCAAGGTGGGACGCCTCTGAGTCTGGAGTATTTCTAAGTATGACAGGAAGCCACCCGAGGATTTCAAGCAGAATGACGATCAGAGAGGCCTGCTTCTTGTCAGAGAGAGGAAAGAAAATAGCAGTTTCTTGTGAATAGAGCACCTGCCAGGGCTTAGCACAAGGAGGTAACTAGTATCTCCTTGCGTATTGGTTCATGAGGCACTGCCTCCAGAGGGTCATCAGATTGAGGGATAGAAGGGACCATGGAAACCAGCTGGCACATCGCGTGTATGTTACAGACGAGTTAATTGAAACCCAGAGAGGGTAAATGCTTTGCCCAGGATCAGTCAGCAAGCCAGCAGCAGAGCTGGGACCGGAACCCAGAGGAGAGAATGTCGGCAGAGGAACTCGGCCTGACCACAAGGCATCATCGCGGGAAGGGCCGGGTGATCCTGGACCCGGCATGATGATGCCCATTGGCTGCGTCAGCGAGGCCAGAGAGTTCTGGAGGGAAACGGGCTGTGAGACAATCTGGAGCAGCAAAGATTTCCAGGTGTTCAGGAGCTGACCCGTGGCCTGCGAGTTGCAGGGGGTGCTGGGCAGGAGCTAATGAACCAGGGACACGGGACTCCCTGGAAGAGGCCAGAGGTGGACAGAAGACAACAGCAAGCACCAAAAGAAAGCAACAAAGGATTGTTTATGAGAGCATTTGATACGACCCCAAGAAAGCCCAGAAATACTTGAGTGACACTTTGAGACGAGCCGAAGTATGTAATAGCAAGTGAAACCACTGAAACATGATGTATTGCTGTCAACTGCATCCCATTTTTGCTGCCCTGGCTGGTGCACTCTCAGGAAACATAAATCATGCTTCAGATTCATGTGAGAATATGCGGACCTATATCACTGCCCATTCAGCAAACACGCTGGCACCACCTAAGGTACCTATCTACTGCCTCTTCCAAAACATGGGCTTTCCTTGGAGCTAGTATACATAGTATTAATGACCCCAGACTGTGCCCAAACCAAACGCAGGCAAACAAGCATGCTGGTCTGGGCACGATGTGACAGCCAGAAGGGTCACACCTTTCGGTGGAACAGAACAGGGCTCGGCCGCAGAAGGGTCACGCTCAGGGTCTTGAGGTCGGGTCTCAGGAGGTGGGGGTCCTCCACAAGGAGAGAAGCAAGGTCTCGCCAGGTTTAGACCCTGCTGGTCTGCAGCTGGAGCCGTCTTCCCCTCATCCTGCACCAGGGCACCACGGCCTGGCTCTCGCATGGCAAAGCTACCTTTCTATTTTAATGGGGGAAACTGCTCTGACATGTACTTTCTCACTTTAGGGCTCTGGCCGGGGCTCTATTTCTAGTGACTGACTGGATAACTATCTCTCATTCTGCATGTACATATTTGAAATCTGGCCAGCAGTTGCATAGACCACTCCCTGGAGAGGGTTTGCAAAAGAGAACTGGTTCCAAACAATGACAGGGTCATGCTTTCAGGAGAATGTCAACGTGCATTTTGCAGAGGAGAGGTGCACTTCCACGGCGCCAACTCTACTACCTTCTGCCACAGGGAAATTGGAATACTGTTTGTTTCTCTCAAAGAGTAACTGTGGCCTTAGGGCTTTCTGCTAATGAAGATGATGAAACTTCAGGATGTATAAGTAAGAAAATTCAGAGTTCCAAGAAAAGAGTCCTAGCCTTTTCATGACTTTCTCTCATCGGGCTCCATTCCCAACAGAATTATGGGCCGTGATAGAGGAGGGGCTCGACTTGACTGTAAACAGAACCGAATGTGAGCCGTGCTCAGTGGTCTGGATTCCCTTCACTACCTAGGATCTAAGCCTGCATGGGAAAGGGCTGGAGGGAAGCCGTGGAAACCAACGTCAGCTGAAGCATTAAGAGATGATCTTCCCAGTGTGGCTGGCAACTAAGGCAGTTAGGGGTGGGGGTCAGCTCCGTTGGCCCGACGTGACAGTTACGTAGCTGCCCTTGTTCAAAATGTTTTGAACGTGCTTTGCTGCTCAGAGATAGAAACTGCTGTCTTTCTGGCAATAATGACTCACCTCCTCACCCTCTGGCCCACGCCTCTGCAGCGCTGAGGGCCTGGTTTTTCAAACTGGGATCAAATGGACTGTGGCAGGTACACAGGGTTTAAGAAGACAGAGTGTATGTTTCTGGAACATTCATTTCACTAGCAGATTCACGATTAAAAAATAGTGTTAAAGTATTGAATGCACAGAGGATGCTTATTTGTGACCACTCAGATCTTCTCAGTGACTGTCCTTTCTTGGGGAAATGTCCTACATCGTGAGTGCTGCAAGAATTTGCTCTATCTTCCCTCGTAGCTAGGCCATGGGCTGTGTCCTGGGCCATGCCATGCAGGCCCACTCATATGAGGCTGCATGTTGGCAGAAAGACATGTGAGGAGATTTGGAGAAATCCTGGTCTGGGCAGCACCGTGACAGAGGCACCGTCTCCCATATGCAGCAGTGGCTGGGCCTCCGTGTCCAGTCCCCATGGTATCAGAGTGGGACAGGGCAGCTCTGTTTGGGGCCAGCTGCCGTGTTTGTGCTCAAGGCCAGTCCACTGGAGATTTACTGGGGCAGCCCCCCGAGGGGTGGTTCGGGCATGTTTCCTGTATGTGGGGAGCATGACGCTCTGGTTCACCTACAAAATCTGTAGTTGCCCTTAAATTCTTATTCTGCCTGAGCTCCTGAGAATGTGCTCTGTTGTCACCAACCAAGAGCTGTAACTACTACGTGTGGATACTTTATGGAGCCGAATGCAAGATTCATAGGAGGGGTAGAAATAAACAAGAGATGCCAGTGAGATTTCACACTCACGCTTGTGTTGGGTGCTTCAGGTTGAATCTTTTTTATTTTTTTGGTTGTTAGGGACATTTTGGTGGAAATTCCTGGTAAGGTATAAATCTAGAAAAAAAGAAATAAATGAGATTGAGGAGGAGGCAGGACAAAGGAAAATGAAGGCACAGAGAGACAGATACGCAAAAGGAATATGTGAGCACATAACTGCCTGCCTTAAAAAGGCTGAGACACACATTGTCCTGTGGGATCCTTGTGTCAGTATGGTGGCTGTGCCCGTTTTACAGATCTGGAAGTTGAGGCTAAGGAGAGAGACTGTGGGATTTGCCCAAGAAGATAAAGGAGGAAGACAGCAGAGGCAAGAGCTGAGGCCAAGCTGTCTCCATCAAATCCGATGCTTTTCACACTCTGTCTCACAATGGGGCATCGCTCTATTTCCTTATCTTGTTTTCCTGGAGAGTAAAGGAAATCGAAGCCAAAAAACCCAGAATAAGAACCAGAGGGCATCTTTCTGCCTCCTTATCCAATGGCTTTGCTCACTGCCACCTGCCCCCACCATCCCAGCCGTGCCAGGGGCCGGGTCATTGGAGCGCAGCGGGGGCGGTCTGGCAGGTGTGTCTGCTTGGGCCCTGAGGCCTCAGGCGCTGAGCCCCTCTGCGCAGCGGGGAGTGTAAACAGTCCTTGGCTAGAAGCGCTTTGGCTTCCAGGGTGCTGCTCCGCTTCCTCCCTCCCTGCCTGTCTCTCGCCTGCTGTCACATGGCCCTGGGCCTCACATACACGTGGAGCTTTGTCTGGACTGACACATACTAAAAAAGGGGCCTGGAAATGGGAACTGGGCTCTGAGAGAACATCTCCTTTTGGCAGCCACACCATCACATAGCCTGTGTTCGCTTGAGGCAGGGCTGAGGGAAAGAAGAGGGGACACCAGGCCCGCTGCAGGCCTGCACCCAGAGCTTCTGGCCACGGGGACGTAGGGCCCAGCACTGCTGGTGAGTACAAAGGAGAAAGCGGGAAGGAGATGGGGTGTGGAACACTCCAGAAAATTCCAGAAATGACTTGCTAAGAATTTATGGCTGTCATTTATTACCGTAGGCCAGGCGTTCCGTTGAGCATTTTACATACTTATTCTATCTTCACAAAACTGCAACAGGTACTATTATTATTCCTATTTTTCAGGTGAAGACCCTGAAGGTTAAGGTATTTGCCCAAAGTCATGCCAGTGGAGAATGGTAAAGGAGGGATGTGAGAACAGGTCTTGCAGATTACAAAAGCCATATTTGATTAAACAATTATTAAGTCCTCAGGCTTTCGAGTTCTAGATGGCTCACAAACCAAGCAGACCTTCATAAACAGGTAGTACTGTGAATTTAAAATCTTTATCTCCCTGCAGTTGTCTGAGGGCTGGGCATCTAAATCCAGGCTGAGCTCCCCAGTGGGACCACCAAAGAGTCACCCATAGCGTTCACTAAACGTCCCCGGGGATCTCTGCCCAGCACTTACCAGCTCCTGCAGGCTTACCCACGCTGTCAATGGATTCACCGCATCCATACTGGGTAAATACAAGAAACCTGACCGGCTGGATTTTCTTTATTTTGTTGGCCATCTAATGCCAAGGCCGTATGGGCTGATAACCATCTCAGTGCTTATTTTCAAGCCAGGGTTAGAGTCTCCCAGACCCCCAAGACCTTCATCGTTTTGCTAGAGGAAGGTGGAGCATCTTTTGGCGGTGTACCTGAGTTTCCTTCCTTCCAGACCCCACTTGACCCCATCCTTGTTCTGAGGACTATGTTTCCGACTTGTAGGGGAAGAGTAGAAATAGACACAGAGAAAATATCATGCTTCTCTGTTTGTCAGAAAAGAAGAATGCCCGCCCAGAAGCACCTTCCTTAGCATCAGTTCAGCCCTTTGTCGCTCAGGCAAGGCAGGAAGGGGCCGTTGGAGGTGGATTCTGCATATAATACATGCAAGAGGCCTGGTTTATGGGTCTAGGACTAAATGCCACTGTGGAGCCAGGGCATAAAACTCGACCACCAGGATTACAAATATGTGGCCAAAACAGACATTGCTAGTCAATCACAGCACTCCTCTGAGCGGGATGTGGCCTCTCAGATGGTCCTCCAGAGAGTGCTCTTGGCAGCCGTCACCAATCAGAGCACACGAGATAAAACTTATTTTTAAATGTGAACCAGTCTGTGGGCTCCTTGCCGGCAATGACCCTACCCAGTGCATTTGTCTCCCCTCAGCATAACCTAACACAGTAAAATCTGGATAGCCCTCAATGTTTGTTGAATAAATGAATGAATGAATGTAGCTGTTTAGGCAGATGTGACTTCACCCTCTTATTCCGGGTACCCAGCTTGTGCTTTGTTCACATAGATCCTCTCATGCTGCTTTAGCTTTACAAGTTTCTACGCTGATATGAAAGCTGGGGAGCTTGTACCCAGGTGTCCTACAGTGTGGTTAGTGAAATAATCCTTCTTCCTACCTATACATTCCTTGCACCCTCAACCATAAAAGCCAGACAAGGATCCACTGAGCCTAAGTCAGAAGCCCTATTAGAATGACAGACACTGGATTTTCTCAGCCTCTGACCACTAAGTCTTTGTTCTCAGGCCAAGCTTCTCTGCTTGACTTATTCTTCCCTTGGGATGAGTTCTCTCCTGGGGGGCACCTTGTGCAAACAGCTTTCTAACAGACACTTCTGAGGAAGTGTCTTCACTTCCTCAGAGTTTCCTTGTCTTGACTGAATTCCAACAGCAGATACAGAGTATGCCTCATCTCCCTACCCCTATGTGTGGGAGCCCATATGTAGTGGTTAATTATTGCTACATGACAAACCACCCCAAAATGTAGTGGCTTTAGGTAACAACCATGCTTTAATTCTTACAAGCCTACAGGTCAGCCAGGTGGTTCTGCTGGTGTGGGTGGGGCAGCTATACTCACTCGTGTGCCTGTGGTCAGCCTGTTAGGTGACTGGGGGAGTGGCTGGTCTAGGGTGACTTGCATGGGTGACTTGGCTTTCCCCCATGTGTCCCTGGCTTACTTCCAGCAGACTAACCTGGACATGTTCTCCCAGTGAGGGCCAGGGGCAAAGAGGGCAAACAGAAATGGACCAGTGCTTTTCAAGCCTCTGTTGGGGTCAAAGCTGATTATACGAACCCATGAAGAATCAGTGTGGACGAACACCACTAATGGGCTACATACGAGGAGACGTGGAAACTGGAGCCAACGAAGAGAATGTGACCTTCACCGGCGGGAAACATTTGAAACACTGCCTGGGTAGGACCCTGATCCCCCTCTAGGATGGGGAAAGTTTCACATCAATGATGATCATACTTCAATGTCTTGAGATCAAAGCCCTCAATTAAAATATTCTCTAGTGCTGAGTGGGTATTGGACAGTCTGCCAGGTTTTCCTCAAGGATTCCCAACAGATGAAACAAAAAGGAAGGACTTGTGTAGATAGTGCAAATTGCCTTTAAGGTACCCAGCTGCTTCGTCTCTGTGCTGGGAGGTAATTTCTTCGTATCTACAGCGGTAGACAACCGGCTTCCCGTCACTCCCCATGTTTAGGCTCTTGTCCCGAGCACGGCATCCCATTGCTTGCTTCGATATCCACATCAGCTGTCATCTGGTGGTTCTGATGCTGTAAGTGTCAAGGGTGGGCGTGAGGATTCAATGTTGATGCTTCCAGAAGCTTATTTCCTATCTGGTTCTAGCCGCAGCTCTTAAGCCAAAGCAAGTTCTCAACTTCAGTAGGGAAGACATTCAAAAGCCCACACTGATTATGACTTTCTAAAAGTTTAACTCCCTTCACTCCCAGCATGGACTAGCTGAGTCCTGTCAGAGATCTGATCATTCACAGGATTACTGAATGTAGCAGATTACAAATTGACAATCACCTATAGGAGATAATCTCAATTGTAGCGATCTGAAAAAAGCAGGTTGTTTTTTTTTATGAGGTCCCTGCTTTGGGGATAAGGAGCAGGGTTTTAAATTCTTCTGTTCCTTGGGTGAGCAGACACATGACAGACCCCCATTTCTTATATGCTGTACCCAAGAAAAAAGCCTGAATCAATTCTAGTCACTTTTCTGGTTAAATCTGGACATCAATTCATAGCCCTCCTCTACCCAACAGTCCACATAATCACTCTAATTGATCAGAGCTGGCAACTGAAATGAAAAAGATTTACTACTGTGGATAAGGATGAACCAAGAATTCCAAGAGAGAAATGAGTAAAGCAGGCAAATTATGGGTTGAATTGTGTGGCCCCCAAATTTATACATTGAAGTCCTACCCCTCAGAATGTGGCCTTATTTGGAAATAGGGTTATTGCAAATACAATTAATGAAAGTGACGTTATAGAGTTAAGGTTATACTGAAATATATGACCCAACCCAATAAGACAAGAGTCTTTATGAAAAAGAGTAATTTGGACATAGATGCACCCGGGAATGCATCACACAAACATGAAGATAGAATTGTATAAGCCAAGGGACATCTAGGGAAGAGGCACAAAACAGACTATCACAGGCCTCAGAAGGAATCAACCTGTATCACCTCGATCTCAGGCCTCTAGCCTGCAGAGCCGTGACACAATAAATTTCTGTTGTTTAGACCAGTTTGTGGTACTTCGTCACGCCAGTCTTAGAAAATTAACACATAGGTCAAAGAGAATCTTACTTATGGAGCACAGATTATTTCTAGGAGGTTCACAGAGACAGGCAATTTTAAAACAGAAAGCTGCTTGGAAACCAGATAGGCAACTTCTCTCCCCTCAGCCACAAACCCATTTTACAAGTAAGAAGCCAAAGCTCAGAAAAGGTATGGGGCTTGACCAAAAGCATTGAGCCAGCTGGTCAGAGCTGAAATTTAAGCTCTTTTAAACTTCTGACTGTCAACTTCCCCGCACCCAATTTCCAGGCACACTTTGTCATTTGCTTATATATATATATATATATCTCCTCGAATTTCTCATGACAGCTTGAAAGCAGGGACTATATGCCTGGAATCGGGTATGGTGCCTCACATATAGCAAACCCTCAATAATATTTGCTAATAGTAGTTAATATTTCCAGGGTGTTCTAAGAGGTCATCTTCATGTAGACCCAAGAAATGGTGCTTTTCCAAAAGCAATTTCTATGCTAGAGAGAAAACAGGAAGCAAGCCTTTCTATGTGTCAGGCTGTGGACAGCAACTCCCAGTGGCCTGTAAACGATCAAGCCCTGCCCACAGTCAGTCGGCCGGGGCCAGGCAGCCTTCTGCTGACAATATGTGCTCAGGATGGAGTGATCCTCTACGAAAGGCCTGCCACTGCCCAAGAGATCTCAGCCAGCTCCCTTCAGCAGTTACAAAGTTCTCTCTGTTCCCCGGCTGAAGGCCTTTATGCTGCTTAGAGGTAGAGATGTTCTTATTGGTCTCTACAACCTCCACGCTGCCCAGGGCCCAGGGTCTGGCTCATATCATGGCAGGTGCCCAGTGAATGTGGGTTGGCTTGGACCAACCTCTATGCAGTTGTCTAGCTGTTGAGTACAAAGAGGAAAATTTACAAGGCGATATTTTGCAAAAAATCAACCTCTGAAGGAATCTCGTGCCTCCTTATCTGTAACTCTTCCTTCCCAAAGCTGGAAGAGTATGGAAAGAAATCACTATCAAAATAACACTTTTCAACAACTTAAAATATATGCCCAAGTTTCGAGAACAAAGCTTTCGTCAGTCCAACATCTGCAGGAAAATCTCCAACAAGGCACATTTATGATATAAAATTTACATTGTACTTCATTTCCATACAAACACTTATAAAAGCATTTGTAAAATGTGAAATGCTTATAAAAAATGTGGAATACATTTTATACAGATAGTAAGTTCTAAAGATCATGATTATAGTAAGTATATTAAGTATATCAAGTATATTAAACATAATTATGATGTGACATCACGATACTCACGTGCTCACTTTCATAATCAGTTTTGGCATTTTTATGGTTGAAATGGGTTTTAAGGAACAAAATCAATCTGTTTTTAATTGAACTGGTAGGAAACCAGGGTGGACTTACACAGGCTTCATTCATGACAGTGCTCAAGACCCCCTTAGATGGAAAAGAGGGAGTCACAGAATACATCTAGTCCGGCTACATGTCTGTGGGACACAAGTACACAATGAAAATGCCACAGGGAAGTCGAGAATCTCTCCTCTTCCCACTGCCTGCCACCTTAACCCACCAGGCACCTCAGTGAACGACAACCTCCAGCACCCTCTGGATCCATGGTGAGAGGCCCCCACCAGTCAAATGTACCAGGGCACTGCCAGCCTCCTCCCCAGGACCCCACTGGGAGCATGCCCAACCATGACCCTCCCAGGTCTCCTACAGGGAGTAGAAAGTAGAGTGGGGTCTCCTGCCTGCAAAGGGTGACAGCAGTCAGGGAATTGGGGTAGGGAAGAAGAGGCCTCGTGAGGTCTGGGACGCTATAGGCTGAGGATGGTGGGAGGCAGGACCACCAGTGAACTGACCTCCATTGTCCCATCAGACTTCACTTACAAATTAGAAATTCAAAGATAAATTAAGAAATGCAAGACAGTGATGGCAGTATGTCAAACCCCAAGCAAGGCCTTCTTAGCACAAGTCTTGGGCAGCCACACCAGTTGCTTGCCCATGAATCCAGCCCCATCTGGGACATTTGCATATGGTTTGGTTTTTCTTATGGGCTTTAATAAACGTGTTGGTCACATGTTGCGTGTGTAACGCTTTGTTCAACGCTCTAGAAGAGCTTAGCTAAATTGGATTGTGAGATCTCTGGGGGTTAGGAATTCTTTTATTCCTATTTTTCCCAAAGCACTTGGAATGGTGGTTTTGACACACAATGCCTGAACACCATGTAAATCACATATTTTGCCACAAAAGGAGATGCTGAGAGATAAAATATTCCTTTGCACATATATGGAGTTGAATTACAGTTTTACTCGTAGCAACATAGACTCATTCCCAACCAAGGAGTCCCATGCAGTGTTTGAGATAGAAAGAGTAGAAGGCGTAATTTCAAGGTACACTGGGAGAAGGGAGGTTTCTGAGAAAGATACTGGTTACTGGCCCAGAGCCTCAGTGCACATCACAGATACATATGCATCATAAAGCAATTTCCACTCTTCAGGGAGAATTAGGTAATGATGTGCACTTGGAAACTGTAAGAAAAATGGAGACATGCCTTAAATGTTGTGGTTAAAAGCTAGAAACCACAACCTCCCAGCGCCTTATTATTGAGACCTCTTAATAACAAGATCTCTTCCTGACTCCATGCTTAATTGCCTGCAAGAAGATGTAGGGGACAAGGCCCTTCCATCCTGTAAGGTTCAAACACTTATCGGGTTGATTCACTGGCTCCCTGCTGTGTGAAACCTCCAGGCCAAATGGCTGCTGGGAGCAGTCGGGAAGCCAGCAGATGGAAATAGCCCTGCCCGCTGGGAGAAAGAGGATCTCGAGATTTCTCTTCTCATCCTTTTACAAATACCAACGAAGCATTTTTGCACCTCTGCCAGTTGCTATGGAGACTGTGTGGGGAACACATGTAAACATTCAGCATGTGTGAGACACGCTGTCGTTCTCCAGGGCAGTGCAGGTCCTCCCCGACTTGACTTTTCTCTCTGGCCGAGCGCGCGAGTTTGCAGCCACATCAGTGAGCCCTGTGGTTTCAGGCGTCAGACCCCTGCAGCTCGTTCGTAAGGAACTCATCTGCCCAAGGGGATTGGAAAACACCCCACATTCAGGATCATGAGACCTGGGTCTGAAATGCTTTCCTGTTACTTTTTTGGCAGTGGAAAATGACTCCACCTCCACCTCTCTTCTCATCTACAAAACGGGGAGCAGAAAGCCTCCTGCAGGCGGGGAGGCTCATGGGTGAAGAGGACAACGCCAGGGCGTCAGCGGCGCCGTGTGTCGTCACCGTGTGCTCCCACGGCCCGTCAGATGGAGCTGGGGTCTGATTTAGGCGCTGGCCTGAAGAACCAGCGCTGGCTTATCCTCAGAGCGACCGGGTAGACGACCTCGTTCCTTCTGGTAGCCTCGTGCGGACGTCTCCATGCTATGCGCTTGGTTCTGCTGAAGGCAGGTGAGCTCAGAGGAGCAGCCCCAGGCCTGGGGCCTTGCATTTGGCACCTGTCCTTCCAATTTACCAGGGCCTCCATGGTTATCAAAGGCCCTGTCTCACAGCCTAACGTGCATAGGAGAACAGAACAGCACAGCTGCCAATCTCCTCTGACCTTGAAAAAACCCAGGTATTTTCTTATGACACAAATATACCCCCAAGGCTTAGAGAAGCCCGCGGGTACAGCAGCAGGAACCTCCTCCTCGGAGAGGCACCGAGGACCAGGGAGTAGGTGTGCACAAGCTCTGGTTTGAATTCCAGTGTCGGCCCTTCGAATTCCAGCTCCCTGCGGGGCTTCTTTGGGGAATGGGAGGAGGGGCTAGGCCATGAGGGTGTTGTCCTCAATGACCGACTGTCTGCTGCCACCCACGCTCTGCAGAGCATCTCACAGAATGTTCCTTTGTGTCTCCTTGGTAACCTGACACAGTGCTGTAGCGACAAGAGGAAATAGTGCAAAAAGAATCAGTCGGCCCTGGGGAGCTGGGCCTGCATGTGCCTCCCACCCCATATCTGCTCTCCCTTCTGAGGTTCTAGATCTGTTTGTGATTTATCCTTCAGCCCCACGTAGGAGCCGCTCCAGTTTCTGGCCCTCCCACGCAGCAGCCTAGCACACATGTCTCTTGCACTACACACCCAGGAAGGAGGGGATGCTGGAAATGCTGAGCCTGCGGCCCAGTCATCCCAGCCCAAATGCGACAATCCACGGAAGAGCAGTGCTCACCGCCCAGGAATGTGAGAACAGGGTGAGCAGCAAGCGACGGTGGGAAGATGAGTGGGGAGCTGGGAGGAAGGCAGAGCAACCAGGTCAAGAATTCCCCAGATTCTCCTCCCTTGATAAGCCACACCCCAAATCTCCTGTTCCCCAGACTTCCAGTGGTTCAGCTTATGACTTTCCAGCTTTCCAATGGTGCAAAAGTGATCCCTGTTCAATAGAAACCATTCTTTGAACTTTGAATCGTGAGCTTCTCCTGGGCTGGTGGTATGGGTGTGAGCGTTTCTCCTGCTGCGGGGCAGGGGCGGGGAGCTGCGGCTCTCAGTCTGCCCCACGATCGCAAGGGCGAATGACCAGTGCACGCACAAGCATTCTGCTTTCTACTTTCAGTACAGAATTCAATAAATTACACAAGGTATTCAACACTTCACTATCAAATGGAATTTGTGTTAGATGATTTTGCCCAACTGTAAGCTAATGTAAGTGTTCTGAGCACTTTCAGGTGGGCTCTGCTAAGCTATGGTATTCAGTAGATTAGGTGTATCAAGTGTATTTTTGACTTATGATATTTTCAACTTACGAGGGGTTTATCAGGATGTAACCCCTTCAGAAGTCAAAGCAGATCTGTAATTACATACATGTAGTTCCCATGATCTTGAGAAGAGGGGATAATAGCGTTTTGTGGTTTTTTTTTTTGTTGTTGTTGTTGTTAATGTTTGTGTTTGCTTTGCCAGGAAAGGATGGAGAATTAAAAGAGCATCTTGAGAGAGGGGGGACATGATATGCCAATAACAAATAGCTGAGAATTCATTTACTCAATTGGTAAATACTGTGTGAGCATCCACTCTACACGAGGCCCTATTTTGGGTGGTGAGGATACAGCAGAAATCCTGACCTCATGGAACTTACATTCAAGTGAGAAAGTCAGCAAATAAAAATGACAAATTAATTAAAAAAATGACAAAATTACAACAAAAATTATAAGTAAAACACACTGTGCACACCCATACAAAAAGCAGGATAGAGGATAGGGAGTGTAGAAGAGCCCTGCACTCTAGGGCAGGGTAACCAGGGGAGTCCTCACTACAAAAGGGGCACCTGAGTCAGGTCCTGACAGGTGAGTGGAGCTGGCATTTGGAGAAAGAACATTCAGAGACCAGTCAAGAGGCCACTGGGGCTGAAGCAGAGGAAGCGAGGGGAGAGGGGACAGGAGGGGCATCGGGGGAAGCGTCACATCAAGCAAGGTCTTGAGGGCCGCTGAAAGGATTTAGGTTTTTCCTGAGTCAGATGAGGAGCTAGTGGAGGGTCTTAAGTAGAGAAGCAGTGTGATTTGACTCCTGTTGGAAGACACTGTGGCTGTTGCATAGAGAAGAGATTGGGAGGGAGGGCTGCGCTCACCTTGTTTAAAAGGGGAATTGGAAAGTGGTCAAGGGGTAAGAGTCGAGAAGACCACTAAAACTTGCTTTTATGTGCCCAGAAGGGCTGAGAGAAACCGGAAATGGGATATTTTGGGGGTGATTCAGTGTTAGTTAATGGTGTTCCCACACAACCTAAAGTCACCGTGGCTATCAACAGCAGCTTATCACCCATCCGTTGGAAAATGTAGTCTAGAGAGAAGGCAAACATTCACATCCATGAATCTATAACTTATCCAGCTTGTAGAGGTTCTTTTGCAAAGGTGCTGTTCAGATATAACTTAGGAGTCAGTAAGTCTGACCCTCCTTAATGCCATAGCTTGGGCTAAATTTCAAAATGTAAAATGTTTTATTCAAGTGCAAAGGGGTCATCAATTGATAACCACACCCAGTTAGACATGCAAAAATATGCAGCTCCTTGGTTTTCTGCAACATCAAATCTTCCTTATGCCCTCGACCCTGTGGAGTACGGAAGAAAAGGCTGCATGTCACAGTCAGCTGGCATATCTTGGCCTCTTCCAGGATCCCCTGGTCTCCTGACCTTAGCACCGGGTTCTCTGCTTGGCAGAAGGGTCATTCCCATGTGGCTCTGGGTGTGGGAATCAGCGTGCTGACCTTGGTCTTGGTGGCTCTCTTGCTGTATCTGGCATGTCTAGCCTGTGCTAGTGTCCCCAAAGGGCTCCTGGTCTAGTCTGTCCAGCGGCCTGCAATGGCATCTGGAGCCATGGGACAGTGACACCATTATTACCTCCAGAAACCAGACTACTTGATCTCACTGGCCTCCAACTCCGACCTCAGGCTTCTGCAAGTCCATGATGCCCCCGACCCTCGTGACCTTCCCCAGGGCCCATGAGAATACAAGGATATCTCACATCCCTATCCACCAAGGCCCCTCCATCTGCTAATGCTGCATTGCCCACCCAAGCCCTGTTAGACATGGCCCCATAGGCAAATGTGAGACTTCTCCTAGTTGCTTACAGCCTCCTCCAGACTATGGGGGACAGTAGGTCACTTTCCCCAGTATTCTTAGCCTCCCTGCACCTCTCTGAATGCTTCCAGTTCCCTCACCCAACAAGGCTTGGCCCCAAGGAATAGGTGAGGCAGGGTCCTGACACATGAGGTCTTACCCCACCCCCACCTCTCTTCACTCCATGCTCTCCTGGGTAAGAAGGAGTGTGCCCCTCCCCACCTTCCCTTCTGGTAAGAAGGTGCCCCTAAAAAGGTTTTGTTTCCCTTGCCAGAATGGCACCTGGCCCACCTGCTTCCTTGAGGCCGTGGTGGTTGTGTCAAACGTGCCCTCAGAGGAGCAGACACTGAGGCAGAAGTTGGAATGCAAGAGGTTTGTCAGGGAGGAACACTTGTGAAGATAAGAGAGAGAGCGAGCAGGATTGAGCAGGGAGAGCCTCAGACCACAGCGCAGATCTACGCTCTGGCCGACCCAGCGGGGAATTCCAGAACAGAGCAGTCCCCCGCTGACAGCGATGGCCAGGCCTCCCACCTGCTCTTGCCCAGCCGCTGGCTGGGGGTGGCCCCAGGAAGAGCATGGCCCCAGCTCAGAAGATGAGGCAGAATCCTAAGGCGCTAACGCCGGAGGCTGTAAGCTAGTTGTACTCCTTCCAGCTGAGCGGCAAGTTCTTTCTGGAAGGAGACCCAAACACCGTCGCGACGGGGCAAGAGTTGCTGGAGAAGGATTGATGGGGGGAAAAATGCGATCCTATCAGTTTATTATTTTCTACGTATTTTGCATATTACCCAAGCTCTTAGAGTCCTCACTGAGCATAAGCTTCACCCACATCCTCGCCACTGCAGGGGAGGCTTATCCACTACGACCGCAGCCCAGAGCAAGTCACACAGATTTGACTTCTCTTGAATCTTTCTTGAGAACATCCTCACAGAGCACAGTGCTGGCATAATGCTTTCAAACCACGAGCATGGCCCTCGCAGAGCCTTCTCCTTTTTATCTGAGGTTTCTGTAAATTCCAAAAATGTCCACTTTAATTCAAGTAACCATCAAGCGCCCAGCAGTCAATCTAAACCCAAGTGTTTTACGAAGACAACACTCTCTGTGCTTCCAGGGAAACTGCAGTGGTCTGTTAATAGCAAACTAACAGTGGTAGGTGGCTACAAATTTCTAGCAAAGAAACCTCCCATGAGTCAGAAGCCAGTCATCCGACCGTCTGCTCACCAGGCTTCCTTCCTGTGAGTCACTTTAAGAAGCTTGACTTCTTCTTTCTCAGTTTTCAACTCTTTTCTGGTTTATCAATGGCAGTTGAAGCCATCTTATAATTCTTGGAAGAGTTGAGAGATGCAATTTGTCCTCTCTCCTGGACAGATCCTGGGAAAGGAAGTGGTAGAGAGGAGAAGGAAGGAAACGAGAAAGTAGTCTGTATGCAGAGGGAGGGAGTAGCAAAAAAAAACAACAACAAAAAACTAGAGAAGAAACCAAAAGACTAGAAATTTCTGCAGCCTCAGGAGTCAAAACATTGCTTAGTTTAATCATGATTTACCACAAAGGTAGCCAGTTTCCTGAAAATGGTGTTGCCAGGCAAAATGCAGGACTCACAGTTAAATATGAATTTCAGATAACAAGTAATTTTTTAGTATAAATATATCCAATGAAATATGTCAGACATACTTATATTAAATATTTTCCTTTGTTTATCTGAAATCTAGATTGAACTCAGTGTCCTGTGCTTTTATTTGCTAAATCTGGCAACCTTATCCAGGGACTATTTCAATCTCACCACCTTGGGTTAATGAGGGTGATAAGGTGTCATATTAATGAGGGAAAGGACAGGATGGCACCACTTTCCAGCAGAAAATCCAGGTTATTTTTGACTTGCTTGTTCCTTCTCAGCTCTGGTGCAGCCTGTGCCTTCTCAGCTCCCTGGGCACCGAGCTCTTCAAACTGATCATTGGTCCAAGCCCATCAGCGGGTCACTGAGATTGGACTCGCTGTTCTAGACTTGGTATCTTCCATGACTAAGGTCATCTCGTATCCCACAAGCCTCCTGAGTCTCATTCTTACCTTAATCCCTACCATGTTTGTCCTGTCAATAGAATTGAGCATTTGCTGTTTTCTGCCTATACCTGAGGTCCTGAATCTAGGACCATTTCACTGTGGCTTGACATCCTACCTAGACCTGACCATTTCTCTGTTTTCAGAGGCGCCCCATAGCCCATGCCTGGAGTGTACCTTCAAACCAAACACATTACCTGGGACCACAATGCTGACTCCATGCCTCAACATCCTGTATAACAGAGGAAGTCAAATCTTTTCTGTAAAAGGACAAGATAGAAAATATTTTTGGCTTTGTAAACCCTACAATCTCTGTCAAAAGTACTCAGTTCTGCCATTGTCACATATCAGACATGTGTTCCAATAAAACTTTATTTACAAAAACATGTATGTTGGATTTGGCCGGCGGGCCATAGTTGGCTGACACCTATTCTAGAAAATCCCATGATCTTGCTTTTCCTGCCCCGAGGTTCCACGTACAGACAGACGTTGGCCTATTAGCTCATGGGTACCACGTCTTTTCTCCTTGCTATGAGGTTAATGACTCTTCCGTGCCCCCATCAGGAACCAGTCCTGTTTCACAACCTTGGTGCCCTCACCTTGGGCGTGGCGGTTCCAAGCTTTTTCTTTCCCTCTACCACTCTAAGGTTCCAGTATGTCTACAAGATGGGCCGTCTCAAGTGACCCAATTTCTCTTTTTGTTTCCACACTCCAACCAGAACCCACCCCGTTTCCTTCCATAAGCACTACCTTAGTTTAAGACTTAGTTGCCAATGCTTCAGACTGGCTCTGTCTCCAGTGTGACCACCCACCACTGCTAGGCATGCTTCCTCTTATGACAAGCTACCCATCTAGAGAAAATCCTCTCTTCAATGGTTAAAAAATCCTGGAGGGATTGCTTAAAGGCAGCCACTGCCCGGCTTCATATGTAGTGCTTCAGCACGAAGGAAAATCAACATGGTAAATTGTATTGATGCTGTTATTAAAAGTAACATATGATTTTAGAAAGATCTTATTATGGTATGAAAATGCAAAGGAGATTTCACGAGCAATTTCATACATGTATCAACATATCCACTTATTCACAAGGGTAGGACTTTGGGACATAATGAATGAATTTCAAAACTAAAGTTTTAAATTAGAAAAAGAGCAATTTTGAGAGAACTCTGTACCAGTGTTTTCAATAATGTTGATTGTCTCTGGCTGTTGCTTTGGGCCAGATCGACCACCTTGCTTGACACATCCTTTCACTTTGTGGGATAAGTATTTCTCTCAAAAGTTGAGGGCAATTGAAGCCAAACCCTATTTTAAATAGAGAGTGTTCACTCTTAAATTTTGGAGACTTCCTTCCCACATTTGAAAAATTTTGTTTTCCATTATTTTCTTTCATTTAACACATTGCCAGTAAGCATTACATTATTACCAAATTGAAACTCTCTACACTTGCTTAAAAAGGATACTTTTTAAATTATCTGAACTCCTTTAAACCATGTTGTTGTTAATATGATGACTTGGGAAGAAATCTAAAGCTATCAGATCTTTACATTGTTGCTACTTTGAGGTTTGATTATGGCTGATTGCATTAGACAGATGCCCAACAAGCACTGCTTGAGGTAAGTGGTTCTGTAACCAATGGGATCAATGGCTAAAAGTTTATTAACATGAACTTTTTAACAGGTGTATTTCTGTACAGCTGTTATACAATAAACTGCACCCATTTAAAGCACACAATTGGATAGATTTTGACATATGTGTAAACCCAGAAACCATCGCTACCATCAAGAAAATGAACACATCACCACCCACCAAAATTCCCTCATGCTCTTTTGTAACCACTCCTTCCCATCTCTCCCCATCTGTTTCTCAATCCCAGTCACCAGGCAACCACTAATCTGCTTTCTGTGTTTTGTAGAATTTTATATAAATGGAACCATGCACTGTGTATTCTTGCTTGCCTGGCCTCTTTCATTTAGCAAAATAATTTTGATACCCCTCCATCAATAATTCAGTTCTTTTTGTTGCTAAGTAATATATGTTTGTTTGGTAACAGTTTCTTTGCCCATTCACCTGTTGATGTACATGTGGATTATTTCTGGTTTGGGGCTCTTAAAAATAAAGCTGCTATGGACATTTATAAGTATGTCTTTATGTGGTCATATGCCTTCATTCATTTATCTTGGGTAAATACATGGAAACAGAATGGCTGGATCACCTGGTAGGTGTGTGTTTAGCTTTTTAGGAAATGGTTCGATTGTTTTCCAAAGTGTCTGTACTATTTTGCAGTCCCACCAGTCACGTATGAGGGTTCTAGCTCGTCTACATCCTCTCCAACATTTGGTATGGTCAATCATTTTTAATTTCAGACATTCTAATATGTGTGTAGTGATATATCAATATGATTTAATTCACATTTCCCTAATGACTAATGTTATAAGACTCCAGATCTTATTGAAGCCTTCTGTTTTAGCTGACTTCCTGTGACATCACACCGGCAGGAGAGCAGGAGAATGCTCTGTGGCCACTGCTTCCCTCTTGGATTCTGTTGATACCTAAGGGGAGCTCCCATTACTGCTGGCCAGGGGGCAGTCTTCCAGCTCCCCACTAGGCCTTCAGTGATATCTCCTTGCTTGGGAAGAGTAGAAGGGCCTCATTACTGCTTCTCCGTGGCTGTGGTGATGAAGTCCTGACTCTTCCCTAGGCCTCAGACACCGACACACCATGCCTGTTTGGGGGCGGGGAGGGTGCACCTCGTGACTACTCAGTGGGGGTAGAAACCCAGACTGCCCACAGGTGTCTGCGGACACTGGGATGGAGGGTCTGATTGCCACCTGGCACAATGAAAGTCCTGGTTCCCTGCTTAGCTTTTTCCGCCACCACCCTAGGGAAGGTGGGGTGTAAAGGTATAGGGCTAAGGGGTCTTGTACAGCCTGGTGAGGGCGGGAGTCTGAGCTTCCCATTAAGTCTTTGCTGGCAGGAGTGGGAATGGGGCCACAGTTTTTCTGTGGTATTTGCTAGAAGAGAACAGTTATTATCTAGAAGTTCTCTCTCTTGCTAGACTGCTCATTTCCTAGGACGTTGGCTAGAGAGAGCAGACTTTTGTTGTGGCTTTTTTGTCTGTGCCTGCTGGCATTTCCAGGTTAGCAGCCTCATGAGCTCCACATCTGGGATATATGAGGCAATGTCACCAATGTTTTGTTCCCCGGGTCCCAATGGCCTGGCTGATCTGCCATCTTCTCCCCCGTTTTAGAGCCTTCTTACGCTTGTTTTGCACATAATGTCTAGGGTGTTCCGTTTACTTACTTAGTTGTACCCTAGGGAGGAGCAGGGGAAGGCACATGGACTCTACCTTCCCGTACGTGGACCCATATGGTTTTTTTGTAGTTGTTCGCAAATTTTATTGTGAAAAAAAAACCATGTTCCAGCAGGTAATATTGTTGTTCCTGGTGTAAAAGAATCCCATGGGTACTACTCCTGTTTTAAAAGCAGACGTTCACTTTCTAGCTTACTAATCTTTCCTTCTTCCTGTTAAAACTTTTCATTTGAGGTTTTAAGTGTTACATGTCTGTGCCTAGAAAAAAGTTCCCTTGATGGCCATATATTTCAGGAGGTCACTTCAAGGCTGCATGTTCACTCCCCAGGAAGATTCCTTCCATGACAGCTGTTGTTCAGACGTGGGCTCATCCCTAGAAGTGTTGTGGGTCGGCCGCAGCTCTAGATGAGATTATCGTTGACCAGGAAGTACGAGGAGATGCCTCCGTTCAGACAGAGTCACTCCCCAGTGGAGAAGCAGCTGGCCTCCCCAGGGGACTGGCCCCTGGCAGCTCTGTCACCTAACGTGCTCGCTGGGCTCTTTCCTCATCTCTCTCAATTGCATAGCTTATCAGCCTCCTCTCGTTCTAGTTACCTCTACCCAGTTTTCACCAACAGAGGCAGGATTGGGTACTGGTTCAACTTTAGAGTCAGGTTCAAATTTGAATTGTACGACTGTCCTCACTCCCACTCCTATGCCTGGACGTAGGTGCAACCCTGGGACTTAGCACCAGCAGGAAGAGAGAGAAAGGGAGAAAAAAGAGAAGAGAGGAGTGGCTTCTCTCTAACAAAGGAGGCTGAGTGGCTAAGCCTATGGCACGAGTTCACGAGGGACGGTGTTCGTCTGAGTCTGAGAGGCAGAGCAGGCAGGCTGAGGACCAAGCTGGCTGACAAGGGGTTTCCCAGAACAGGACTAGTAGGAAGCCGAGACGGTAAGGGGAGGAGAGAGGCGGGAAGACTGGAAACCAGTTCAGGAATGAACTTTACAGACGTGATCCAGCCAGTGTGGCAGCCCTCCCACCCTCAGCGTGGTGTGCCCTGTTCGGGGGAGCGTCCCCCGTGGGAGCCCACACCTGTCCGTGGTGATGCAGAAGAAAGGGAAAGAGCTGGGGCAGGTCTGCGAGTCCCACGCTCATGGGATGTGTGTCAGGCTGGATCAGGTGTAGAGATTTCCTTGGAAATAAACCAGGGGGCTAAAATAAGGGCAGGCAGAGTCATGGTGGGGGTGGGGGAGGCTGTAGACCAGGTGAGGAGGGGATCGAACGGGAGCCAGCTGAGAACAGTCAGTAGGGTCGGGGTCAAATCGCTCAAACAGCAAGGGGTGGAGCTTGTTTGGATGTACGGACAAGCGGGAGAGGATTTGGTTTGATCGGTGCGATGGTTTCAAGGATGAGGATGAAGGCAGGAGAGAAGTACACTTAGAGGCCCCCTCCCTATGCCAACGGAAGAATGAGCCCCATGGTTCCACGGGAGAGATATATACACTTACGGGGTCCTAAAATCAAGTCAGCCGGAGATGAGGTCTTTGAAGCGCCCTTTGTCACATTTAGGACTCAGACTACGTGAGGTTAGTTGTGGGGAGACTTGAGAAAGGCAAATGGGGTTTATGGGTCTCTGGAAAATATGATTACTCACCTCCCATCCACCAGGTGGGACCTTAGTTGTAAGTTACCGAAGAGTAGGAGAATGGCCACGTGTCCAGGTTGCCACAGGGGAGGATCCGTGGCTCGGGGTCCTAGTAAGATGAATAAATGGGAGGGCAGATTCTCTAAGCCCAGCAGAGCAATGTAAGAAGAGAAAGGGTCAACCCGCATTGTTGCCTTCGGTCTCCATAGCATCACCTCTCTTAAGAGACAGCACGATCCACTTTTCACGTAAACATGATTCCAATAGTGAGTTTTAGGCTATTCTCTCAGGGACGGCGTCACAAAGACCTCCCCAGACATTACACAAAATCATGGAAAAGGGCATGGCCAAGACAAGAATAGCTGTTAGCTAGACAACCAGGTAGTGTTTATTGCTGGGACAACTGGGCTGTTCCATTGGTTTATTTCCCCCGTACAGGCAAAGCCACATCATTTGAAAGGCATCTTAGGAGATGCGATCAGCCTCTGTGAGATCATGGATATTACTGGTGTTCAAGTTCAGGGGCAAACAATTCCATTTTAAAGCCTGCTGTGACTCTCCAAAGAACATTTCCTAAGTTACAAGTAAAAGCAAGTCATTAGAAAATGCAACTTGCCTTTATTTCTATGTTTAGCCTGCAGTCCATCAAACCTCACCCTCTGGGCTAGCAGCCCACAGATATCTCATAGCATTTAAAACATGGGTAATGACTTGGATGTATTTGTTCATTTCTTTGTCTCTCCTATCACTTTTACTGTAAAACTCATCTGCTCGTCCTCCATTCTTTCTCAGGCGCACAGCACCAAACCTGGGACATAGTAATCACTCAATAAAAGTATGTTGGATGAATAAATGAGTGAATGAAAATCTTGGATGGGTAAACTATGAGGCAGACCTTTGGAGCAGAGAAGGTATCTAATACTATCAATGCCTTCAAATTTTTGTTGAGCACAAAGGACTGTTTTTAATGCTTGCCTTTGTGGGTCCTGCTGGGGGGTCCCCTGACACCCAATGGGGAATCCTACGGGGAGGGGAGCAAGAAATGCACCTTTTCATCGACTTCCATCAGTATTTGCACATGGAGTTCAAATACAGCAAACGTATTTGCTTTCTCGCCAGGTATGAGAAGCAGATAATGCAATTCATTTTTGTGCTCTGGGATGCTGGTTGAAGGCAAGAAAAAAAGAGTTCTCTCTTTCCAACTCTCCAGGGATCTCAAACTCCCCAATTTTTATTGCTGTGTGCGGAGTCCCCAGAGCTGACTCAGGGGGAACCACGGCCTGAAACACGTGGGCACGAGTCCCATAAACACAGCCCCCACGTTCAGGGGCCGGGTTCCTGGGAGCACTTTCCCTCTCCGAAGGAAAAGCAAACGGCGGAGTCTCTTGCGCATGTGAGAGGAGGGGACAAGGGGAGGTCTGCAGACTTGGAGGACCACGGAGTGGATGTGTCTATTCACTGCTGCTTTGCCACAAAAAGGAAGAGAGAAGGAAAAGGGAACCCAAAGGAGAGCGCGAGGGAGTGGAAGGGGAAACCAAGTTTGTGTTGGAATCACTGAAACGAGTGACGATTAAGGTGGGAAAATGATGGGGTCTCTGAAAAGTGAGATGAAGTGCTGGAAAGTTTCTATCAGTAAACGCCATCTCTGCTGCTGTTGTTTCTCCCGCTTCCCTCCTCTCGGTGGGTGCTTCCCTTAGCTGGACTCCTCGGACAAGTCCTGGGAGACTGAGTAGTGACAGTAAAGCTGGGGAAGGGAGAAAACTGAGAGGCACTGCAAGAGCTTCTCCCTCAAGACTCTTCTTCATTTCCCTTGAAATCTAGCTTTAGAAATAAAGAGCGATCATGGAAAGAGACTGATTGCAACTTTCCAAGACCCCAGTCAGCTGTTTCTTCTCTTTGCTCGAACCATAAAATCCTGTCAAGCTTTTATACATTTCTAGCAGGGGCTCTGCTCATCTGAGGATTCATTATAAGGGGGATGGGGAACCTTAGGGGAGGATTCTCACCTCGTGGATAAGACATGTGGACAGCTCCTATCCAAGCCCCTGCTGCCTTGGAGACCACCTCCCCCAGACCTCAGTCTCTGGCTCGCTGTGGAAGGATGCGCGGCCTGCCCAGGGACTACGCTCTTCTAGGAGAGCAGAACTGGGGCTGGACTAGCCGACAGGCAAAGAGACCACCACAGGAGAAGGCCAGGGCTGCGTGGCAAACCAGTGCTCGGTGGGAGAAGCTAGTGGCCTCCAGGTCACAAGTTCCAGCCCCACGGAGCCGGGCGTGGTGAAGATGGAAGGGTAGCTGAGGGTGCTGGGCTGTTTCCTTCACAGCGTGGCTGGTCTCCAGAGGTCCCATTTCCAGGACACGGTGTTGGGCCATCTATCCTCACACATGAAACAAATCAGCCACCTGGAACGAGGTGAGACGGGGCCAACTCCTCCCTCATGAGGATATCCCCTTCCTGCGGTGGAGGCAGGAGGCAGGGCAGGACCGACCTCAGAGGGCCGTTCCTTGGAGGACTTCTCTTTCTGCTGTCCTCTCCCTGGGTGATCTCATCCAGTCTCGTGGCTTTAAACACCAACACCCCAATTTACATCTTCCACCGCAGCTTCTCTGCGAGCTCGCCTCCTTATCTCCAAGCGTCTCTCTCTAATCTCCACTTGGATGTCTAATCTCAAGGCAAACATGCGTGAGCCTCATTCCGGAGCCTTCCCCCCACACCTGTTCCGCCCACTTCAGTGGACAAGAACAACGGTTCTTCCCGTTGCCTACGCCGAAAAACCTCGACTCCTCTCTGTCTCACAGCCCACTTCCAGATGGTAAACCCTGTTTGTCTATCGCAAAACACACCCAGTCCTCACCACTGCTTCAGGGCACCATTGCCTCCCACCTGCACCCCCATAATGGCTTCCTACCCGATTTCTTGTTTCCGTCCTTCCCCCTCTTCTGTCCAGTTCTCGCCCAGCACCCTGAATGGCTATTAAAATGGAAGCCTGATCATGTCACTGTTTCCACTCAAAGCCAGCTAGTGGCTTCGATCTTACTCAAAGGAGAAGCTGACATTACAATGGCCTCGGAGGCCCTACCGATCTCTGCCTGATCCCTGCTCTGGGCTTTGCTCCCCCCCAGCCTGCCACACTGGCCCCGGCTGTGCCTCAGACATAGAGACTGTCCCCACCCCAGCCTCCTGGCCTGGAGCGCTCGCCTCCAGAGCCCCCCAGGGCCTCCTCTTCTCCTTCCAGCCTCTCACCTTTGAGGGAGACCACACTCCACACAACAGCACGACCTCCTCAGGGCACCTGCTATTCCAAGCCCCCACCTTTTTTAATCTCCAGGGCATTTTCTCAGGGTTCTTTTTATGTGTGTATTTTCTGTCTCAACTAGAAAATAAGTTCCATGAGAACAGGAGCAAAAAGACAGAAAATAATGAGCAAAATGTTTCCACTTTTGTCCACTGTGATAACTGCAGCACCTGGACTGTTATATATTAAGTCGGTACTTACTATATATTTGTCAGGTGAATGAATGAGTACATTTCTAATCCACTTTCACCCTCTGATCTGAGGATGACTAATGTTCCTGGACCCAGCATTTCCATTTTCTTAACCATAAAGGGAGAGAGAGTGAGATTTGATGGGTTTTTTTTGAAAATAGTTTTTAATGACCATATAAGGAAAACATCACACTTAAAAAAAATCAGTGAAATCTATTAAATTTTTTCCATCGTGACTGACTCATTTGGTAAGAACAACCAGTTCATGCGCAGTGGGGAGCGTGGACAGGTAGTGGCGCTGGAAACAAGGAGGGGAGAAACACTGTATCGTTTCCTAAAATGAGGGTCACTGGCATTCTCATTTCATTTTTTTAGATACAACTTTTTTTTAAAGTAGAGCATACATACAGAAAAGTACACAAACTTTAAATAAATTGTTGATGAATGATTACAAAGAAAACACTCTTGTACCCACCTTCCAGGTCAGGAAATAGAACATCACCAGCCCCCAGAACCTACCTCACGCGCCTTCCCACTATCTTTTTCTTCCTCCTTAAAGGGACCACTATCCAGAGATGGATTTTGCTTGGTTTGAACTTTATATAAATGGAATCATATATATATATATATATGTACTTTTGTAACTAGCTTCCCTCATTCCACATTGAAGTTTTGAGATTCCTCAATGTCATGTGTAGCAGCAGTTAATTTATTTTCATTGTGCACCATATTCTATGAACATACCACCGTTAGTAAACAGAATTCATCTCTTCTACTCTTCACAGACATGTGGGTTGTTTCTATCTCGAGCCTATTATGAATAATGCTACAAAGGACATATTTGTGCATGTCTTTGATGAACACAGACCTTTATTTCTGTCAGATATACACCCAGGAATAGATGGGATGGGTTTTGTACACATTATATTTAGGCTTAGTTGATGCATCAAACTTCTCCCCAAGTGGCGGTATCATTTTAAATTCCCATCAGTAATGTCCGGGTTCTGGTTGCTCCACATTTGGTTTTGTTTTGTTCCACATTTGGTTTTGATCAGCACTTTAATTATTTTCATTCCTGTGGGTGTTTAGTGATATCTAATGTGATTTTCATTTGTATTTCCCTAGTGGCTAATTGAGCACGATTTCATGTGTTCCTTGGCCATTCTATTTCTGTGAGGTGCCTCTTTAGGTCTTTTGCCCATTTATTTTCTGTCTTTTCGTTCATAAAAGTTCTTAATATACTCTGAATTTGAGCCCTTTATCAGTTATATGGGCTGTGAATATCTTTCTCACTCTAAGTTGAAATTTTTCTTACCTTCTTAATGGTATCTTTTGATGAACTAATATGTTTAACAAAATTCATGTAAGGATATTCTTCTTTATGCCTAAGACTTTCTGTGTCCAATTTAAGACTATTAACCTACCAAGATCAAAGAGCTATTCTCCATGTTACCTTCTAGAAGCGTTCATCTTCAATCTACAGACACACAGGAGTGGTTTTTTTTTCCTAAGGTCTGAAGCAGGGGGTGAGTTTTATTATTTTTTCATTTGTATATCCATTTGGCCCAGCACCACTTATTAATAAGCTTGTCCTTTCCCCGTTGCTCTGAGGGGCCACCTTTTTCATAAATCGAGTGCCTATATATTCATGGATCTGTTTCTAGACTCTCTGTTCCACTTGCTCATCAGTTGTGCCAATGCCTTAATTATTGTCACTTTATAAAAACATCTCGGTATCTGGTTAAGTCAGTCCTCCAACTTTCCTCTTCTTCGAGGTGGATTTGGCTCTTTGTGTGGCTGCCTTACTTTGACATGGGATAAAAAGCATCTTCAAAAGTAAAGTGTCTTCCCATTTAGGTGGAGCTGTACATCATTCGAGGCACCAACTCTGAGCTGCCATCATCAAGTCCACAACCACCCTTGATTCCACAAGTTGACTGTAGTGTGGTCCTCGCTGCCACCCCAGGCATCGCCTGATGCATCCCTCCTCTTTCTCCCCTTTTTATCTCCAAATGACACTTCCTTGCATGTGCTGTAGAGCAAGCAGTTCATCACCAGAGCCTGCAAGTTTCTGCTACTAATACCACCTCTATTGTTTCCAGTAATAGAGCATGTCGTGTCCTTACTGTTATGTCAGGCACTGTGCTAAGTGCTTGGCATTCATTACCTTATTTAATCCTTCCTACATCCCTAGGAGGTAGGCGCCCTTTGACTGCCCCTTAAGGACTTACACCATCTGCTCAAGGGTCCTACTTCCCTTCGTCCCCACAATTCCTTCGTTGTCAGCTTCAGCTTCTCCAGAGAATGTAGCTTTTCTGAGCTACAAGGGACCTGAGAGATATTTGATTGGGTGAGTGAGGAAATTAATGCGTATAAAGGGAACTTATTTACCTAGGGCCTCCTCGGCTGGTTAATGGCAGTAAGAGGATTAGATCTTGGGGTCCCTTGATTTCCAGACCGTACAATTCTCCCACACACATAACCAAGCAGACGGCCTGCTGTTACCCAATTTATTTCCTCCCCATTGTCATTTAAATTTCTTCAAAGACTTGTCTATGATGTTAGTTATTTCCACTTCTCTCCTTGACCCAGTCCGGTCCAACTTCCTTCCTGAAGTTGCTCTCATCAAGGTCACCTGTATACAGCTTCCATGTTGTCCAAGCCTGGGGTGTCTCTCCCTTACATTACCACACCTCTCCGCTAATGTCAACTCACCTGATTATTCCCATCGTCCTTGGGACACTCTCCCCCTCTTTTGTCTATATCATTACACTCCTCACATTTTATTCTACCCCACTGACTCTTCTTCTCAATTCTCTGCAGCTGGATATATCCTCCTATACCTGAACATTAGATTTTAGAGAGACTCTGGTTTGCTTCTTGACCCGTATTTCTAGCCACACACCAGGTGACTGCATGAGCCCCATGGCCCTAAATACCATACGCCTTCCGATCTTCCCGAGTTAGTAATTCCACTCCTGACTTCTCTGAATCCTAGACTTTAAACTTCTTACTTGACATCATTTGGATATTGTCTTAATTGGATTCTCTATACAACAGAGCTTGAGGCAAGGATTAAGATTCTGGCTAGTTTAGTTGGGAGGTGTAAGTCTAAGGTATTGGATGTAGGAGGAAAAGTGAAGGAGCAAAGGAAGGTGTAATATAATGTGATGAGGTGCATGACCATACTAGCTTTCACCTCACAGAGAGCTGCCTGCAGGTCATGCAGAGTTGGGCTCCCTCAGCACTTCTCCGGGGGAGTTGCTGGAAGATAGCGTACCTTAGAGTAGTGCATAGAGAGGGGAAAATAAAGACGTCATCTGTCGGGCTCCCTTCTAGTCCCACTTCGCCTTGTTCACGGCTCGCCCTCGGGCTGCTACGGCTATCCTGGTGTGCATAATCTCATCCCTCGTTGGTGGTGCACGGAGATATCACCTTGCAGTGAAATAGTCCATTTACCTCTGACCATGGAAAAGGGACACAGACCGGGTGGCACTCAGGCAAGGGCGGGGCATCAGGAGGGGGAAGAGAAGGAGGCTGTACAATGTTTGTGGCCCAGGGCAGAGGTCTGTTTGACATCAAAATAAACAGAACGAAACAGAACCCTTGATTTCTTTCTCCCAACCAGACTGATTCTCTCCTCGCCCACAGTCTTTCTCATCTCAGAAACTGTCGCAACTGTCTCCGCTGCGGAACCTTAGGGAAACACTCAGGCATAGGCCACTGAAATGGCATGTGGACTGGCCCCCTCACTCCCAGTCTTGCTTCCTTTCAATATATTCTTTACTCCACAAGGGTGACCTTCTTAAAGGTAAGGCAGCAGTGCTCCTTCCCCAGCTCTGGGAGCCTGTCCCACCACTCGGCTCCCAGGTCAGATCACCCACGAGGAAAGGCTCTCCCTGACTCCTCTGCCCAAGAGGCTCTCCTCCCCTGACAGCGTCCGCATTACTCCATTGCATAATTTCCTTAGTATTTACCATTCTATGAAAGTATCTCCTTGTGTACGTGTTATATATTGTCTGTCTCCCAATGATAAGGTAAGCTTCATTCAGGTTCAGACCGCCTGTTATATGTCTCCACCAGCAACTAGTACAGTCCCAGGTGCATGGTGGCAGTGTGGGGGGGGGACACCATAAATATTTGTTGTATGAATGAATGAATGAATGAATGAATGAATGAATGAACAGTAGGTGAACCGAAGACCCGTGTGGCCAGGAACATATCTGCTTGCCTGGCTTTTCATGTGGTTGGATCTTTCTACAACTACAAATTCTCTGAGGGCAGGGAAGATGAGAAAATTGAAGAGCATTATTTAGGCCCTGTTAGGGTTCAAAGTGAATTTGGGGATCCGTTAATACTCTTTTCCTTGTCTCCATTTTTCAAAAATTAAACTTCAGCTTTGAGATAATTGTAGATTTACTTTCAGTTTTAAGAAATGATTCAGAGAGTTCTCCTATGCTCTTACTCAAAAAACGATGGCATAATATCACAGCCAGGATACTGACACTAAGGCCGTCAAGAAATGGAAGATTCCCACCTGCACAAGGATCGCTCATGTTATCTTTTCACGGCCTCAACTGCTTCTTTCCTACCCCACCTCTTCCTAGACCACTAGCAACTCCTAACCTATTCTTCATTTCCACTGTTTTGTTATTTCAAGAATATTATATAAATGCAATAAAACAGCATACAATCTTTTCGGACTGGCTTTTTTTGTACTCAGCATAATTCTCTGGAGATATACCCAGGTTGTTGTTCATATCAATAGTTCATTCCTATTTTTTATTGCTGAGCAGTATTCCATGGTATGTGTATACCACAGTTCGTTTAACCATTCACCCACTGAAGGACATCTGGGTTCCCAGTTTGGGGCTATTCCCAACATAACAGCTCTAAACATTTGAGTCCAGGTTTTTGTGTGAACATTAAGTTTTCATTTTGCGGGGATAAATGGCCAAGGGTGCAATTGCTGGGTGATATGGTAATGGCATATTTACTTTTTTAAGACACCACCAAACTGTTTTCCAGAGTGGTTACACCATTTTACATTCCCACCAGCGGCGTATGAGTGATTTAGTTTCTCTGCATCCTTACCACACTTGGAAAATCAAGGGACATTCTTTAGATTCTGCTAGAGTCCCAGGTGAACTTGGGGAGTCACTAAAGACTTTCTCCTGACCCAGTTTTTAGAAAAGGCTGATGTTCCGCCCCAGTTTGGCTTAGATGGGGATTAATGATAAAAGCCAATTGCCATCTAGGTAGAACAGCCTATCAAGCATTTTCTTTTAGGAAAGATGAGAAGAAAACACACTCACACATTCCTCACCTCCCGGTCCATTTTAAAGAATGTAAGAAACAGTAACCATGGCTTGAGGCTTTGGAGGAGTCATCCGCGGCTGGATCCTAATTGAGACCTTGATAAACCCAGGAAATCTACACTCAAACCATATCAGAGGGGTAGGGGATATCTTGACATGCCCTAGAAACTCCAGGTAGAGAGATTCTGCAGATGGACGCAGCAACAGCAGAAATGCACATCTTCGTGCATGTTACCTTGCCTGACCCAACCTGGATTAAAGGTTGCTTCTAAGAGGGGAAAACTTAGCTCTAATGTTTGGGACTGGGGCTGTCTTGGAATTTTCCCTTCAAGGGCTTGAGAACAAAATTGAGAAGCAGAAGGTGTGCGGCCAGCTCCGCTCCGATCGCCTGTAGAGTCGTGCCCTTGTCCCCACTTCCTCCAGAGGCCCAGCCCCTCTCAGCCCACCCTTGTCTCAGACTGGCCTTTCTCTCATCTTCCAAAAATCGTCTGTCTTCTAATACCTTAATTAACTGTATTTTATTTAACATATACTCACACAGTGGTTACTATTTTCCAGGTTGTTTTAGGGTTTTATATATATTAGCTCCATTAAAACTCCTGACAACCCTGTGAGGTAGGCATCATTAATGTCCCAGCTGCACAGATGAGGGAGCTCAGATACAGAGGAGTCAGGTGACTGGCCTGAAAAAAGAAATTTGAATCCAGGCAACCTGGCTCCAGAATCCATGCTCTTCATCATTTACAATACGGTGACTTCCTATTCCTGACAAACGTCCTTTAAATGAGTCTTTTTCTCAAGGCCATTGGTATGCCAGTAAGGGAAAAAGCTTTTAGCTGAAGGAATGAAGGACGCATTTAAATATGGGACTTCCGACAGCAAGTAACAGGAACAGGTGGGCCTCTACTGCCTTCCAGCTGCTCTTTACCCCCATCAGATCCTACCGCCCGCGCTAGGAGATGGACAGCATCCCCACAAAGAAGACTTTCTTGCATATAACAGCTTTACCTTGGGCAGGTTATTTCAAAAACTGCAACTAACATTTAGGGAATTTAGGAAATTGAGTTACTATGTGCCAGAGACTGGGCTCGGAGCTGTACATACATTTTATCAACAACAGAGAGTGGGGCAGGCTTCCTTTTAGAAATTAGGACATTGAAATATCAAGAGGCTAAGTAATTTGATATAAGTCACACAGCTTGAAAATGGCAGTCCAACATCTGTCTGGTCTCTTTTTACTACCCAAAAATAAAGAGTGAAAGCTTCTAATTCTGTGCTATTTATTTTTGGCCAGAGTGTCAATTTTGGCAAATGACAAGGTAACAGTAGAATCTTCCATTTCCCTGCCCACGAGTCCATTACTCCCCCAGATCTTCAAATGGTAGAATATGGCACCACTGCCTAGGTACTAAATAAAACACCCAGGACTTGGCCTTTATTTCTCCCTATCCTCCCTCGTTTTTACAGTTTACTAGCAGGTTCTGTCAGTGCTATATCCAGAATGCAGCCCGTGTTCATCTCCATCTGCCTGTCCCCACCAGCAGCCCAGAGTCCAGGCTAGCACCTCCTCACAGCTCTGACTACATCATCAGTGCTTTCCTGAGCTCACCCGCCTTTACCTGCAACCATCTCCAAACAGAAGAAATGTACAGTCTTTTTAAGGCATGAATTTTGTCTTGTCCTTTTCTTATTTCATATTCTTCTAGTTGGATTTGATGCCCCTTCCCTGCCCTCTCATGAATCCCCAGCCATTGCAAAATAGATCATGCTCTTCCGAAATTGGAACCCTTCACCCCTGCCGGACCCATCTCCCCCCACTCCTCCCGCGTCTGTCACCTCCTCACTAAGGTCACCGAATCTGTGGTAGACATCCTCCATCTGTTCAGAGTAAACGTCTCAATCTACCCACTCCTGGCCTTAGGTTAGCACCTGGCATACAGCAAGCACGCAATCAATATTAGTTTTTGTTACTGTTTTGATCTCCGTTGTTCTAGTAGATCCCCTAAAAATGTTTGCCTAGGTGATTAGGTAAATGGAATAGAAAAGAGGAATAATATCAATATTTGGGCCCCTAGGAGTTCTAAGAGGGGAATATTAGATATTTTTAGAAGAAAGGGGACATGGGCTTGTAAATCTGCTTCTCTGTCTTAAAAAAAGTTCGTTTTTGTTACAGTCATATACACAATTACTTTGTGCCTAACAATACAACTTCACAATAGCAATGTAAAATATATTTTGAAAAAAATCTTGGAGTATGTAATATAGTTTTAAAGGTGGTAGCTACAACTGTCTGACTGATTTAACTTAATACGTGTCACCCTGCCTTTTATGGTCCCCCATCACGTTTTTCATATTACTTAGCAAAAACACCTAAAACAAAATTCATCCTCTTTTTCATTTTTCAGTATCCTTGCTAAAGTCTAGGAAATGACTTGCAGAGACATGGAAAGAGGAAAAAGAGTGAAGAAAAGTTGGGTCAGAATAACCTACAAACTGGATAATTAGACTTTGTCCAATTAAAAGCTGCCTCTTAGCAGATATAAAGGTGATGGTACAGTACCTCACACCCGGTAAGTTACGAGCTGGACTCTGACAAACCGTGCCCTGGGTTGTGCACAAGGACATTCGTCCCAGCATTACGGTGACAGCTCACGCCCAGAGCCAGGGTCCTGTTCACTAAGCTAGGAAGCAACCATTTGACAGAATATTGCAAAGCCATTAAAATAACACTAGCAAAGAAATTCTAAGACATGGGGAAAGTCTTATAATGCTAAGCACATAAACAGGGCCTATGAACAGCATGTATTAAAACCTGTCATTACTATATTTATTTAGCTTTGGCTTTATTTCAGGCATTATTCCCAAGTGATGGCAAACAGGGCAGGACTGGAAATGAGCCAGGGAGGCGCCGCGCCAGCAGCCCCCGAGCTCTCCCTCCTAGTCTGAAAGGCAGCGTTGGAGACAAACCAAAATATTAACACCGTATGTCATCTCTGACTTTTCTTTGTTCTTCTGTATTTTTGAAATGTCCTAGCACTTTATAAAAAACACTTCTGTTTTAACATTGCCCTGGAAACCTCAAAAAGGGCAGCTGCCTTGGTCTCACTTCACCCCCCTCAAATGTGTAAATAAAGAAACACCTCTGTGTCTTCAATTTCTAACATGCTAAACTTTCCCCGGAAAGTCGATACTCTGACGAGAAGTCTGTGGGTGGGAGTAGTTGTGCTTTTTGGTATCGCTTCTTTTGGCTGATAAACTACCACTTAAGTGTTTCCCTTTTCCAAACCCTCAAATGACAAATGTCTCTGTGGTGAGGTGGCAGCCCAACCGTCATTGCCAACAGGAACAGTCCCGGGGACACTTATTTTTAGTTTGCTGTCTAAGCAAGAGCTAGGCTGAGTAACCAGGGGCCTTGGGACCCAAACGTCTAGAATCCAGAGCGTGGAGCTACTACAGAGAAAGCAAGGTGAAGCGAGCAGGCCTCCCCAGGAAGGCCCGAGCACCTTTTCTGGCCACCCTAGGCTGGCCAGAGAGCCCAGGCAGACTGTAATCCACTTTGTACATGGTTTAATTTTATCAAGGATGCTATAAAAAAGATTGACTCTATTTGGATGACTAAATCCAGGCAGCCTCTGGGAACTAATTATAGCAACGAGGCAGATGATAAAAAGCAGAGACAGTGGTAGACATCTGCCTAGCATCCTCTTCCTCCTTTTAACACAGCCTGAAGCAAGGTCTTACCTTCTGTTGGTCAGGTAGTTGGCATGTCACCAGGTAAGGCCAATCAACTTTCTCCAGGGAAGAGAAATCCTGAGTGAAGTGACACAGCAGCTCTCTAGCGAATGGAGAGTCCATTATTTCTCCTACCTAGGACTCCCGACTTCCTGTCCGGTGCAAAACCAGGCTCCTTAGCTTTTCATTTCATTCTGTGAGCTACTGTGGCCTCCCAACAGGTATGCATGTGTGGTATGATGTGTGTGTGTGTGTGTGTGTGTGTGTGTGTACGTGTTAATTCATCCTTTTGCTTAAATGAGTTAAAGTTGGTTTCTTTCACTTGGTGATAACCCCTCCGTGATGACCCCAGTGTCTTTGACTATCTGTACAAATCTCTGCCTGGCTCTGCACAGAAGGGCAATTTCTCCTCCCACCCCCACCACCTCTCCACCGTGGCCCAAATATTTCCAACTTAGTGAGAAATGTGTCTTCCCCTTTAAACAGGAACTGTGACATGCTGGGTTTTATGAAAGTGCTGTTGAATTTTTTTCCTTCCTTTTTCCACAAATGCAAGCTCTTTCCTATTTCCTAACAAGGGGCAGTCAAGCAACTGCAGACTCAAAACACAGGACCCTTCAGACAGGAGAAGGAGTGAGGGCCCGCCCACCACCTGCGCCTCGTGTCCTGCTGCCGGAGGGCCCGGCTTTGCTCACCCTGTGATCGCTGAGCTGGGGAGCGGGCCAGGCACGGCCGCTCAGAGACCGACGACCCCTCACAGAAGCCCCTCAGGCTCCATGATAGAGGCGTCGGATGTCGGAAAGCAAGGCTCTCCGCAGCACGAGGGTCCGTCAAAGGCTGCGCAGTGAGAAGCGGCCTGGCCACCCCAGCAACGCCTGACTCCTCAGCGACAGTCACGGGCAGACAGACCGACAGCATCGGCAGAGGGACACCAGGGTGGTCAGGGACACGCTACCACCACCCCCGCCACGGCTGCTATGACGTTCACAGCCCAGACACCACCTCCAGTCTCCACGGTCTGTATTTGTTTCTCTCTTACTTCATTTGATGCATCCACGACCCAGTGAGGCAGGAAGGGCCCGCAACAATCAGGAGGGCATTTTACAGGGAGGGAAAACCGAAGTCCATACTAGTGTGTTTTGTTAGATCTTGTAGAATCACTGCCGACGATAACAAAATGGTAGTCATAGATGTCAAATCACCAGACTTCTCTCCCTAAGTCTCCTTAGAGTACAACATATTTATTGTTCCTATTTATTGAGTGCTCCCTATGGGTTTCAGATTCATTGGAGTAGATGCAGTTGTGCCTATTTTAAAGTCAAAGAAACTGGGGCTCAGAAGGAGTAAGCGATCTACCGGCAGCCGTGTGGTTAGTAAGTAGTCGAGTCAGCAGGTCAGCCTGAGCGGGGTGAATCCCAAGTCACGTGCTCACTACAAAGCCACAGTTCTGTCAGCCATTTTTAAAGAGAAATTCCATTAGAGCGCATTGGCCAGGCCCTTTGAGATTGTTCTGTCTTAATCTGACCCCATTTGTAACACTTCTTAGTCTGAGAGGAAACATGACATGTCCACTATGAGCAGGAGTGGCTCTTCACCAATATTTCCAACTCAGAGTGAAAAAAGTGGAAGCACTCAAAAGAAGGTGTCCAAATCCATTCCATAACCCCGGGTGGCTTCAAGGACTTTGGTAAACACTCAGCTCAAAAATGCTAACAAAGTTCCCAGCCTCGCTGGTCACCTCAGCCCATGAGTGCCAGGCCAGCGGAAGTAGTAGTCTGGAAAATGTCAAGGATCTAGTAAGTCAACTCCCGCTGAAACCAAGCCTGACGTCCTTCCGCAGTGCATATCTGCCACGCCAGTCTCCACAGTGCTGCGGACACCAAACTGTGGCAGGAAGCCTAATAGTCTAGGTTAGCAACATATTACTTCCAGAGCAGCGTGTAGGGTCTGGAGAGAGAAAGTACACTGGATAAGATCTTATGGGTAACATAAGATCAAAAGCTCAGTAAGACTTGGTATTATTCAAACAGCACTCACAGACATTTGGAAGGTGCTTCACTCACCTGGGCAGCCTGGGCACACTGGTGAATTCAAGAAAGCTGGTCATGGGCAACCTCTACCATCTTTCAGTGTCTCTTCCTCAGAAAGTCTTCTTCAGACTCATGGCCCTCAGCTACTATCCATCACCAGAGCTGGGTCTTCGCAAATGTCTCCTGCACAACTCTGTCCTGCCTGGTCAAGCCCCTGGCTATTTTTTATTAAGAAGGTATATTTAAGTGTACTTCCCGCAGAGCTGTTCATTCCTTCAAAGTATTAGTGACTAAACCCAAACTGAAAAGTTAGTTTGTGACTAACATGCTCTTGGGTGATGATGACTTAAGTAATACTCTCAGAAAACTTTTGAAACTTACCCTAACAATAATTAATGGAATTTTCTGGCACTCAGTGAGGCTGGTGTGGTCAGATGTTTAGTGCTTGCTTTTATCCAGTTCTCTCCTTTGAGACAGGGTCATGTGACTATGGCATGTGTGTCACATATGGACTGAGGTGTTTAATTGCCAGTGAGAGGTCTTCCTGTTGTTCCTCTGTTGTGGCAACTGTGGAGTCATTTGTTGAAATGGAGGTGTCATAAGATTAAAGAATCCTGGATCCCTGAGGCACCATGTGGAGGAAAGGTGTCCTAGAGAATCATTCAGACCTACAGCGGACTTTGGGTGAAACAGTAATAAACTTCCTTTATGTCAATCCCCTAATACTTTTGTGTTATATGTTATAGCAGCATGATCTAACATATTCTGACTCTTACAGCTAGTAACTTTTGATCACCTGGAATCATAGTCCATACTTTGGTTCCTGTCTACTTTAAGAGATATGTGTGCTGCTTATTAGCTGCATAGCTTTGGAATAGTTTTTGTTCTTCCCCCAAGTGAGTCAGTGTTCTTCTCTGTAGGATAGGATGGTGGGTCTCTTTCAGATATGAGATTCTATCTAGATGTCAATCCCAAATTGTATGGTACCTGTTCTTTAAAGATAAATATTGTATGCTAAGACAAGGCAATTTGTCACCAAATAAATACAGATGTTTTTAATCCAAGCCAAATACTTTTTACCTAGTCATCTCTGAACAAGGAGGGTCAAGATCCCAGGTTACCAGCACATGTTTTGGGAGGTATGAGACTATACCAAGAGGTCATATACTATCTCATCATCCTTTAACATTGGCCATTCTAGCACACCTCAGCTACCAATATTTGTCAAATTAGTTGTTCAGTTGAGAATCGGACAGCCTTTCTCAAAGCTTCCCTAGAAATCAAATTGGAAATTCCAAGCTAATGTCTGAAGAGAGACAGTGGTGCTCAGCCCTTTTAACATAAGGACACCTCTTCAATGCAAAAAATTCCCCTAGATGTGCATGTGTGTGTGTGTGGAGCTATTCGTGCCCACTGACCTAAAAATGCACTATTTAAAAGACGATTTCAGTAAATTTTTATTTATATATTTGAAAAATAACACATATTCAAAATAGTTAGACATACTTTGTATTCAGTCTATAGGCAATGTTGGGCATGTGTATTTTTGTGAGCCCCTTGCAATGACTCTGAGATTCCCCAAGGGCTATTCACACCCACAGACTAGGAACAGTAAACTTCAGGAACCTAGGAGAACATTGCAACCTGCACTTGGTTCTTATTTCCCCCTCAACCCCAACTTCTAATTCTCTGGGAAGCAGACGCCAGATCAGAATCAGGGGCGCATAAGGTCTTTGTTTGGTGGGGGGAGGGGGTAACACCTGTGGAAGGAAACACGAAGCAGCAGAGGAGGCTACCTGGTCAGACACAGTCTCTGTGAGCCCAAAAGTTTGCTCCAGAGCAAGGCTGCCCACTGGAGCCGAGTCCCCATCACATGGAAATGTCCAGGTCTTTATTGGTGGCCCAGCTCAGTTCTTGGCTGAGGCGTTCTGAGAAGAGTGTGACTTTGGTTCAGAAGTTGCCAAGAGGGGAGGCCGTCAGCCAGCTACCTTCCGAGGAGCAGGGCAGTGAGTGCTTCCTTGGAGGGGAAGGTGAGTAGCTTATCTCTATCTCCCATATTGCATATTTCTCCCCAATTCTATGAGGCAATTTTGCCCCTCCAGGTTATTCATAAAGCAACATTACTCTATAAATAATTGCCAGTGTGAATTGCCCTTGGGAAAGAGGCCATCTCTAAACCAGCAAACTCAGAAATAAAATTATAAACATATGTAAGCATAATTTCACTAGCTAGAAAGTAAGGTGCTCCTTGGATATGGAATTGCATTTAGTTTAAGCAGAATCTCTTTCTGTGGAGGGAACTGCTTGCAAATCCGAAATCTGGTCAGAGATATGCTTGCTGCAGAGGTCTTGTCACACTCTGCAATGAACACAGACCCTTATGAGTCCTTGCATACTGACTGCTGACTGCGGGAAGGTCACTGTGCTGAGAAAAATGAAGCAGTGATGGGAAGGCAGGAAATGGCCCAGGGAAGCCACTTTCTCTTAAGAGAGGGAAGGAATCTATTGCAAGTGTCATTCCTTCTCCTAGCCTAGGCTGTAAGGGGGTGTTTAGCATGAGGCATGAAGAATAGACTGGGATGGATCTAGCTAGTGAGAAATATCTATAAGATTGAACCTGGGAATGGAGGTCATATCCTGATAGTCCAGTTTCAAACACTGAACCAGTTCATCTTCAAAGATGTATCTTTGAGAAGCTACCACAGGCATTTCCAAGAGGGAGTTTGAAGAGACTATGGAAAGCAGAGGGGAGACAAATGACAGGGAGCCCCGGGGGCTGGACCATTCCCTACACTCGCCTCCAGCCCTCCTTCAAAAGGGCAGCCCCATCTTTATGTGTTTTACATGTTAGATTACATTTTAGAAAGGTTCCTTAATGAAAATAAATGGGTGAGATAACTGCCATTTCATAGGTCTCACCTGAAATCTACGGAAATAGAATATCATAGGAATTTGTATTTCCAAGAATGCTACTCAGTGTACCTCCTGATAGGATGGATAGATGACAGATGAGATAGATAGATAGACAGATGATAAATAGATACAGATAGAAAAGTATAAGACAATAAGAAATGGGCAGAGGACATGAACAGACACTTCTCCAAAGAAGAAATTCAGATGGCCAACAGGCACATGAAAAGATGCTCCACATTGCTAATCATCAGAGAAATGCATATTAAAACCACAATGAGATATCACCTCACAACAGTTAGGATGGCCAACATCCATAATACAAACAACAACAAATGTTGGCGAGGATGTGGAGAAAAGGGAACCCTCCTACACTGCTGGTGGGAATGCAAATTAGTTCAACCATTGTGGAAAGCAGTATGGAGGTTCCTCAAAAAACTCAAAACAGAAATACCATTTGACCCAGGAATCCCACTCCTAGGAATTTACCCTAAGAATGCAGCAGCCCAGTTTGAAAAAGACATATGCACCCCTATGTTTATCGCAGCAGTGTTTACAAGAGCCAAGAAATGGAAGCAACCTAAGTGTCCATCAGTAGATGAATGGATTAAGAAGAAGTGGTACATATACACAATGGAATATTATTCAGCCATAAGAAGAAACAAATCCTACCATTTGCAACAACATGGATGGAGTTAAAGGGTATTATGCTCAGTGAAATGAGCCAAGCTGAAAAATACAAGTATCAAATGTTTTCACTCATATGTGGAGTATAAGAACAAAGAAAAAAACTGAAGGAACAAAAGAGCAGCCCACTCTAGAACGCAAGAACAGACTAGTAGTTACCTAAGGGAAAGGGACTGCGGAAGATGGGTCGAAAGGGAGGGAGAAGAGGGTGAAAGGGGCATTACTATTAGCAGATGTAAGGTAGCGGTGGCACGGGGAGGGCTGTACAACTCAGAGAAGAGCAGTAATTCTTTAGCACCTCACTACGCTGATGGAAAGTGATTGTAATGGGATTGGTGGGAGGGACTTGATGAAGGGGGTAGTTTAACCACCATAATATTGCACATATAATTGTATGTTAACGATACCAAAATTAATTATAAATAAATAAATTAATTAATTAAAAAAAACTAAAAACTCTACTCCAAAACTTCTAGAACTAATATCTGAATTCAGCAAAGTTGCAGGATACAAAATTAACACACAGATATCTGTTGCTTTCCTATACACTAACGATGAACTAACAGAAAGAGAAATCAGAAAAACAATTCCATTCACAATTGCATCAAAAAGAATAAAATACCTAGGAATAAACCTAACCAAGGAAGTGAAAGACCTGTACTCTGAAAACTACAAGACACTCCTAAGAGAAATTAAAGAGGACACTAACAAATGGAAATGCATCCCATGCTCTTGGCTAGGAAGAATAAATATTGTTTAAATGTCTGTCCTACCTAAAGCAATCTACAATTCAACACAATCCCTATCAAAATACCAACAGATTTCTTCAATGAACTGGAACAAATAATTCTGAAATTCATATGGAACCAGAAAAGACCCCGAATATCCAAAGTAATCCTGAGAAGGAGGAATAAAACAGGGGGAATTATGCTCCCTGACTTCAAGCTCTACTACAAAGCCACAGTAATCAAGACAATTTGGTACTGGCACAAAAACAGACCCACAGACCAGTGGAACAGAATAGAAAATCCAAACATATATAGTCAATTAATATATGATAAAGGAGCCTTGGATATACAATGGGTAGATGAAAGCCTCTTCAGCAGCTGGTGTTGGCAAACCTGGACAGCTACATGTAAGAGAATGAAACTGAATCATTGTCTAACCCCATACACAAAAGTAAACTCAAAATGATCAAAGACCTGAATGTAAGTCACAAAACCATAAAACTCTTAGAAAAAAACCTAGGCAAAAATCTCCTGGACATAAACAAGAGCAACTTCTTCCTGAACATCTCCCCAGGCAAGGGAGAGAAAAGCAAAAATGAACAAGTGGGACTATATCAAGCTCAAAAGCTTCTGTACAGCAAAGGACACCATCAGTAGAGCAAAAAGAGATCCTACAGTATGGGAGAATATATTCATGAATGATGTATCCGATAAGGTGTTGACATCCAAAATATATAAAGAACTCACGCACCTCAACAAAGAAAAAGCAAATAATCCAATTAAGAAATGAATAGACACTTCTCCAAAGAAGAAATTCAGATGGCCAACAGGCACATGAAAAGATGCCCCACATCGCTAATCATCAGAGAAATGCAGATTAAAACCACAATGAGATATCACCTCACACCAGTGAGGATGGCCAACATCCAAAACACAAACAACAACAAATGTTGGCGAGGATGTGGAGAAAAGGGAACCTTCCTACACTGCTGATGGGAATGCAAAATTAGTTCAAGCATTGTGGAAAGCAGTATGGAGGTTCCTCAAAAAATTCAAAATAGAAATACCATTTGACCCAGAAATTCCACTCATAGGAATTTACCCTAAGAATGCAGCAGCCTAGTTTGAAAAAGACATATGCACCCCTATGTTTATCGCAGCAGTGTTTACAAGAGCCAAGAAATGGAAGCAACCTAAGTCTCCATCAGTAGATGAATGGCTAAAGAAGAAGTTGTACATATACATAATGGAATGTTATTCAGCCATAAGAAGAGAACAAATCCTAACATTTGCAACAACATGGATGGAGCTCGAGGGTATTATGCTCAGAGAAATAAGCCAAGCCGAAAAAGACATGTATCAGATGATTTCACTCATATGTGGAGTATAAGAACAAAGAAAAAAACTGAAGGAACAAAACAGCAGCAGACTCACAGAACCCAAGAACGGGCTAATAGTTACCAAAGGGAAAAGGACTGGGGAAGATGGGTGGGATGGGAGGGATAAGGGGGAAAAAGGGGCATTACAATTAGCAGATGTAATGTTGGGGGGGCACAGGGAGAGCTCAGAGAAGACAAGTAGTGATTCTATAGCATCTCACTACGCTGATAGAAAGTGACTGTAATGGGGTTGGTGGGGGTACCTGATGAAGGGGGTAGTTTAATATCCATAAAATTGCACATGTTGTTGTAGATTAATGGTACCAAAATAAATTGTTTAAAAAAAACATATGGGATGTGAACAATTTCCAGAAATGTGTTGTTTTTGTCTGACTTTTCTCAAACCACTCGGAATCAACTAGAGAATATTCATAATATTATAATAAATTTTCAAATACCTGGGTTACTTAATTGGCTTTCTTGGTTTCATTGGATATGGCCCTTAATTGTGGGTCTGATTTTGTTATGTATCTGTATTCCTGTTCTGTTAATATGTGTATGTAATTTAATTGATAGTCTGTTAAAAGCTATACAGGCTTATGCTACTCCACAAGAAGTTATGTCCTAGAAATAATCTTCTCACATTTTTCTTCCATTTACTATTTATATAACTTTTCTTCTCCCTTCCTGTGTACAACCTGTTTTCTAGAGTTTGTGTCTCATACGTAGAATTGTAGTGTATCAAAGCCTTTCCAGCTAATGAGGATACCTTAAGACAAGTGCTGGGCATAGTAGCCATGAAGCATAAATTTTCAAAAAGTCAGAAAGCTAACCTCTTCAAGGAATACTACTACTCTCTCACTTAGAAACTTTACATCTTTCTGTATAACCCCGGAAGATGGCTGGTTAGCCACAGACCGGTAAGATTCCTCAAGGGAGGAACAACCTAAGACGGCACAGTCTCAGAGAGGCCATCAGGTGAGAAATTGGCAGTCAATAGAGGTGAGGCTTAGAACCTCAACCCCCCAGTTTTGAGAGAAAGCTTCTGCACCCATGGCTGTTTTGCTGCCCTTGCCCAACTCAGATCAAAACTCAGACTATAGGCTTAGACCTGATCACCTGAAATTACCTTCTACTTGCACTAAACCTACTTTCTATCTTTATTTTACATCACATAAATTCAAGACGTAGACTTTTATTTTATACTGCAGAATGTGGAGGAGTAAGCTATGTTGAAAGCCTTCTGTTAGAAAGTACTTGCTATATTTATTATATCTATCTACTACTTAAAAGAAAAGGGGGAAATGTGGGATTAAACGGATTAATACACAAAGTAGAAGTCAAATGTACAAATATATATGACTTGATTATTTTTCCTACGACAGAATGATTAGAGCCAAAGCAGTTCATACACTTGGTTTTGGTGTCCTTGAGGAGCGTCATGCCCTAGGGCTAGACTCAAGGTCAGATAATGATTGTGTGTTCATCACGTGTTAAACCCCCTACTCAGAAATCTTTAGATGTTTAAGTTCATCTGCTCAATAAATATGAGGAGTGCCTCTTCGGCATTACTCTTGTGCTGCTATGCCCTGAGTCCCCTGGTTTGTCCTTTCAGATCTTAAGCATTTCATCGTGCTCCCTCCAAATCTGCGAGTCAGAGGCAGGGGGGAACTGACATTTTCATTGATTCTTTCTATTGTTTTATTCTTCTCGATTTTATTCATGCTCGAGTCTTTGTTATGTCCCTCCTTCTACTTACTTTGGGCCTCATTTGTTCTTCTTTTTCTAGTTTTGTTAATTGTGACTTTAGACTGTTCATGTGGGATTGTTCTTCTTTCCTGAGGTAGGCCTGTATTGCAATATACTTTCCCTTTAGCACAGCCTTCGCTGCATCCCACAGATTTTGCGGTGTTGAATGATTGTTGTCATTTGTCTCCATATATTGCTTGATCTCTGTTTTTATTTGGTCATTGATCCTTTGGTTATTTAGGAGCATGTTGTTGAGATGGCCGTGGGTGTAGTCAGAGTAGGGTGAGGGCCCCCTGAAAAAGCAAGGCAGGATATTTGCAGTCAGAGCAATGTAACTACATGCAAGGAAACCCCTACTAAAACTGTATTAAACGTTCATCTCTAGAGTCATTCTTCAGTGAGCTTAGTTAATATACCCCAGATAAAGAAGACTAGCACATGTATATTTTATGCTAATCATTTATAATCATGTGTAAGATTCACTTTAATATGCTAAAAGGCCCAGGCCTATGTGCTGTCTTCCCTCCTTCAGATCTGATGAATTGATTTTGCAAACTGGACAAACTAATTTATCATGCAGGCCCAGCCATAACACAGTAAAAGGCCAGAAGGAGTCCACCTTAAAGATAAGATTGCACTTAACTTACTCTTTAGCAAGCAATACCTCAGCCCACCTTGGGAGCTGAGCAGGTGGCCTTGTTTCATATGCCCTCAGACAGAGATGCTTGTATCTCAGGGAGAAATCAACAGAGCAAGAAGTTACTTGTATCAGGTTACTTTTAAATACCCTAGGACCATTTAATAAGTCCACACCCCTAAGCTTTTTTTCATATTCTCGAAAAATCCTCATCTGCCTATAAAACCCCTAGACAACGCACCACCCCAGGCTCTCTTGTCCCCTCCTGGCATGAGCCGGGAGCTCTGTCCTTTCACTTTATCTCTAAATAAAAGTCTGTACGTTGCTCTCCTACCTTGAGTGTTTGTGAAGCTCATTCTTCGGCTTTGTGAACAAGAACCCCGGGATCATCTTTGGGGGCTCATCTGGGATAGCTTCGGAGGTGAGTATCAGCATGCAAGCCTGCCTTTTCTTTCACTGTCCTTATAGAAGGAAGCTGTCCATGGCATACAAAATCGGGTGCTTGTTAGCCACTTAAATGGGACTAGCCCAGCTGCCAATCTCAAAGTCTCAAGCGACAGGTTCCCCTGCATCTCCGTCAGTGGATCCCCCATCTCCCTGGGGAGCCAGGAAAGTCAACTGAGTGGAGGCCAGGATTCCCTTTCAGAGGCATCCCCTTGGATGCGAGGGACTGAGGAAAGCCGTGGGCAACTGCGAGAGTCTAGGCTGAGGCCACTTCAGCGGCTTCTCAAAGGTCCGCGTGTCTGGAATCAGACCCCGACAGCCTGACTGGGTATCCATGAGGAGTGTCTCTCTTTCTCTGTCTCTGACTTCCAGCCTGCTTCTTCAGGCC